>CM066319.1:88509500-88856500 GCA_033807775.1 Saussurea involucrata | reverse complement strand
AACCGATAGAGTTTCAGGTTGGGGACATGGTGATGTTGAAAGTCTCGCCATGGAAAGGGATAGTTCGATTCGGAAAACGGGGTAAATTAAGTCCGAGATACATCAGACCATTTGTGATTATTAATCGAGTCGGCGAGGTAGCTTACCGGTTAGAACTTCCATCTGAATTGAGCGGTATTCATAACACGTTTCATGTGTCGAATTTGAGAAAGTGTTTAGTTGATTCTGATCAGGCAATACCGTTACCAGAAGTTCAAGTTGATGAGAAACTAAACTATGTTGAAGAGCCGGAAGCAATTATCGATTATAAAGTGAAAAAGTTGAGAAACAAAGAGATCGGGTTAGTAAAAGTTCAATGGCGTTATCATAAGGGTCAGGATGCTACCTGAGAACCGGAATCAGAAATGAGATCGAAATATCCCTGTTTATTCGACTGATAGAATTCCGGGACGGAATTCCTTTAAGGGGAAGATGTTGTAATAACCATGGTAAGTTAAATATGTGTTTAAATATAAGTGCAAGGGTACTTTATGCTATTTGTATTATGGAAGGTTTAGAGAGTTATTTCTAAAACTCCTTAAAAGGTGTCATCACCATAGATTTCACTTTTTCTTCCAAGTCTATTTAGTTTTGAAAAGAAAATTGGTGTGGGTACTGTGTGTTCTACGAAAGCACAGAAGAAGAAAAAGACTTGATTGGAAGTTTTGATTCAGAAAATCTCTTTAAATCTTGGTAAGAATTTTATCTTTAATCTTTATATTACTAGTGTTCGACACCACGCGTTGCGTGGTGACGATAAATTATGTAGAAAATATTAAAATTAAATGGATTGATGATCACATAGCATATATTAAACATAAGAGTTGACATTTCACTTGATATGAAACCTCTCATCATCTTTAGTTCACTTGAGACTATTTCTTCTTAGCTTAAATAAGAATCAATATTACACTTGATATGAAATTTCTCATCATCCTTAGTTGTTTCTTTTGATATATATAATTAAACAATAGCTAAGTAGTTCTACGTCATCAAACTTTGTGATTGACACAAAATGATAGATGATAAAAAAAGTGAGTGAGACTATTAATTATAATAATGAGGTGTATAATTAATATTGTTTTGTCATAACTCGTAATATATCGATTTATCTCTAACATAGATTTCCATAAAATAATCATATTCACCATGCAACCATAATATTGATGCCTAGTTTTGTTTAATTGTGGGACATTTTGGTAAATTGCCTACATTTTTTATAATATACTCGTTGCTACTTCGTCTAAAAATTCTCCATGAAGTCCTCGTTCCCAATCTACGGTTGGACGAAAGAATAACAAAAGTCGTCAGTATTGTGACTACTTCGAGTATATGCGAGCTGATTGAATTGTTAATTTTTTCCTGTTCGAGTTTTTTTGCTTTGTTTGAGACTATTTAAATTCTTCATAGCTTAGTTTTTTAGTAAAGAATCTTGAAAAAAGAGGTTTTAGTCATATTATGTAAAATGAAGCGTATTATATCAATTTTAATTTCATTTTTATACATAGTTTGATTTCAATTTAAATTAAAAAAATGTAGTTGAAGTAATTATATATTGATGATTGTAATGAGTTATTTTTTCTAATTTTATATATTTGGTTATTCTAATATATATATATATATATATATATATATATATATATATATCGTTTTTTGTACATATTGCTATATTGATAATAATAAGCTTTAGTTTTGATAATAGTTTTAACTATATATATATTGATTCATAATTTTTTTTATTTTATGTATTGATTTTAGTAGTGATATTAAATGTAATAAGTATTGATTTAATTAGTGAAATTAAATGCATGTAATAAGTATATTATTTATTAATGTGAGAGTTAGTAATAAGTATTTGAATAAATATTAAATTTATTTAATGATATTAAATGAAATATGTATTTCATTTAATAATTATTTAATTATATATTGATTCTAATTTTATTTATATATATATATATATATATATTGGTTTTAATGTTATTTATATTTATATATTGATTTTAATAGAACTTTAAATAATTTATATATTAATTAAAATTTAGGTATTAACTTTATTTAAAAATAATATATATCAATATATATATATATATATATATTGTAGTAAAGGAAAAGATTAAAACTCGTATCGTATTGTTAGCTTTATTAGCCCCTAATTTATATGAATGTTTTATAAAGAAATAGTGTCAAGGGTTTATTTGTAGTTGTTTAGTGTCAAGGGCTAAAATTGTAAATAACCAATTGTTGTATTGGTTATAAAGTCATGTTTTAGAGTTATTTTAGGGTAAGCCTCCAAAAAGCCTCCTAGCCTCCTTCTTGAAGGAGTCAGACGTTGAGAGATAGAAAAGAGAGCTTCAAAGAGTGAGTTGTTCTTCATTTCCTATATTGTAAACTCTTATCTTTATCAATCAATACAAAGATTATTGCTATTATTATTGTTACTTGTTATATCTGGGTTCCTACAATTGGTATCAGAGCCAAACAGATTTGAATTTGTGCTTCAATCCATTGATTTTTATCAATTTTCGGAGTTTTAAACTTTTATTTTGCTGCACTCTGTTTTGCCCCGGAAAACCATTTTCTGTTGGTTATTGGACAAAACTCGAAGAATTAAAGTTGTCCAGAATATTCTCGTACACCTACCTACCAAATTTCAGCTCAATCCGATATGATTTGAAAAATTGACTCAAGTGCACAAATTCTACTTCTCACAAAGTATCTGTTAACGATCATTTTTTCAAGTAACAATATGTCAAGACTAAAATTTTGTGCTGATGCTGATTTTCATTATTATTCTAAACTCAGTACTAATTTTCGCAAAATTATTCCTAATCTTGAGAAAGAGTTGGAAGAAAGGAACAAGAGCATTCTTATTGATTCTGATAAAATTTCTAAGCTTGAAGAATCAGGTAAACTCCTAAAGTGTGAAAATCTTGAACTGAAAAGGAATTTATCTGAGTATGAACAAGAGAAGAAAAGACGTGAACTTAAATGTTTAAAATTTTCTAAGTTGGTTTCTGATTTTAAAAAGCTTGTGATCTGTGAAAGAGAAAAGTTTGAAAAGGAGAAAACTACTTTTGAAACAAAATCTATGGAGCTTTCTTGCAAAATTTCAGAGTTACAGAAAACTCTTGAAAGGGAGAGGAAAGAGTGTGTTTTTGAAATAAAAGAGTCCGAAAAGTTGAAGGTTCAAGGATTTCAAAAGAAATGCCTAAAAGATGACTTTGAAAGAGAGAGATTGTACTTTAGATCTGAAGAGAAGAGACTGACAATAAGGTTCTTTGATTTATCTGCTGAGATTAGGAAAGAGGGGAAGTTGAAATCTGATTTACAATCACAAGTTGATCTGTGCATTAAAGAACGAAATGATTTGGTTCTCAAATTAAATTCTAAAAGTTCTGTTAAAACAAAAAGAGTTCATTAAGCCAAACAAGTTTTCAACAAATCAGATCTCTACTTCTAATCCTTTCTATTATCGTAGGCTAGATCAATCAGTTAATCAAGTTTTTAGAAGAGTAAAAATGGTTTGGATAGTCAAAGGCTCTTCACTTGTTCAAAATGTTCAAAAGCTATTTGTTTCTGTTGAACATAACAAGATCAGCAAAGCACTTCATGAAAATCCTAACAAAATAGGACCCATTTGGAAATGGGTACCAAAAGTTCTTTGATCTGTCTTGCAGGTACAGATACTCCTTAATACATCTGTTAAGGACTCACACTTCAGTGGATAATGGACTCTTAAACACTCAGTTTAAGACTCATCCGTCAAAGGCAATTGATTTCGGTGCACAACAATCAAGTAAAATGACAGCACGCTGGCAGATTTGCAATGCTGTAGTAAATTGATCATATCTCACTGATTAAGACTCCGATTGATGCGATTCAAAAAGCCCTGGATTCCTAAGACATAGATGAACAATTTTCATGTTTTGATAATTCAGAGATTAGGAATTTATAAGGGTCATATGCATCGTTGAAGTAGACAACAGTGTGCTGATGGAAAGCTGATAGACAGATCTGCGCGACTGTGGTAAATCAACCATATCTTTGTCGTAAGAGCTCGAAAAGAGGTGATTCAAGATGATCTGAATAGCTAACAAACAAAATCAAGTTGTTTGTGTTTTGAGTTTTTGAAAACTCCAGAGGTAAAATGGTCTAAATTAGTGTCAAAGTAAGTGTAACACTTCTGTTAAGCTTCTGCCGCACGCGACCAAGCCTCTGCCGCACGCGACCAAGCCTCTGCCGCACGCGACCAAGCCTATGCCGTACGCGACCAAACCTCTGCCGAACAGAGACAACCTCTGCCGAGCCGCGACGAAACCTCTGCCGAGCCTTTGTCAAGCCGCGATCATTCTTTGTCGACCACTCAGACCAACTTCTAGCGACAACATAAGCTTTGGCTCAGATTTTTGCGACCACCCTCTGTGGTACTGTTCACCACAGAGCCTCTGTGAAACCCGACAGAGCCTCTGTGGACTGAACCTCTGTGACCGAACTTCAGAGCCCATAGCGCAACGTCTTAGTTCTTGCTGTCAGCTTTGCGCACCTGTCGTATTTTCAACAGAACTCCCTCCTCGAAGCTCCAAATTTGATGAGTCCAGATGCGTTGGATTCCTAAGACATAGATGAAACTTTTTTATGCTTTGAGTTTGGTCTTAATCAGTGTTCTTCTTGGTCAGAACCTCTGCTAAAGTCAGTATACATCTGCTGGACAGAGTTGTGTTTCACAAAAATCATCAGAGCTCTGTCGGCACTACGCACAACCTCTGCCGACCAACCTCTGTGGTACTGTTCACCACAGAGCCTCTGTGAAATCCGACAGAGCCTCTGTGGACCTAACTTCTGCGACTCAACCTCAGAGCCCGATTTTTGTTTACTTGCTGTCAGCTTAGCGCTGCTTCAGAAACATGCGCATAACGTTTGACTCGGTGCTCCAAATTACTCGATTCCAGTTGCATTGGAAAGATAATTCAGAGACGCACGACTTAGATGTCTTGAGTTTTCTCAAATTATGTGTGCTGATATGCCAAAATCAGCTTCAAAGTCTGCTGTAAGTGTAGGACCAGTACTTCAGATATGTTCAAATCAGAGTTTTGGCTGGTAATTTCTAAACTCTGATCCCCCGCACCTTGTATTTTTTTAAAGTGGAATTATTTGTGTTGTTGGATATTCCTAACAAATGTGGAATCATCAAAGATGATTACCAACACTTTCTGATTCTTATAGAATATCTGATTTCAAATTGAGCTTAAATGAAATTTACTGCTCAATTTGAGGGGGAGAAAACAAATCAGATCTGACCATGTAAAGGTAAAATTTCTAAACCTTTAAACTCATCATCATTTTTAGAGAAAGACCATCTTTAGAATGATAAAACCTCTTTCAAATGGTCAAACCACTTCTACATGCTAAAATGCTTTATCTGCTATAGAAATTTGGATTTTAAATGCTTTTCTGAGACTTCAAAGAGTCAGTGTGTGGAACAATACAATCTTTAGGACAACAATTTCATGGGATCAATGTGTGAGCATATATAGCACTTCTATGGATTCACTTAAACCTGTGTTTCCTACCAAAGAAGTAAACCATGAGTGGTTGAGAGGTAAAGGGTCTACATTAAAGAGTGGGGGAGACAACTCATCTGAGTTTTTCTCATTGTGCTTGAGAAGTAAAAATGAAGAGAGAGTTTGGTTAGATGTGAGCTAAATGATAAAAAGAAAGAGGGTGTGAGAACAGAGTCAAAAGAATTATACAACTATGCACTAACTTTTTCTGAGCCGGGCAAACCACATTTCTGATTTATCACAAATTTTTGGTGATTGTCATTGAAACAGGCAGTGAGCCCATGCCAACTCTTGTCTTAACCCCACCAGCTACTCACTTCCTTCTCCACAAGGAACTGTTTCACTTTTCCACGGGGAAGCAGCACATATGCTATCTGATCTTTCTTTGGAAGGTTGGATATTGAAAAGAAGGAAAGTTGCCCCACCTTCACACTTCACTCATGCACATTGCGTCTGTGGAAACCTGTTATGTCCAAACAGTTTACACACTTTTGAGCTTAATAGATAATATTCTATTTTCTTCCACACAATATCACGAATCTTTGTGATTCCACATGCTTATCTATGTGATATTGCCAAGAACAGTTTGAGAAGTTTATTTTTTAATTTACTTCAACGATAACTGGAAGTCCTGTCAGAGCTTCATCATTGCCAATTCTGAGCATAGGCCACACAATTTTTTTAATTGTTGTGATAATAGTTGCTATTGTGCTTCTATGTTAAATGATTACCATTGGTTACTTATTCTTTGATGCAGATTCTCATGAGCCGAATATGCTTGCTACTCAACTATCTTATCAGTTTATCTACCAAAGACTATTACTCAAACTGGTTATACAAGCTTCCGCACTTTAAATCGTTCTCTGATTGTTTGAGTTTAATCTATGGGAGATAATTGGGATCTGAAAAGTAAAGCAACATTCAAGGGGAAGTAGGCAAAGATCAAGGGGGAGTTAAAAATGAACTAAAGCAACTGACATTGTGGAAGATCAGGAAAAGAGGACTCACAAGACTTGAAGATTGACACACCAACGCATCTAAAGAAAGCAAGGGGGAGACTACAAGATGATGCTTTCTTTAAAAAACATTAGGGGGAGATTGTTAGCTTTATTAGCCCCTAATTTATATGAATGTTTTATAAAGAAATAGTGTCAAGGGTTTATTTGTAGTTGTTTAGTGTCAAGGGCTAAAATTGTAAATAACCAATTGTTGTATTGGTTATAAAGTCATGTTTTAGAGTTATTTTAGGGTAAGCCTCCAAAAAGCCTCCTAGCTTCCTTCTTGAAAGAGTCAGACGTTGAGAGATAGAAAAGAGAGCTTCAAAGAGTGAGTTGTTCTTCATTTCCTATATTGTAAACTCTTCTCTTTATCAATCAATACAAAGATTATTGCTATTATTATTGTTACTTGTTATATCTGGGTTCCTACACGTATGTCAATTAAATATATAATTTAAATAATATATATAGCATTACGTAAATAATATAACTGATAATGATCATAACGTATTATATTGATGTGAATAATAGTCATCTTAAGTTATTTATTTATTTATTTATTTATATTAATTACAATCATTTTATTATTAAAAATACACATATTATTATATTATATTATAATCTAAATAGAAGTATACATATTGATCGTAATTTCATTTATATAATCAGTTTTTAAATATGTTGATTATATATATTCCTTGTATGTTATGTGAAAAAAATAGAATAATGTGAAAAAAATTAAATAAACAAATTTAGGTGTAAACAAAAAAGATAAATAGTTTAATTAATTAAACATATTGCTAATAACTACATCAAAAAAATGCAAAACTTGCGGGGAAAAAGAAGAAACATGAGATTGAGATGTCTAGAAAATATCGTCTCATGTGGTTTTTCGTGTATAATTACAAACTCAAAATTAATAAACTATGTAGATATAAAAGAATGAGAAGCTTACAAATTAATCCACAACAAATAGCAAGGTAAAATTTGTAAATAAATTGAATGAAAAACCAAAAACTTATTTAACAACAATATGAAAAACACACAAAACATTAAAAAATGCAATTGAGGATAAAAAGAAGAAATTTGGGATTGAGATGCTTAGAAAATGCCATCTCATGTGGTTTTTCTTATAAAATTACAAATTTAAAATTAAGAAACTATTTAGACATAAAAAAATGAAAAGAAAAATTCACAACAAAAATCAAGGTAACAATTGTAAATAGATTGAATTAAAAACCAAAAACTTATTTAACAACAATATATAAAACACACAAAACATTAAAAAAATATATATGAATTTTTTTTATAAAATAAACAATGATATTGATTGGGAAGACACACACATATACACGTATCAACAATATATAACTCACATAAATCATTACCCGGGAATTTTATGGAGGATGGGCAAGAGCATCGATGAAATGTAAATTCTACAAAGAAAAAAACAACAAATAAACATAGTATATAATATAAAAGTGTTAATTTCATGTTGGTAGAGCATTTGGTTGTAGTATATATAATTTTGATGTAGGTTTTGCTTTAATTAATAAATGGAAAGATGAAGAGGGTAAAATTAATATCTCTAAGAAGTTGAATAGTTTGGAAATTATAGCTAATTAAATTGGAAGGGAAATTACCAAAGAAACCTTCATATAATGAAATACACAATTTTCATTTAGGGGTGGAATGGTCATTTATGAAAAGTTTTTTATTAAAGAAAATCAAAATCATGAGAAAATAGAGAAAGGTGAATGAAGGCTTCCCATGAGGCCACATAAGCAACTCCACATTTTGCTTTTAGATATATATAGATTTTCTTTGAGTAGTTTTGTTCGTGATTTTAGGTTTTGATAATATTTAAGTTATTTTAAATCCTTTTATGGTAAAAGTAACCATGGCTATGTTTGTTTTATAGTTTATGTTTAAAAAATTCTTTGAATTAGTTCATCATTGGATGAACTTATGTTTCTCTCCAGATTTGATTTGGGATAGTAAGACTTTATTTTGGGTTCTCAAGATTTGTTGGAAAAAGATGATTACCCATGTATTTTTATTTGTTAAATGGATTAGAGGGGTTCGAACTTGTGATTTTAGTAGCTCGTTTAGTTGATTTTATGATGTATATGCTTTTAATTACTTAAAAATCTTGTAGTTTGGAGTAGTATGAAATATGGAAAGTTTGCCAAAAACAGGGGAAAGTTGTAGTTCATTGTGGTGATGAAATTCGATTTTTACCGTTTTTCTTTCTGGTCGTTTTAGGGTCTTTCGGGGTATCGGTTAGGTACCTTAGATATTGTTAAGAGTGTTGGTAAGGTTTAATTTCATAATTTGTGATACATGTTAATTTGATTCTGATTCTCGTTTGGTTTCGAGTTTCGTTACCGGTTAACTGTGTGATAGTATATCGTTATCGAGGTGAGTTTTCTTTTAACCGTTTACGAACTGAAATGCATTTATTTATCAATGTTTATCGTTTAATTGTTGTATCTTATTGATACGGTTGGTTTACGATGGATAACTATGGTTACTTTAATTTTTATATGTGATTTATAATTGTCACATATAATTTAACTATTGATTCGTGGGTAAAGGGACTTTCACAACAGAAGCTCGTGTGCGTGTGAGACTGTAATGGTCCGTGCAGGGGGGGTATGTATATATATATTTTTGGCCCACGAATATGTTTCGTGTGGTGACCCACTGCCGATATTGATTGCGGTCTTATCGGAGTGTGCGTGTTTATGCTAGCGAATATGTTTCGTGTAGTGAGATATTGACTTCGGTCTTATCGGGGTATGCGTTATTTTGAATAGCGACTGTTGTGTTTAGTTTCCTTGGGAGGGATGTAGTGCTTGCGGGCCTACGGAGTGATTATCTGATTTAAAGATTTTCATGTTAAATGATTTATTGAACTGTTCACTGACAGAGATTTCCTCACTAGACCGTATGGTCTAACCCTCATTTTGTTTTCAAAATATGCATTTCAGGACAAGCGCGTATAAATGATAAAGGGAAAGGAAAGTTGCGAGCTTATATGTTACATGAGTATATGTGAAGCTGGCAGAAGTTATCTGGAAGTTGCTTTTGATTATTGTCATATATATGTTACGTATTATGACAATTTAGCAAAAAGTTAGTAGCGGCTTTTGATGTGTTTGTATAGTTTTGTATCGAAAGACCAAAGTGTATCACGTATGTGTTTTGAATATATGTAAATTATGTGATATTTGTTATGTGAAATATGCGGGTTGTTACATATAAATATATATATATAAGATTTATAACTTAAAATATAAGTAGACAAAGTATAAAAAATACGTTTAAGTTTGATGAGGTTATATCAAAGATTGTAATATTTCAAGATTTTGTTATCAAACTATTGTTGTCAATCAAAACTCTAAAAAGGTTGTCATAAACAAACCATCGGCTCCATTGGATGAAAAAACATAGGAAAAATATAGAAGAGATAAGTTAAAAAAAACTCTAAAATTCAAACAAAATGCATAAGAAATATACATCCAAATTAGTTCTCGAAGTGACCTAAAAAAATAAAAATTACTTTAAAAAAATGATATGTTGAAGTTTGGTGAGACTACATCAAATATTGTAATACTTTCAAGATTCTATCATCAAATTGTTGATGCCATCAAAACTCTAAAAACCCCGCGAAAAACAAACCCTCTGTAATGACCGTGGTCTTAGGGTAATAAAATTGTGAATTGGTGGTCAAATGGTGAAAAGTGAAAAGCTGAGAAAGGACCATTGGGCAATTTAGGGGAAGTATATAAAGGGAACAAATCCCTAGGTATTCCACAAAATTGGTGTTTTGCGGCTGGAAACGAGAAGAAGGATTTAGGTGACCGGACATGCCTAAACTTAAACTATGATTCGAGGGACACAACGGGGATATAGGATGCCTTTAAGAAAGATCACTATAGGTGCGCTAGAAAAATAGGGTAATGAGAACTGTCGTGTAAGGTAAATTTACATTACACCTGGCCAGTGTAATTGCGAATTTATAGGTACATGTACGTGCTCGAATTACCTTATGTTGCGAAGTTGAGTTTGAGTGGTGATTGTTTACGGTTGTTCCTGTTCTTGTACTATATGGTAGGTTGTTATGGTCGAGGTAGTCCTTGGACGAAGAAGGATTGTAACTGAGATGATAACATGGTTTTGTTATGATGCGTACGACTTTGTTGTTATGCATAAGGTCGTTCATAGTGAGATTTGTTGGCACTTTCTAGAAAGAGGGTGGTTTGAAGCAATGATGAACCGATCAAGGGTGGAAATTCTGGGTCCAAGAAGGGGATGAAGGACGAAATAGGGGTGAACTCCTAGTTTCTAGTGTGTCCCCATTCCTCGGGTCGATGGGTTGATCAGTTGGGATTAGAACTGTGATGGAAATCTTGTGAGCTTCAAAAGTAATTGAGTGAAGAAAATGAACCCTCGGTTGTTAGTCAAGCGGTGTAGTGGCCGGATTGGTGAAGGAAAGATGTAAGTAATGAATCCAAACATGTATATGGGTAAAACATGAGATAACTGGTCGTTACTCGACCTTAAGGATTGAATTTCGAAATCGCATGGTTGTGGATCTTTGGTCTATACGAAAATTGAAGGGTTGTGAAGCAACTGTACCACAAGTGGATATGAGAACGAGAAGGCGACCGATGGTCGAAAGTTGGGTGTCGACAATAAGTTACTGTAGGAGTAATGTGTGACCTTGTTAGAGTGAATAGCCTTCATCGCAACGTTAGTTTCATGCATGGTGTTCTTCTTAAATGGTTTACATGGATTCTTATTGTGTTAAGAATGTTTACGAGCAGAACGAGCTCCGTGTTTTTATTTTTGGAAAATGAGTCGAAACGCGCGGGCGTGTGTTTAAAGAAAAAGATAGACTTGTTTACAACGTACTATAATATTTTGAGCATAGTAATCTGTGAATTATTTTACTTTTCGTGTAGGAATACACCGTGTTGTGAAGGTCACGAAAATGTTTTACCGCAAAAGTTTTATAACCGAAATGAATAGAAGTACTTTTAACATACAAAAGAGTGTGGGAGCCGATTAACTCACTCCGTAAAAGTGATGTGGTTCTGAGATTTTTTTAATCATATTGGACACGTTTTATTAGACACGTTTTATGTGGGTCAATACTGATTCGGTTAATTAAGTCGCGAATTATCTTAGGGTGGCATGTGAGCGACCTTAGCGTCGTTGTGCCTACGTTTCGGCTTGAGCAGTGAGGTGCTATGTTTATGTCAATTTGTTTTTCATTATGGTATCTATCAAATTTTCAAGTGTGTAAAATGATTTAAAATTTGTTGTGTCGTCATGCATGAAGGCTATGAACTCTGTTGGTCGTAGTGGACGGCAAGGTTAAGAACAAGGAGGGGTACGAATGGAAACTGTTCAATCGATTTGATTTTGGTCGGGTTACGACCTTAGTATTTCAGTTAGAGGAGAGCGGGAAACAGTGGAAGTCCCGTGTATTGACCTTGTTAATGTTGGATAATGGGTGATGTGATTTCCCGTGGATCGGGCATACGCATGTTGAAGCCAAAGGCTATTGAGAAACTCTTAGTAGTATCATGGTAATAAGTAGATAATGTTCCCTGATGAAATGCTTTCAGATATGAGCCAGAGTGGTGAATGGTACTGTAATTAGACTACGCACCGTACGAGTCTTATTCCTTAGCTAGTATCGACCGTAAGGCGCAAAGTTAGTTATGATGTGTTGGGAACGGTAGGTTCCATTGGGACTCTTTGTGTATCAGTGAGATGGTGGAAACTTCACCGTGTTAGCTATGGATGCTGAAGGGGATGACTGTTAAAAGTGTCCAGTTTTGAGATCATCATGGGGAGACTGAGTTGTGAGGAGAAATTATGATACAGTTATTTCACGGAATTTACCTAAGGAAATGAAGGGTTGTCAGGAGAGATGTATACGCGGTGAGCGGTTGGGCCACTTTGTGTAGGTGTGCCGAAAGTGAAACAGTTGTTGTAGCTAGGTGTGCTCTACGTGTAACAACCCAGGCCAACCGTACCAGATATTGTCTGCTTTGTCCACACACCTGGACTCATGGTTTTAAAACGCGTCTGATAGAGGAGGTATCAAGTCCCTTATAAGACAACCTTTGTTCCCCTCCCCAACCAATGTGGGATCTTACAATCCACCCCCTTGGGAGCCCAGCGTCCTCACTGGCACACATGTCCGGTTCCCGACTTACAATGTAGAAACCAGGATTCGATATTACAATGTAATTGTCTAATAAGAACACAATCAAACAGTAGAATAACAGAGAATTGGATCCAAAAGCTTTGTATTCATTCAAGAACAAATTACAGATACAGAGAGAGAATCTCTCAAAGATTACAAAGTGAATACGAAAGCTATTCAAAAGTTATGCGAAAGTTAGTTAGCTTATAGTTTCTAACTCCTATATATACTGTAAAGAAAAGCTAAAGCTACAGTACATAAACATGACAAACCAATAGAACAATTACACGTGTTCTAATGAATAACAGACTAAGACTGAAAATGTCTAAGACATAAGTTCTGAACCACATGTTCATAACTTCTGAACATCCTTCTGATTAAGCATACTCAGAACATACACTTAGAGCACATTGACATTTTCATCTTCTTCAGAACTTCTGAGTCTCTTACTCAGAACTCTGAGCCTTCTGTTCAGATTTCAACACATAGGCTTTTTGACAAACTTGAGTTCTAACACTAAGGGATTTGATGACCTGTATAGGAATGAAGCAGTCAGCACCACCAAAGCCGGTGCTTAGAGAATCAATTTGTAGGAGATTGTGCCTTGTCATTGTGATGACTTTCGTGGAGCCCGCAATGGTCTGTCCAAGGACGTATATTTGAGCAAGCACGGGAAACCGCAAGTTGTGGTTTGTCTAAATTAAAGGCGGGCAGGTCGTGAGATAGGCTTGGTTAATTATGAACTTAGGTGAGAGTGAAAGCAAGAGTTGTTACGTGTGCAAATGGTCGGGAGCACCTGGTCGACGGTGTGATGTTGTGGGCGAAAGTACAACGTATTAAGCATGTAGTTGGGATGCATGGATTGTGAGCAAGGGTTATGATATGTTTATTGCCATAAAACGGTGGTTGGTGGCTACCTGAGAAAGGAACCCGGTGTTTTAGTGGTAGGAGTCACTGAATGAGTCCGTATTGGGATCAATAAAATACCGATGAAGAAATTCTGGTAAGCAGGTCGACCCTACTTGGGAAATAAGAAACGTGGAATGTTATTGCAGGAGGACTTGGTTGATTATCTCAAATTAGAATGGTGGTGAAACCGTTGGTTGGGCTTGGTAACAAAAGTGTTGTTGTCATGTTTGGAATGATTGGGATGTTAACTATTCCGAAGTGAGCGTAGGGTTCAACAATATGTTACTTGGAATAGTTTGGAGTAGGCGTGGTCGCTCCTTTTAGTTGGACGTCTGTTAGATGTAGTGAAAAGGCGAATGTAAAAACTTCAAGGTGATTTATTCCTTACCCCGGATGGTGGGTTAGTGGTGTTCATGTATAGAAAGAGGACGTAGTGGAAGCGTATGTATCGGTATATAGTGTTGACTTGAGGTCAACATGTTTTGAAGGAAAGAAATACTTTTGTGTTAGGTGTTTGACGTGGTAGGAAGGTGGATTAGAAAGTTCAAGTTTGACCTGGTGCTAAGATTGGCAAATTGGGTGGTTGTCGATGTTAGTAAATGATTCATGTCATTGTTGCGAAACTCGGTGAAATTTATTCCATAAGGAAGTGAAACGGTATAGGAAAGTCGTGATGAGACGTGTTTTAAGAGCCATGGGGTGTTAGTTTTTATCTAGTATAATGGTCGGAAGGAATACAAGTACATTATATGAGTATTCCTAACCTAAGGAAGTCGTGATCTTATACAGAGGTGCTTGGAAGATCCATTGAAACCAAAGTTGTTAAATTTGGAAGTGCGAATCGTGAAACCTAAGTTGGGGGCCGGTCCGATGCCAAAGGTTTGGTTCAGTTTGGTTTGGTTTGGTTCGGTTTGGTTTGGTCTGGTTTAGTTCGGTTGAGTTTGGATGTTGAAATGGGGTATAGCGAAAGAAAAGAGGATTGAGCCACGCTTTAGTGAGTCGGTTGTAGTGATACTCCTACTTGAGGAATTGGTTTATAGAATGAGTTTGTTTTATGGATATGTGGGATACGTGAGGTGTTCCATGCCTCTTTTATGAGAGCGTGGGTTGAAGGTCGGTGTGGTTGTGTCATTACAAGTTGTGTGAATAGACGAAAACTAAGTTTCGTGGAAGATCCCGAAGCCATTTCAGATTCTAAGTGAAGAAACTAAGGAGCAAGGAGATCAGTCTCGTAAAGGTTCATTGGCGATATCACAAAGGTCAAGAAGCAGCCTGGGAGTTGGAGTCGGAGGTGAGGGCGAAGTGCCCGCATCTTTTAGCCAAGGAATTCCGGGGACGGAATTCTTTTAAGGGGGGGTGTTGTAAGAACCGTGGTCTTAGGGTAATAAAAATGTGAATTGGTGGTCAAATGGTGAAAAGTGAAAAGCTGAGAAAGGACCATTGGGAAATTTAAGGGAAGTATATAAAGGGAACAAATCCCTTGGTATTCCACAAAATTGGTGTTTTGCGGCTGGAAACGAGAAGAAAGAGGAAGAAAAGAAATCAAGGAAGTTTGGTGAGGAGGTCTCCATTGAAGGTAAATCCTAATCCCTCGTTGTATTCAGTTTCCTTCATACGTTTAGGATCTCAAAATGTGATTTAACACCCTAACTTCACAGGATGGCTCGTATTCAAGGGTTTTATGAAATCATGTGAGCTTGGACCGATTAGGGACCAAGGGATGGATTGAATGGATATTCTAAGTCGAAAATGTGAGCTTAATCACGTATCTATTAGAAATGTGGATTTAATTGTGTGTATAAACCGTTATGGGAAGGTTGGGTTATTGGTCAGTGCGACTCATCCCCATATACCGGAATCTGGATGGAATCCGAATTAGGGATTACACCGGAGTCCGGATAGATTCCGGACAAGTGAGGTTTACCGAAACGTTTCTGGATATCGGTTCTGGAGAGATAGTCTGGATAGACCCGGGAAGTGGTGCGGAATCCGGAGGGTTCCGGATACCGGATACCGCAAGAGTCCGGATTGGGATTTCCGGAAGTGTCCGGATCATGTTTTCCGGATACCGGATTCCGGGAGTGTCCAGACTGGGGATTTCGGGTATGTCACTAACTGGAATGTATGGTATGCCTTAGGTGTTGGGTTTGGCTCGGTTGTTCGTAAGGGAGGCACGTGGTTACGAAAATCACTACAAACAGGTGAGTTCCCTTAACCCATTTTACGTGAAATGAAATGTTAAATGTTTTAAACTGATCATGGTATGCAATGCGTGTATGTTTCATTTTCTTAAATTGTTACAAACTCCTCGCATGAAAGTATATTTTGGAAATGCTTATTTAGCATGAGTAAAGTGTTTATAAAGATTGCATGCATTGCTGGTTTATTGTTAGCTATGCTTATATGCCATGTGGAGTCGGGTTGCATAGTGGGATTAGCGTACCTCGGGATCCGATGATCCCTTGGGAGTTTATTTTAAACTGGTGGTAATGGAATTTGTTTCCTGCCTATTCGGGTAATGGGGAGTCTGCTTGGGCCCCGATCGTGGTTGTTAAATTGTACGGTCTATGAACACTGTGCAAATACCCATGTATGGAGTTTTGTGTTGAGATGCATGATTTGTTAAAGAAATGTTTTATGCTTGTTGTTAAAACTGTTTTCGGAGGGAATTCACTAGACCGTTTGGTCTAACCCTCGCTTTCAAACCTAAACCAATTTCAGGGAAGCGCTCTAGCGGTGCTTCAAGTAAAGGCAAGAGAAGAGTAAGGTTTAGAGATGGAGGCATCGGCATAAGGAGCACTATAGTTCCTTAGCTAGTTTTGCTTTGTATTTGATAGATCTCGGCTATGGATAGAATATTTCCGCTGCAAAATTTTGAGTTATTCAAACCTTGTAATGTTCAGTTTATGAATCCTTATTCGTAATTAGGACCCGTTTTGGGATTTCTCCAATGTTTTTGCTTGTTGAAATTTTGGGCTGTTACACCCTCGGTTCCATCATTGGAAAAAAGAAACTTAAAAAATATAGAGGACAAAAAAACTTTAAGATCTCAACAAAAGTAAAAATGAATACATACCCGGATTAGTGTTCTCAAAAAATACTTGAAAAAAAAAATCACATTTGATAATGACATGTTGAAGTTTGTTGAGGCTACATCATATATTGTAATACTTTTAAGATTCCATCATCGAACTTGGTGCCATAAAAACCGTAAGAGTCCTATAAAGAACAATTCCTCGGTTCCATCATTGGAAAAAAGAAACTTTAGAAAAATATAGAAGAAAAAAATGAAAAGGAAAAAGTTTAAAATCTCAACAAATGTCAAAATGAATACATACCCGTATTAGTCTTCTCGAAGAATACATGAAAAAAATAAAAATAACCATTGAACCTTGTTGCCATCAAAACTCTAAAAATGTTGCATAGAACTAACCATCGGTTTCATTGAGATTACGTAGTGTTCTTGAAAATGTTGTTCTCCATGGTTGTTGTCAACCAAAGATTGGAGTTATGTAGCTTTAAGCATTTAACTTAAAAGAAGATAAATAGTTGGAGGTGATTAATAGTTTGGAGTTCTGTCATTTGAGTTAATATAGAAGGAAATGAATGGTTTGGAGTTGAATGCAAATATTTAAAAGGAAAACATAAATTGGTAGAAAAAATATATAGGAGTGGATATTGAGAATGAAGGAGGGAAAAGAAAAATAAGGTTATAGGTTTTAGGAGGCTCCACGTCATCACATGTGGTTTTTGTTTTAATATATATATCGACTAGTCTTGGGCATCGCACGTTGCGCGATGACGATAATTTTTTCTAGAAAATATTATACTACCACTTTGTCACGCAAGGCTTTATAATTTTCAAATACAAAATTTGTTCTTTTATTATACCTACCATCAATTTTCAATCTATCATCCCTCTTTTAATATGCACACCACCATTTGTCAGTCAAACATTTCTTCTCCAAAGTGGAATCGATCCCAAGATAATAATTTAAGACTTTTTGGCGTACTATAAAATTATGTTATCACCTCATCTGCTTGAATTTTCATTTTAAATATATTGTTTTTGAAAAATTGGGCCAGACAAATAAAAATCAACTCTCGAAGTTGCAAAAATCATTTTAATTCTATAAGACATCCCTACTCATTTGACACACTTATCTCCTTCTCTCAAGCTATCATCTCCACACCATAACCAAACCAACACCACAATTCAAAATTTTAGAATACTAAAAACATAAGGTTTCAACTCATTATTCTTAGTTTGTTTCTTTTACATATATAAATTTATAAGGATAAAGTTTAATTTCTAAACGGATATAGTTTTTGCTACAAGTGAGTCGGCAAACAAAAATTAACTATTTATGTTGACATTAACCCTTTCAATTTTGCAAGACGTCTCTACTCCTTCATATACTTATATTTTCACACCTCAAACCAATACCACGATTAAATATTTTAGAATACTAAAGAATTATGGAGTCCCCTCATTCTTCTTGGTTTTTTTTCTTTTAAATGTATAAAGATGTTTAACAAAATATTATATCATTAATTATGAAGAAATTTTATATAAACTAAAATTAACTATTTAAGCCAAAATGTATTAAAGTAGCTTAAAAATTATATAAAAAAGTTGACATTCATCTACTTTTAAATTCATGTTTCAACATATAATCTTTATATCAATGTCGGATGCTTAAAAATAAGTACAATTCAATATTTTAGAATTCTTAATCCACATTTTGACATGTCATTTCTCTTGGGTCTTACTTTTATGTATATAAAGAGGAAATAAATAAATAACATTAAATGAAATAAATGTATCTTGTTAATTGTAATACAAAATGTAATATCTATTCCTTTGACCTATTTCATAATAGTATATTAATATTGATATATTAATCGTTATGTAAATAAAAAATAATAGTAAATATATCTAAAAGATTTTATTTGTATTAATTGTTACACTAATACAATAAAATGTAAATAAACAGACTCATGTAAAATAAAAAAATGAAAGTTAAATAAGAAAAATATTTTTAATCATTATGATTGTTTTGTAAATAAAAAATAATGATAAATAAATACCAAATATTAAACTATTAGAATGGAAGACGATAAAACAAACTATTCATATTGAACTGTTATGTAAATAAAAAATGAAAACCTAGAAATAAAATAAAAAATCTTTTAGCTTGTTAAAAACCAAATCTCTGAAGCTTTTCAACAAAATATATTTCAACGTTTGATCATGAAAATAATTTTTTCTCAAATCTGATCATGAAAAGAGTTTTTCCAATAAGATTTTAGGATGATTTTTTAGCAATGAAGTCATAGACACCATAAATTCTCACAACAATGACAATGTTAATGTTAATAGAAAAAAATCTTGAAAAAGTAAAAATTTAATGCAATTATCAATCACGTATACATGATCATTGTCAATGGCGCTTAAATGTGAAAAAATTATATATTTGTTATTGTCTAAATAAAATATGAATAGTAAATATCATATTAAAAAGTAATAAATTTTCATAACTCTTTCATTTATGTGTGTTGGTTCATAATAATTAGAGTAAATTACATAAATCGTCCCTGATGTTTGGTCCCTTTTTGGATATGGTCCCTATTTCGAAAAAATTACACGGATCGTCCCTGAGGTTAGACAAACCGCACGAAATTGGTCCCTCCCTCTAACAGAATCTGTTAACCCCGTTAAGTCAAGGGGTATTTTGGTCTTTTTACATTTATTTTTGTCTTTATTCTAAAAGAAAAGTAAAAAACAAATAATTAAATTAAAATTAACCCCCCACCCACTACCCCCCCCCCCCCCCACCCTCCTTCTTCTTCCTCACGATCCCCCACCTCCACCCACCACCTCCGGCCACCTAAGACCACCGCCAAGCAGCACCATGGATCGTTGGCCACTTAATCAAGAACAAATACGTCAACGAAGGAACTAGCTATTTGGTAAACGATATTAGAGGAGATATGAAGAAACAATACGGACTCGATATGAGCTATGAAAAGGCGTGGAGATGTAGAGAAAAAACGCTTATGTACGTGAGGGGTGCAGTCGGCGATTCGTATTCCAAATTACCCGCTTATTTGTACATGTTGCAAGAACGGAATCCAGGTACGATTACCGACTTTGTAACCGAAGATGGTCACTTTCTTTATTCCTTTTTTGCCCTTGGAGCATCGAGAATCGGGTTTAAAGCTTGTCGACCCGTGATATGCGTGGATGGCACGTTTTTAAAGACGAAATATGGCGGGTACATGTTATGTGCGGTTGCATTGGATGCTAACAACCAATTGTTTCCTCTTGCTCATGCTATCGTCGATAGTGAGAATCACAACTCGTATTGTTATTTCATGAGAAAATTGAGAATCACAAGCACTTTGACGCAATAAAAGAAATGAATCCTTTAATAGCCGAGTATCTGGAGGGTATCGGGTTTGACCGATGGTCTCGTGCTTATTTTCCCGCGAATCGTTATAATATCATGACGAGTAATTACGCTGAAAGCTTCAACACGAAAACGAAGGAGGCGAGAACCTTTCCGATTACAACTTTTGTGGAATTCATTCCTTTCACGCTGCAAACGTGGTTTTGTGAACGGAGAGATGAAGCGATTAAGTGTAGCACGATATTGTCGAACCTTGTGGAGACGGATTTGACGAGAATAGCGGAGAAATCGAATACCGGAGGTGGTGGGTGGAGGTGGGGGGTCGTGAGGAAGAAGAAATAGGGTAGGTGGGGGGGGGGGGTAGTGGGTGGGGGGTTAATTTTAATATAATTATTTGTTTTTTACTTTTCTTTTAGAATAAAGACAAAAATAAATGTAAAAAGACCAAAATACCCCTTGACTTAACGGGGTTAACAAATTCTGTTAGAGGGAGGGACCAATTTCGTGCGGTTTGTCTAACCTCAGGGACGATCCGTGTAATTTTTTCGAAATAGGGACCATATCCAAAAAGGGACCAAACATCAGGGACGATTCATGTAATTTACTCTAATAATTAAGTGAAGAATATAAAACATCAGATCAATTTATGAGGTACACATTAATATATAATAATTAATTAAAAAGATACAGGAATATTTAATCAATTAATGAGGTATTAATATTGGATAAAAAAATAAAGCATTCTCAAAATACCAATATACAATCCTTTGACCTATTTCATAATAGTATATTAATATTGATATATTAATTGTTATGTTTATATTAATTGTTAAACTAATACAATAAAATGTAAATAAATAGACTCGTGTAAAATAAAAAATGAAAGTTAAATAAGAAAAATACTTTTAATCATTATGATTGTTTTGTAAATAAAAAATAATGATAAATGAATACCAAATATTATACTATTAGAATGGAAGACAATAAAACAAATATTCTATTGAACTGTTATGTAAATAAAAAATGAAAACCTTGAAATAAACAAAATCTTTTAGCTTGTTACAAATCAAATCTCTGAAACTTTTTAACAAAATATATTTCGACGTTTGATCATGCAAAGAGTTTTTCCTCAAATCTGATCATGAAAAGAGTTTTTCCAATAAGATTTGAGGATGATTTTTTAGCAATGAAGTTATAGACACCATAAATTCTCACAACAATGACAATGTTAATGTTAATAGTAAAAAATCTTCAAATAGTAAACACTTAACGCAATTATCAATCACGTATACATGATCATTGTCAATGGCGCTTAAATGTGAAAAAATAATATCAGATCTTCTAATTACAAAATATCAAATTGTATTCGAATCTATATGATTCAATCATAAACACAACCATTTTCTATGATAACAACTAATCCAACAATATGGAAAATAAGAAATATGTAATAACAAAACACATTTGTTTAAGAATACAATTTCTACATACTTGTTTAGAGTCTTCCATGTCTTCTTCAACTTTTATCTTCTTCATCATCCACCAAAGGAAGTTCTAGAATTCATTTTGTTTATTATTGCAACTTAGAAAAACAAATTGTATTATGAAAGTTTTGAAAGTAAATGAAGAAGCAAATCAAAAGTTGGAGGTTAAACTTAGGCATGTAAAATTACAAAAAATCCAACTTAATAATGAATCACATATTTCCCACATAGGGGCGGAAAAGTCTTTTACATATTCAACATTTAAAAAAACAAAGATTGTATTAAGAAATTTTTGAAAGTAAATAAAGAAGCAAATCAAAAGTTGGAGGTTAAACATAGGCATGTAAAATTACTAAAAACCCAACTTAATAATGAATCACACATTTCCCACATAGGGGCGGAAAAGTCTTTTACATATTCAACATTTAAAAAAATCAAAAATTTGAGAAAAAAGATAAAGTGGATTCTAAACATTAGGAGGTGTCACGTCACTAAATGTGGTTTTTGTTTTAATATATATACTAGTATGAGAACCACGCGTTGCGCGATGGCATACAAAAATTGGGTATTAATATATAAATTGTGCATATAAATATGTTACATTGTAAATATAATAATGAGTAAATTGTTTTAAAGTGATTTGTTAAAAATATTATAATTTAATTAGCAGGAGATGCATATATAAAATAAGCAACATTAACGATCGGCCTATATATAATTTATGCATTATTTGTATAACTAATGCCTTTACATATTTAATAGTGGGAAATTTAATACAGCGCGATGCGCGGTGACAAAATCTTATGATCGAAATTACATAGTGAAAGTTGGATATATTGTGTAAATAATAGAAAAACATTCACCTAATTCGTATATGCGGTTGTTGTAAAACCCAAAAAGCCTCTATTTCTGAACTATACTCTTATGTGACAAATGATGTTCTTCATGGCTGTTGACTGATGTGAACCTGCAAACTACGATATTCATACAATCACATAAGTTTATGGAGACAAAAACATACCGGAATATACTTAGTCTGTTTAATAAAGTTTATGGCGACACAAAAGGCCTACTACTTCGAGGCACCAGTTTAACACAAACCTTATGTGAAGTAAAAACACAAATACCATGAAGAAAAAACCAAAAATAGAGCTGAAAAGGCCAGGGGAGGAGGTGGAGGTTGCCTCCTTAAAACAGGCAAAAGATTATCACGAAAATTTGACACAATGGTGAGATGTTAATCACGTATGTATTCAGGAAGTTTCAAGCTTGAGTGTGGTCCCATGTGAAACAACATGTTGGTTTTAGAGGTCCATCCTAAAACAACAAGACAACCGGTAAGTTATATGATATACCTGTTGTGAGTTAACCTTACTAACATATAACCAAAAAACCATACACTCAATGATTATGGGTGGGCGACAAAAGATAGACCCTCGAGCAAAAAACATTAATTAATTAGTGTGAAAATAATGACCATTGTTTTGTATAGAGATCGATCGAGTTAGTTGTTAGTGGAAGAAAAAATCTAGAAATCTAAAACGTCTGGAGAATATAGAATGGAATTGTTTATTTGAGAAGTAACCATACATTCATCTCGTTTGAACATCCAATCCAAATTTAAAGTCAAATATTGCTACTGTAATCTTTATTTTTGTATATATGTATATATATATCATATCTATATGGTACTTTTTTATTATGCGAAGAAGGAAATTAGGGTTGGTATTAAGCAGATAATTTTGCAATATTCCTACCAGATAATCAATGACTATCATACATCATACACGGGCATAAAGATTTTATTTCCTCAGAGACCAAGTCGAAAATAATCAAATTAGAAACCTAGATAAAAATAGAACCCTAAGAGAGACGATGATGAATCATCCAATAATTAAGATATGATGAATGATTCGTAAGATAAAATTTACGAAAGAAAATAAGTTTAAAATAAAATAGTATAACGTTATTATCCAATAAAATATATTTATTGAGAGGTTAATGTCACTTACCATGATAATTGTATATTATTAGATAAGTGTTGTTACCTTGCAATTGCCGTTTCAGAGATTGCCCCTGTAACTTCACTCATGTCTGCTTTACTTCATCACTTTCTTCATTAGTATTTACTCCAAGATGTTAAACAACAAACACATTTATTTTACTATATTTGAATAAAGAAATACAAAATAATAAGCATAGAGAAATATTTGCTTTTCCAGAACAAAAACATTTCAATAAATGAAAACTTACTTGTTGTTCAATTGCAATTTCGAGTTTTTGGACAATCTCAACCATTGTTAGTCGTTATTTGTGATCTATTTGTAGACGGTGATTTGTGATGGTTGAAAACGTCGTCAAAGAATTGTGTTGTATTTTTTCTTTTTGATTGTGTTGGCTCTTCTCTGCAGTTGGTCTTCTCTTCATCCTCCATTTCTCTTTCCTAATAATACCCGTTAACCAAACGAAAAGATAACCCTAGAAGCATAAATCACTTATGAGGAAAGGAACACAACAACTAAATCGCAAATGAAATGAAGCATAGTACGTGTTTTTTTTTGAAAGGGTATCCTAGGCTTTGCCTAGACGAATCCCTGGCACTAATTGACTGCTAAGCATGCAGCCCTGAGATAATTCCTCAGTGGCTACAAGTTGCCAACACCTGGATTCGAACCCGGGGTAGATGGGTTTCTGAGCCACACCCCCAACGCCTTAACCAGTACGCCACAAGCCTTGTGGTTTAGTACCTGTTACTCGTAAGAGGACTGCCACTTCCAAAGCCAGGAATCAGATCATCAAAACCTCTTAGACTCTTAGTACGATTATGCCTTGTTGGTTCAACTTTCTTCAGTCGACCTAGATTCCCCATAAGATCATCTAATTAAATGATCACTCTGTTGACTTCGTTTAGGCAGCAATTTAGTCATCGATGCGAAAATATTATCCTCATATATTGGCGAAGCAAAAAACGACATCAATTACTCTTCAGCCCTCGCAATCCATAAAAAATGTCGTCATCATAGACCAATTTATCGTAACCCGGGTAATTCAAAGACCTAGCTTTGCCTTTAGCTTAAGCTATATTATTAGTGGATTTCATATATATATATATATATATATATATGGATTAGAGTGGGATGAGTCTCTTCATAGACCCTGAAAAAGAAATAGTAAAAAGAAGAGGCTACACAAATTTACATTGATTTAACAGAAACACCAAACACAAAAAGTTGATTGATTGTGTTTCGATATGAAATAAAAACACAAATACCGTGGAGGTGGAGTTTGCGTCCTTAGGGAAAAACGGATTCTCAGTAAATGAAGAAGACAAAGAACCTCCTCTTCTTCCGTATCGTTGCTTCGTGTGATCCATTATAAGTTGATTATTAGACAAATCTAAGTCCAACATGTTTGGGGTTGGGGGTTATTTATAGGGGCCACAATCAACATATTTATTATCCAAGACATATGTCGGAACTACATGAAATTCAATACTATACATCGTTCAACTGTGTGTACTATGTACATGAAATTCAAAAGTTAAAATACTGATACAATAGTCATAGACATGTTGAAGGGCTCTCTCATATGCATTTGTGCCCTTTGTTGTGTTGTATAATTAATGTGTGTGAAAGAAAACCTACTTAAAATAGAAGAATTTATAAAAAAAGTGTGGTTATGGGTGAGAGAGTCTCATTTGTTGAAGAGTAAGATAGCTGATTATCTTTTGAAAAGAAATGCTTCCATTTACTGCAATTTGTTTAGCTTGCACAATTGATTGGACTTCTAATTGTGGCTAGTTGTGACTCATTCAAAATCTGTGCCCACTATTGCACATTAGACATTACATGCAAATTATAGCAAGTAGTTTACTAACCACATGCCTAAATACTCGTGTTTATCTTTTAAATTTGAATTAAAGTACAAATTCTTTTATACCAAATGAATTACCACCACTTTCCTGATGGTTGCTATCTGGGTATATAGGCTTAGCTTTTGTAACAACTCGAATTTCTAGGTATAAAAGGGATGCTGATCCCTAGGTTTTCATTTACTGAATTATTCCTGCATTGATTGTGGCGGCTGAGAAGAAAATCAGGAAAGGATTAGAGAGTGAGCTTGGCAACGATTTCGTGGAGAGACTCTATTTTGGTAAGTAATCCATCACTCAATGTTATTTTCCTGCATTATAGATAGTTGGGTAAATCAATTTATGTTTGTCCTTCATGTTTAAGCTGTGAAATTGTTATAAGAACATTAATGGGGTTTAGCTCAAATTTGGTCTGTGTAAAGATTTAAATCAAGTGTTTACATGGGTTTTGAGGTTAGAGATTTGTATGTACCAATTAAGGAGAAAGGATGTAATGTTAAAATCATCATGTTTGGATTAATTAGGAAGAGTTTTGGTTCTGGGGTTCGGCATCAAAATCGCAGTTCCGGAAATGTGTGATACCGGAACCCAAAGGGGATTCTAGAATGTTTAATATCGGAACTGATATTTCCGGAGTTAGTAAATTTATAAGATCCGGAACTTGCAGATCCGGAACTACATAAATAAGGATCCGGAGCCGTCTCAATACCTGTTCCGGAATTGGGCCGAGTAGCACATCAGATCCGGAACTTTGAGTTCCGGAATTGGACTCAAATTTTAGTAGTCCCGGAATATAAATTCATATGGATCCGGAAATTCAACATTTCTTGGGCCGAGTGTATTATGTTTTGGGCTTAGTCCTATTTAAGATCCATTATTAGATATTAAGAGGCCCGGTGTCTAAATTGTTTTGGGTTGAGGATTTAAGAAACCAGAAAGGAGAAACTAAATTAGAACATATCCGGTATAGATTAAAAAGGATCCGATAATTAATTAATGATCCGAAATTATTATTTCGGGTCCAGATTAGAGAAGAATCTTTGATTAGAAGTTAAGTTGACATTGATTAAATTATAAATTTATGCTTTAGGTGTATGGACAGTTCGGAACAAGATTCGTGGTTAGTAAAGTAATTGCTATCAGGTGAGTTCCCTAAACCATTTTTACACGAAGTACGATGTTAAATGTTTTTATTATTGACTATGGTTCGTTAATGAGCATGAACTGTTTTTCCAACTGTTACGCATGATTTCCATGAAAAGTATGATTTATTTACAAAGGTTATTTAGCAACATGAAATGATGTATCGTGATTTCACGCTTTGAGATTTACGACAAGCTATATGTATGCTACGTGGAGTCGGTCTGCACAGTGGGATCAGGGTACCTTGGGATCCGATGATCCCTTGGCCATTTGTGATGAGCTTGTAGGATGGAATTCGTTTCCTTCTTACTCGGATAGAGGGGAGTCCGCTTGGACTCCGATGTGAGCCGAGAGGGTGTCCGTTAGGCCCCGATCGTGGTAGCTAATGCGATCCTTGAACCATGTGTAGTACCTTGAATGATGTTTATGTGAAGAATGTGAACTGTTTTTATAAAACGATTTTATACTGTTGTATATGCTTTATGGAGGGAATTCACTAGACCTTTTGGTCTAACCCTCGCTTTTCAAAAACTAAACCATTTTCAGGTAAGCGAAACACAGGTTCTTCCAGTAAGAACTAGGAAGTGAGTTGATCGATGAAATGGAGCTTAGAGAGACTTCAAATTTTTTGCTAGTATGATATAGTTAGAGGCTCTCGGCTGTGGGGGCATGAAGTTTCCGCTGTCCGAGTTGTTTAGTTTAGACTGATGAATTATTAAAGACAGTTTTATTATTGTAATTTGACATGTTTAATCTATGATATTTCATGCCATGTTTTTGGGATGTTACAAATGGTATCAGAGCCTTAGTTTAAGGGATTTAGGTGACCAGTCGGGCCTAAACTTAAACTGTAAGATGAGGAACACAGCCGAGACATAGGATTGCCTCTAGGAACGATCACTATAAATGCACTTAGGAATAAGGTGCCAAGGACAAACGTGTAAGGTAAGTTTGGGATTATACCTGGCCAGTGTAATTACAAATTTACAGGTACATGTGCGTGCTTAAATTTCCTTATATAGCAAACTTGTTGTGTCATGTCTAGAAAAGGTTAATTGTTGGTTTCTATCAGTTTAGCGCTATGGATGGGAGAACGTTGAGGAGTAGGTCAGTACCTGCTGTTCCAAGGAATCAGGATGAGGAGGTCCTAGCTAACGGACCGTTGGAACCCACAAGAGCGACAATTACCCGCGAAAGCGGTAGGGGTCGTGGAAGGGGTCGGGGAAGAACACCCCACCGGGCCGCTACTCAAGGGGCCGAGGATGGGGGAAACCCGATCTGGAGGACGACTCGAGTAACCCGAAGGGCGAGGAGCGTGGAAATCCCTGCCCACCAAGAAGAATCTCATCAGGAGACTTCAGCTACCGTGAGATGGGTAAATCAGCCGAGGGGACGTGGTTGAGGCCGCAGATCTACATTTGTCACTTGAGAGAATATGGCTGCTGAGTTGGGTAAGATTCAGGAGACTTTGCAAGCTCTCCTTATCAAACAGGATCAGTCACCATCGGGAAGCAAAGAGGCGAGCAAGAATAGGGAAAGTGTTGAAATGTCAAGTCCGCTAGTGACTGGTACTGGAAGTCACTCAAAATCGACCCCTCTGGTGGTGAATGAGTCAGTAGCTAAAGGGTGCAACTACAAGACCTTTGCCTCATGCAAGCCTCCTACTTTTAAGGGCGAGTGTGACCCCGTTTTAGCAATGAAATGGGTTAAAGAGATGGAACTGGTGTTTGATACATGCAAATGTGCTGACGGGGATAGGGTGATGTTTGCCCTATCCATGATGAAATCTGATGCAGTTTACTGGTGGGATGCGGAGACCGGGGGGAAAGGGTCGGTAGCGGCTAAGGGGATGATGTGGGAAACTTTTGTGGAAAGATTTAGAGCACAGTTTTATCCACTCGCGGCAGTAAAGAAGTTGGAGGAAGAGTTTATGGGGTTAGAACAAGGAGAAATGTCGGTGCATGAGTATACTTCTAAGTTTATTGAGAAGTCTCGCTTCGCTGATCTGTATGTGCCGACGGAGGAACATCGACTGGAACGTTTCATCTATGGGCTGAAAAGTAGCATCAGGGAATTGGTGTTGACAAGGAATCCCACTACCTTTCAGTCAGCCATCAATGCGGCCGAGTTGACCGGGAAGGAAAAGAATCGTCAGATGTCTGAGAAAGTTGGTGAGAAACGCAAGTGGGATGGGCAAAGGAAAAGTGTTTCGACCAGAAAACCATGTTAACAGAGATACCACCGGTAAACCGTGCAACAGGTGTAACAAGGTGCACCGGGGAGAGTGCATGGCAGGTTCAAATTTGTGATACCGGTGTGGATTGCCCGGTCACGTGTTAAAGGATTGCCCGGGTAATGGGAGATCATGTTTCGAATGTGGGTCTACTGGCCACATGCGGTACGAGTGTCCACAGTTGAAGAAATGGGGATCAGCTCAGCATGGAAAACTGCAAGGAGGGAAAGGCAACGATAAGGGAGTGGAACCGGCGCGTCAGAAGGGACATGCGTTCCACATGACAGCAAAAGAAGCGGAGGAAGTTCCAGATGTTGTGGCAGGTACGTTTCTAGTGAACTCTTTGTGTGCCAAGGTGTTATTTGATTCGGGAGCGAATCGTTCCTTTGTATCGCATGCTTTTATGAAATGTTTGGGGCGGGGGGGGGAGGCCTAGACGTTTGGAGAGAGCACTAGAGATGGAAACTGCCGACGATAATCATGTTTACATTAAGGAGTTGGTGGAGGATTGTGTCATAGATATAGAAGGAAGGTTAGTGCCTATGCAATTATATACCATGGCAATGGGAGAGTTTGACGTGGTGTTAGATGTATGGACTGGTAGCACTAATGTTGGTGAACCTATTTGGGGTCGAGGTGAAGCCGTATATTTTTACAAATTAGTAGGCAGGTGGTAACTATAAGGATTGAACCTCTAGTGTATGGGAGTGGTGTGGATAAGTTGGTGATAACTTCTACTTAGTGAGCATGCGAGACACAGTGGTAATAAGTTGCTGTGAGGTTAAGTGTTGGACTAGTGTTGATATGTGGCGAACGTAAGTGGAGATCATTGCTCCGGAATTGCTTATAAGTTGTTCTGGTGTGACAAAATTATGTGTGGAGGGGCATGGATGTCTAAGTGGCGTATGGCATTGTTAACCGAGAATAAAAGGATGGGGTGATAGTCAGTGGCTAGCTAAGAAGGAAACTGAGTGCTTTGGATTGGTTAGTTTATGATGTTTCGTAGTAGATATGAAATCTTTGGGAATGTTGAGCTAATCCTTGTATGTAAAGGAAATGCAGAGGAGTGGGTTAGTATCGTTTGGGAAATGAGAAGTGTGTGATTGCTTCGAGAATTGGGAATTGTTTCGGATCGACTAGGTTGAATTTCTCGTATGATATGTGGTGAAACTGTTGGTTAGGCGTAGTAACAGTTGAAATTACGTGCATGGTGGTCAATGTTGAATGAGGAATGTTCCATTCTAGCCTATGGTAATCGGGACGGTAGGTTGGAATAAGTGAGTAAACGGGAAGTAGAAAGAGTGGCAAGTGGCACGGAAAGCGAGAAGCAATGTTTTTAGAACGTCATCGTTGAGTGTATGAACTTCTAGCGGGAGTATGAGAAAGAGGATGGGTGTGTATATGATTGGTTTAAGCATTGAGGAAAGCTAACTTGTGTGAGTGGTCAAGAGGGTGTATCTTCTAGTGAGCCGTTCTTTGGAAACGCGTTTTATTGTTTGAGAAGTAAGTGGGAGAAAGTAGGCGAATGTAGTGCTCGGGGGAAGGACCATTGGATTAGACCTGGTAGTAGCATGGGAGTGACGTTGTGGTAAAAGCGTGTGAATTGATTTTATCAATAGGTTAGGGTCAACATAGTTAATGTGAGAAAGTGATTAGACATATTTTGTGTTGGGAAAGTGATTGTAGTATTGTGTGTAATCTGTTGAAGAAAATCCTAACTGCGGGTTAAAGTGGAATTCAAGGTCTTGTGAGCAGTTGGCGAATTGAGCGTCGTTATTTTTAAGGGATTCATGTTGTGATGACGTTAACTCCGGTAGAATCCGTTCTTTTAGGAAGGTGATTTTGTGCGTGAAACCCTTGATTTGACGCGTTATAAAACCGTGAGTCTAGATGTGTGGATGATATTGGTACGGTTCACCTGAGGCGTTTTCTCATATTGCGAATAATTGTGGGATAAGAGTTGTGGATAACTGTAAGCGTGTTAATTCGTTGGGATACGTCCTAATGTTGAAGGGTTACACATAGTGGGAGTTCATTCGACATCCCACGTGTCGAATCTGAGGAAGTCCCTGGCAGATGTGGATAAGTCTGTATCCCTAAAAGATATAAGGGTGGATGAGAAATTGAGTTTTGTAGAGGAACCCGAAACCATCACGGATGTTAAAGTGAGGAAATCACGGAACAAGGAGATTAGACTGGTGAAGGTACAATGGCGGCATCACAAAGGCCCGGAGGCTACGTGGGAATTGGAATCGGAAATGAAGGCAATATACCCGCATCTTTTCCAATAAGAAATTCCGGGGACAAAATTCTTTTAAGGGGGGAGTGTTGTAACAACCCGAATTTCTAGCAAGTTTTGAGTTTAGTGGCTAATATCTAAGAATTTAAAGTTTATGTTAAGGGACCTATTTGCAATTTAAGAAAAGGTATAAAAGGGATGCTGATCCCTAGGTTTTCATTTACTGAATTATTCTTGCATTGATTGTGGCGACTGAGAAGAAAATCAGGAAAGGATTAGAGAGAGAGCTTGGCAACGATTTGTGGAGAGACTCTATTTTGGTAAGTAATCCATCACTCAATGTTATTTTCCAGCATTATAGATAGTTGGGTAAATCAATTTCTGCTTGTCCTTCATGTTTAAGCTGTGAAATTGTTATAAGAACATTAATGGGGTTTAACTCAAATTTGGTTTGTGTAAAGATTTAAATCAAGTGTTTACATGGGTTTTGAGGTTAGAGATTTGTATGTACCAATTTAGGAGAAAGGATGTAATGTTAAAATCATCATGTTTGGATTAATTAGGAAGAGTTTTGGTTCTGGGGTTCGGCATCAAAATCGCAGTTCCGGAAATGTGTGATACCGGAACCCAAAGGAGATTCCGGAATGTTTAATACCGGAACTGATGTTTCCGGAGTTAGTAAATTTATAAGATCCGGAACTTGCAGATCCGGAACTACATAAATAAGGATCGGAGCCGTCTCAAAACCTGTTCCGGAATTGGGCGGAGTAGCACATCAGATCTGGAACTTTGAGTTCCGGAATTGGACTCAGATTTTAGTAGTCCCGTAATATAAATTCATATGGATCAGGAAATTCAACATTTCTTGGGCCGAGTGTATTATGTTTTGGGCTTACTCCTATTTAAGATCCAGTATTAAATATTAAGAGGCCCGGTGTCTAAATTGTTTTGGGTTGAGGATTTAAGAAACCAGAAAGGAGAAACTAAATTAGAACATATCCGGTATAGATTAAAAAGGATCCGATAATTAATTAATGATCTGAAATTATTATTTCGGGTCCAAATTAGAGAAGAATCTTTGATTAGAAGTTGAGTTGACATTGATTAAATTATAAATTTATGCTTTAGGTGTAAGGACGGTTCGGAACAAGATTCGTGGTTAGGAAAGTAACTGCTATCAGGTGAGTTCCCTAAACCCTTTTTACACGAAGTACGATGTTAAATGTTTTCAGCAAATAAATCAGCTCTGATACCAATCGTTTGATTTCAGCAAATAAATCAGCTCTGATACCAATTGTTGGTTCCCAGATTCAAGTTGTCTCACAATAATAGCACAAAACAGATAGCAAAAGCATTATATAAAGCCATTAAATGTGAGTGATTGTGTAAACTATTATGTAACAATGAGAGTATCAATAATGAACAGTAAGATGATAACAAGATCAAGTAAATAAGCTGCTCGTTATATTGATATTTGAATAACACCCAGAACACGTTCAAGTGTGTGTATTCTGAAATCTCTCAGGAAACAAATCGTACAAAGGTAGTGCTATGGAATGTTGCAGTGTGTGTTCTCACAATTGTGGAAAACAATTCTTCCAAAAGCTTACAATTGTGTGTTCCACTATCCTTCTATTTATACCCTGATAAAGCACTAGACAGTATACTATCTAACCCTGAGGTGACACGTGGAAAGTGTGTCTCCGTCCTTTTAGGGCTTATGTGGAAAGTACAGACACGTGTCTAACACTTAGAGATTTCTACGAGACTTAAGCTTCACAGAGGTATTCAGTTACCAGAGCTCTTACGCCAGAGCTCTGATGGTCTTCTGGTATGAACAGTTCTTCTAGTGACAAGAAGTAGTCTTCTGCCAGAGCTCTGTCGAGCTCTGATGGATCTGCCAGAGCTTTGTCGAGCTCTGATGGTCTTCTTGTTGATTTTCATCTAAGTCTTCTGCAGGATCTCTGGTGGTCTTGTGACTTGTAATATTTTCAATACTTTTACATCTTGTATACATGGGGCTAACAATCTCCCCCCTAAGTATTGAAAATACAAAAATTGCAAATTACAGAGATAATTAAACAAAAGACAGAGAAAGTTATCCTCTGTGAAACTTTGTACTATTCTTTTATAGATATTACAAAACAATGCAAAAGAATGAGTACACTAAGCATAGTAATTTCCTCTTAGAATTCTGTCGAATCTTCTGATCAGCTCTCAGAAATCTAGCATGAGGGTTATCTGGTTGATGTAGAGCCTCAGCTGTTCCTCTGGACACTTTTCTCTTGGGAGATTCAGAATGACATTCTTGAGATACTGCAGCGACTCACTTGAGTACTTGTGGGTTTCCGAAGATCTGATGGCCTTCTTGTTGCCCTTCTGTCGGAAGATGAAGATTGGAGGATTTCCAACCACAAGGTTTTCATTTGAAGGTGCAATCGCCAGTTTCTCAATTTCGAATTCTATGCCAAGCTGAAAGTCTATTTGCGTCCTTAGGTTGACGTGCTCTTGCATAGCATGCTGAACTTCTCTCATTGCAGTTCCTGTGCCTTTGTATCTGTCGATGTGGTTTTCATAGTAGCCATGAAGAGTTATTAAGTCATAAGGATTCAGAAGAACAAGGTCGTTGTCATTGAAAGTTTCGAACTTCTTGTCTTATGTCTCCACTGTGTAAACATGGTACAGAACTCTGTCATGGGAAAACTTCTTTGCTTCTATCTTGTGAATTCTGCTAAATGTAAAGGATGAATTAATGGCTCTGTTCAGATGAGATTTGGTTTAGATGAACCTTCGCCTTTCATCTGTAAGTTTAGCAGCTCTGGTGGGATTAAGGTATGGGTTGATAGGCACAACATTGATAGGGATTATATCTTTGTCAGCATAGAGATAGGCAAAAATTTCTTCTAGTGCAGGGTTCTCGGTGTGTCGGGATGAGGTTTCTGGATTCTGTTCTGGTTTGTTTTGGGTTGGGTTCTGATCGTCATGGGTTTCATCCATAAGAATGTCAACATGTTGTTCAGGCTCTTGTGCAATTTGGGTTTGGACTTGGGGTTGGATTTGAGGTTGATTTTGTTCATCAGTAGAGATTGGTTCTGTTCTCTCTGGTTCAGTCCTTGGGGATTGGGGAGGAGTGTCAAGGATGATGATCTCTGGTGGTTGAGCTGACTCTTCTGGTACTCTGAACGTTAAGTCTTTAAACATGTAGTCGAACTCTACCATTGTCATCTCTATTGGATTTTCCTCTGTCTCCTTCTCCCCTTGTTTTTTTGGTGTTTCTTTCTCTGCTTCTTTTTCTTTCTCTTTCTCTGTCTCCCCCTTTTGTTGATCTGAGGACTCACCCATATGATTATCTGAATTCCCTTCTGCAACATCTTGGAAGTCATCATCATCATCAGAAGCTGCAATACCATCATCGGGTGAGGCCGGAACCACAAACTTCAGATCAGACTTACCCTTCTTGCTTGAAGGTTCACCTTCAGGGGGTCCTTCTGTAGGTCTTTTGAGTGTACCAGTCTGTAAGATGGAATCTGTGAAGATAGTGACTGTCTTTTTCAATGCATCTTCGACCTCTGTTGCAGCAGTTCTGATTTCATCAACTTGACTCTCAAAGTTGAATTTGTGAGAGTCAATAGATGTCTGCACATGTCTCTCTGTCGCTTGTGCCTTCATGACGAACTTGGAAGATATGGACATCATCTTGCTTATAACATTTATGCTGAACTCTCCCATCTGGCCGACTGTCATTGGTAGTTCATTGGGGCTTGGACCAGATATATTGAGTGGAGTAGCAGAAGATGTCGTGGCTTCTTTAATAACATCCTTGACAGAAGTGTTGACCATCTCTGTTAAGGATCTGATGTTGGAGTCAGAGAGGAGAACGGAAGGTATTGGCATGGTTCTGTTCATTGCAGCCGTGTGGTTCTCTGCCATTGTTCTTTTCATCTCAGATAGCTCTGTTGTCAGTTTCTGTGTCTCCTCTGCTCTGGCTCTTTCCTCATCCACAAGTTTCTGGGAAGTCTCTGCAAATTTTGTAGTGATCTTTTGCAGCTCTTCTCCGATTGAAGCATTCTCCTTGCGGATCAGCTCTTCTTTGGTTTCATTGATAGGTTTATACTCATTCATAGAGTTGCTAATACTATCGCAGAAGCTTTTGAGCTCTGCTCTGGTGACAGTGTCAGCGGGGGTAACCTTGGTTCCAACAGATGGATCCAAGTCAACCTCGAGCTCAGAGGTGCCTCCATCAAGAGTTGTGCACCTCTGATTCAATATCCCTCTGGTTTGTGTGGTTGCACTGGGAGTTGGGCTTCGGAAACGCACATGTGTGTTCAATTGAACATCTTTTTCTAAGCTCGCATTTCCCTCGTCTCCTAGGGATGTAGAAGACTCAGTCTCTCCATCACTCCCCTCTTCCTCACTACTACCTGAGGAGGGCGAACTCTCTGTCACCTCCTCTGTAGCTTCCCTTTCTTCCTCTTGGATAACCTCCATAGGGGACGCTCTGTCCATTACTTCCTCTTCTACCACATGGGTAGAGGAAGACCCCACTTCGGGTACTCTTACCTCTGGTCTTTGGACTTCTTCCACTTCTCTTACCTCACTCATAGACTCTAGTGAATGCTCAAGACCTAAGTATGCTGGGGATCCCACCTCAGGTTCTTGAGGTAGAGCAACATGTCTATAGTTCTGTAGAGAAATGTGGGTTGGACTTATCAAGGAAAGCATTGTTCGTGGTACCCTTCTGATGTTAGGATACTCACCAGTGGTTGTTGGAAAGAATCTGGACATTACCCAAACAGGAGTTGGATTTCCCTGTTGAGTTAGTTGCAAGGTTGGGAAGGCTTCTCTGATGACCAAACTTATAAATCGTGGATATCTGATGGCTTTCAGATTTCTGTGGACTCCTACAACTCCTCCTCTTGCTATTGTTGTTGTATTTGTATTCACAACAAACATAAGGTCTTTGTAGAGTATCTTGGCATAATCGAAATTTCTTTTGAAGTACAGGCCATACATAATATGAAGAATTTCAGTACTGGCTTGGTCTTGGCTACCAGATTTACAAGTTTGGGTTCTGTTAAGTGTGGAAAACATGAAATTCCACACTGGGGGTAAGTGTCCTCTTCTGAAGTCTCCAATCTTGCTCAGGGTATGGTTGTAACCCAAGAAACGTATAAAGTCAAGAAGAACAGAAATCTTTGGGGGTTTTCATACGCTTGAATCTACAATTGTCTTTTGGTCTTCATCCCAAAAATTCTTCTGATGGTTTTATCACGGATGCATATTGTACCTGCTCCTCCTTGTTTTCCAGAATCAACGTTGCCGATGATCCCTTTCTGTTCTGGAATGAACTAACAAGTAGTCCACCATTGTTGTACATAAAGTTCAGGTAGGTCATCGTCGAACATGGTGAGGGTTCGAAAGATTTCAGAGTTTCTGAAAAACTCTACAAAAAACATGGTAAACTGGCAAATAGTTGCCTGGATTGGCGTCGAAATGATAGTTATTGTCTACAAACTCGTAAGGTAGGATTACGATTTGGTCGACAGGCCCTAGTCGGCTCGATTCTGCGGAGTGAGCTTGTTCAGCCATTGTTGCAGGTTTAGGGTTTTTGAAGAACTCAAAGGGTTTTTGAACAATGGAGGGAAGGTTGGAAGGTTTGAATATTCAGTAAGCGTAAGAAATGAAATGGGTCGATTAGAATGGGTATTTATACTAGAAACGTATGACTGGATAACCATCGTAGGTACTGTAGGTACTCGAGTTTCAGATAGTGGAGTAGCCTCTACAGTAGAACGTGGGAACAGCTAACGGTTGGTTTCTCAATCAGAAGATGCCACGTAGGATTTGGTTCTGACAACTTTTGGGCTATCAAACCGTCACGGTTAGAGATGTGTGGGTGACATGTGGTTGACGCTTGGAAATAACCCGCATCTCTGATGACAGCTCTTCTGATGACGTGGCAGAAAATTGACAGAGCTCTGGTGGAACTCAGCACAATTTTGCCTCTGTTGAGTGACCTTTTTCATTCTTTTCAAGTAACCCAAAATGTTTCACCTTTACCCAAAAATCATTTAAAAATCCTAAATCTGATGTGAAAATAGTCAAAGAACGAAGGAAGAACTAACTCAGAGATTTCACAGAGTTCTGGTGAAAAACATCAGAGGCTCTGGTGAAATGTCAGAGTTCTGGTAAGTTCTTGACTATCAGAAAAGTTTTCATCAGAACAGGTTTTCGCTTCCTTAAAAAGAGTTTTTTTTTCTTTTTGTTCAATGAGCAAAGTCAATTAGATTTGAAATTGTTTTGACTTGCTCCCCCTTAAACCATGCTTATACTCCTTTTAAGCTCCCCCTAAAATCATGAGCTTAATTGACATATGTTGATCCAAACCCTCAGTGATTTGATAATGACTCTCTCTTGACACTTAGTGAAAATTGTAAGTAAACAATATGTATTAGAGTTTCACTATCGCTGATAAGTACTAAGACTTTACAGTACCGCTGATAGGAACTCTCACTCTTTAGATTAGATATTCAGCGAACTCTGTTCATCGTCATATAGCTCTGAGCCTGTTCAGTTCTATTGAATATCGCTGATAGTTTAGTTTGTTTACTTATGATCTCTGAAGACAAGTTTCACGTCAACCAAAGTTCTACGCCGAAGTCGAAGATCAAGCTCAAGAACCAGCGACAAGCCTACTCATGAACTGATGCGGATATCAGCGAAGCAAGACCTGTCCATTCAACGTGAAGTATCAAGTAGAAGACTTCAGCAATCGCTAAACTTTATCATTCGCTGATAAAGAACTGTTTCAACGAAAGCTGATCATGAAGTCTCCTTACAAAGTACTATTGTCTTACCTCCCTTGCACGTCTCCGTACGAACTGTCAGAACGGACATCCCTTTTGTCTGTAATCATACAACAACTCTGATTCTACACTGTGCACCATGCGGCTACTAAGGTTGTCTACAAAGGTCAATGACATGCAACCACTCAGCTGCTGCCACGTGTAAAGCCATACTGCCATGCATTAAATGCATGCAGTATATAAGAAGAACCCTACTTCAGTTTTGAAGTGTGCTCGGACCACCTTCTTATTTCTCTCTTATTTGTTAAGTTATTATTCGTAATTTCTTTAACTCTTTTTAGTGCAAGAAACTTAGTGTTCTTAACTTGTTTAGATTAGGTTTATCCTTAATCTTGTTCCGCAACAAGTTGTAAATTGTCTTGATTTATCAATAAACAATTTAGAAAAGCAGAAACGTGTGTTTGTATTCAACCCCCCTCCCTTATACAAACTTGTATAACCCTTCGGGACCAACAACATATTTTTCTTTTTGGCTTTTCTCTTTTCTTGCAACAATATTTACAAAGAAGGCAAAAGTATATACAGAAAAGAAATTTACAGAGGGAAATATTGAAAAGGTAAGCTGGCAGAGCTCTGAGGTGAACATCAGAGGCTCTGGTGAACTATCCTGCCCAACTATTTTGACAGAGCTCTGGTATGATCATCAGAGGCTCTGGTGAATTTTAAACTGTGTTAGGAGGACATGTTCAGCATACCCATCTTGCTGATTAAGAAGTTCAATCTCTTTTCATCAAGGGCTTTTGTAAACAAGTCAACAAGTTGGAAGTCAGTTGAAACAAAATACATTTCAGTTGTCCCTTTTTCAACATGATCCTTTAAAAAATGGTACCTTATGTCGATATGTTTTGTCTTTGAGTGTTGGACTGGATTAGCTGTAATTGCTATTGCACTCTTGGAGTCACACAGAATTGGAATTTTGATGTACTCCATGCTATAATCTTTGAGTTGTGTTTTCATCCAGATCACTTGAGAGCAACAACTAGCAGCAACAACATACTCTGCTTCTGCTGTAGAAGTTGATACGCAGTTCTGTTTCTTGGATGTCTAACTCACCAGTTTGTCTCCAAGCAATTGGCAGCTACCAGAAGTACTCTTCCTGTCATTCCTGCATCCTCCATAATCTGAATCTGTGTATGCTATAAGCTCGAAACCAGAATGGGATTCTCTAGGATTTGCTTGAAATCTAGCATAAAGACATGTTGCAAACATTATATCAAGCCTGCTTGCAGTTAAATACGGAAGTGATCCTATCATGCCTCTGTAGTTCTTGATATCCACAGATTGACCTTGAGGATCATGATCAAGTTTAACTGCAGTGGCAATAGGAGTTTTCATAGGATTTGAATTGTTGAGCTTGTACTTTTTCAAAATATCAGAGATGTATTTTGATTGACTTATGAAAGTGCCTCTGATAGATTGTTTAACTTGTAAACCAAGGAAGAATGAAAGTTCTCCCATCATGCTCATTTTAAATTCACTTTTCATCAAATCCTCAAACCTATCACAATATTCCTTCCTTGTAGACCCAAAGATAATGTCATCAACATATATTTGGACCATAAGAATATCATTCGTATACCTCCTAAAGAATAGAGTTGTATCGACAGTACCTTTCTCGAAGTGATTAGTCAACAGAAAATTTGACAGAGTTTCATACCAGGCTCTGGGAGCTTGCTTAAGGCCATATAGAGCTTTGTCTAGCTTGTAAACGTGGTGTAGAAACTCTGAGCTTTCAAAACCTGGTGGTTGCTGGACGTAGACTTCCACTTGCAATCTCCCATTCAGGAAGGTAGATTTCACATCCATCTGATACACCTTGAAATCTTTATGGGCAGCATAGGCTAAGAAGATTCTGATGGCTTCTAGCCTAGCCACAGGTGCAAAGGTTTCGTCATAATCAATGCCCTCTTCTTGGCAATAACCCTTAGCAACCAACCGAGCTTTGTTTCTGATGATAATCCCATCTTCATCCTTTTTGTTTCTGAACACCCACTTGGTTCCAATGGCAGCTTTGTTTTCAGGGAGTGGAACCCAGGACCAAACATTATTTCTTTCAAACTCCAGAAGCTCCTCTTGGATGGCTTCAATCCAGTTTGGGTCTTCAAGGGCTTCAGAAATCTTCTTTGGCTCAATCATACTTAGAAAATTAACAAAGAAAGCCTCATTTATTGTTGTAGACCTTGTCTTTACTCCATCTTCAGCAGCACCTATAATTAGATGATGGGGGTGATCCTTTGTCCATCTGGTCATTGGAGCATGGACAACAGGTGGAGTCTGTGCTTCTGATGGGAAAAGATGTATTTCAGCATCAGAGCTCTGAGGATTGGGACCAGGGCTCTATGGCACACTACTCTGGAGAGTGGCCTCATTGCTCTGTGATATACCAACAGGGCTCTGAGAGGGTGAGCTTTCAAACAGAGAGCTTCTCCCGATATGAGTCAGAAGGGGTGATGATGGCTCTTGTTCAGGTTCTCTTACATCTGAATCTTGTCCCTCATTTATATGAATTTGACCTGTAGACATAGAAGTAGATGGTGAAGAATTAGAGGGACCAGTAAGAGTTGTACCTGTTAGATTTTGATCAGCAGAACTCTGAGCTTGATTGCCTCTGGTGATATCGACAGAGGAATCATCATCATCGAAGAAATCATTGAATATCAGATTGATGTCTTCTTCCCTTGACTTTGAAGAGCTTGGATTTTCTTTGGTCTGTGTCCCCTCTGGTGATTTACAATTAGAGGAACTTGATGTATTTTCATCAAAGGACACATTTATGCTCTCTTGAATGACTCTGGTTCTGGTATTGTAGACTCTGTAGGCTTTAGAGGTTAAGGAATAACCAATAAAGATTCCTTCGTCAGCCTTCTTGTCGAACTTGCCCAGTTGATCTCTGTCATTCAAGATGTAGCATTTGCACCCAAAAACATGAAAGAATTTCACATTTGGCCTTTGGTTATTGATGAGTTCATAAGCAGTCTTCTTGAATCTTTTCACAATTACAGCTATGTTTTGGGTAAAACAGGCTGTTGAGACTGCCTCTGCCCAGAAGTTGATTGGGAGAATAGAACCTGCCAACATAGTTCTGGCGGCTTCTACCAGAGTTCTGTTCTTTCCCTCCACAACACCATTCTGTTGAGGAGTTCTGGCAGCTGAGAAGTTCTGGGAGATTCCTTCTTCTGATAGGTAGGCATCAATTCTGGCATTCTTAAATTATGTCCCACTATCACTTCTCAACCTTTGGACTTTAAGACCTAACAGAACCTGTATTCTCTTCAACAAACTTATCAAAATTTCTGGGACATCAGATTTTATTCTGATGAACACAACCCAACTATATCTAGAATATTCATCAATAAGCACAAGAATATACTTCTTACCCGACAGACTTTGCATAGAAATTGGACCACAAATATCCACATGAAGCATATGCAAAGGTCTGGAGCAACTGTGATCACTCTTTGTTATGTGTGGAGTTCTTTTCATTTTGCCCAGTTCACAGGCAGAACATAGATGGTCTTTGTCAAATTTAAGTGATGGCAAACCTTTCACTAAGTTGAGTTTCACAAGTTTGTCAAGATTTGAGAAATTCAAATGGGCAAATCTTTTATGCCATAGCCAGGCATCTTCCTTATTCAAAGAAACTAAACAGAGTTTTTCTGTTGAAGTACTTTGATTTGGATTAAAATTCATTTTATACAGATTGCCTTTTCTGTCGGCTCTTAAGAGTTCTTGACCAGACTTGGAAAGCAACAAAGAATAATATTTCTTTTTAAAGTTGACATCGAACCCATGATCACATAGTTGACTTATGCTGAGTAGATTATGATTTAAGCCTTCAACATAAGCAACCTTAGATACTGAAACACCACCATTATTTAGAACACCATAACCTCTAATTTGTCCTTATTGATCTCTTCCAAAGGTTACTGCACTTCCCATTTTATTCTTGAATGAAGTCAGTAGCTCCTTATTGCCTGTCATGTGCGTAGAACATCCTGAATCTAAATACCAGATCTGCACACGAGGCTTCTGCAAGACAGATCAGTTCTTTTTAGGTACCCATTGCATAATGGGTCCTTTCTTGTTAGGCTTAGGGGTGTCAAACTTACCTGCTGGCTTTCCATTCTGTGATGGTGTGCCAGAGGGTTTTCTCTGTGTAATTTGAACAGTCTTAGGATTTTTCCTCTGAAGTGACTGATTCAGAACACAGTGGGGACCGTTCAAATGATTTTGCAACTTTAACAACAGTTGAATGCAATTGCAGTTGATGGAACATGAAGATTGGTGCATATTGCTGTTTCTATTAAAAAACTGTTGATTATATGGCGCTTGATTTTGAAAAACTTTAGGACCAGATGTCTTCACATACATTCTGTCCTGGTTTGGCTTCTTGAAATTACCATTTTTCTTTGGAACAGATTCACTAGACCAAAAAGAGTTTCTTATTTGATTTATAACAGAGTTGGGAACAGGTTTGTCATTGACTATCCATTTGCCATTCTGCTCTGGAGTAAATCTGATTGGTTTGAAAGCAAATGGAACAGAGGTGCTGTTCACTGGAATACTCTTAGCTTTTTCTCTTCTCCTCTCTTCTATCTCATTTGAAGAAAGAATCCTAATACCCTTGTTTTTAAAATCAGGCACTGGTATAAATCTGGATTGGTTCTTAAAGAATGAGACATTTTTCAAATCTCCAGATCTAACTAGTACCTGCTTTGGTTTGTGCACAAAAAATCTACTCATCTACCTCAGAATCATAGTCACTATCAGATCCTAGATAGTGTCTAGTGGCTCTGGTGGAGGTGTGAGACTCTTTGGGTATATCAGTATTTGCTCTGGTGGACTTGAAGTTTCTCAGTCGTGGTTTAAAGCATCAGATGCGGCATTTTCCTCAAGAACTCTTTTAATATCCTCTTCAAAAGATGTTCTTATTGATTCAGAGGTAAGGGATAAGTCTGGGGCTTCAGGGTTGAGCTCACTCTGTGTTATAACACCAGAGGACTCAGCCACATAAGTAACAGACTTCTGGCCCTTAAAGGAGTTGAAGTGGAAAATCTCTTTAGGATCAAGACATTTGACAGAATCAGGAAATGAGGTCTCAGCTTTTCCTTGATCAAGAATAAACTTTTCAGATGGTTTTGTAACCTTTTCTTGATCCAAGGAGTCATAGATGACATTCCTAAAGTTCAGTCTTCTTGTTTTAGAAACAACTGAGGTTTTTGCTCTTTTGAAAACTGCAGTACCAGAGATCACATCTTCTTGGATTTTCCCAACACAGAAGGCAGAGGACAGAGATGTCTTCTTCCTTCCAGCGAAGGGAACAAGGTCTTTGAAACCCAGACCTTGAGTATCCTTCTGAGAATTGATTTTAATGTGCACATGTTGTGCATCCTGGTACTTTTTTTTATCATAATTTCCTTTCTTTGTAAAGATTGGTGTAAAACCTCTATTTCCTTTTGAAAATAGTCCTTTAGAGCAACAGAGTTAAGCCTTTCATATTTAGATTTCTTAACCTCTTCAGCCTTTTGCTTATGAACTTCCTCATATTCCTTAACTTTTTCAGAAAACGAGTTTTCTTTCAGTTTTTGTAAGACCTCTAGCTCAGCTTTTTCTTTGGCTATCTCTTCCTTCTCTTGTTCCAAGAGAGTTTTCTCTCTCTTGTAGAAGGACAGATCCTTCTGAGCTAGCTTTCTTAACTCTTTCTCTTCAGAGAGCTTTTGTTTTAAAAGTTGAAATTCCTCTGTTAGTAAAGAAACACGCATCTCCAGCTCGGAGTCTGATTTTGATTCATAAGTAGAACATACCTTGGCACTGGGTCTGGTGGTCTCCAGCGCTCTGTCAGATGGCTCTGTCACGGAAAGAGCACATGCATTCTGAGATATGTCTTCCTCTGTTGTTCTCTCAGGTATTTCTCCAGTCATCCAGTTAGCTATCTCTTCCAAACTCATATCATCTACAACAACCCCGCAAAAATTGGCTTGCTCTGGTTCGTCATCAGAGGACGAGTCAGAGATCCAATTCTCCATCTCAGCAACATAACTTCTCTCTTTGTAATTGTACTTGTACTTATTCTTGTAGTAGTCCTGGTCTTTTACCAGTCTACCCTTACAATTAGCAGAGAAATGGCCGGGTTTGCCACATCTAAAACATCTTCCATCATTCTTGTTGATGGGCTGGGCAGCATCTGTTTGGCTCTGGGGGGCTGGAGGATTGTACTTTTGTTGTGGTCTTTGCTCTTGTGGAGCTCTGTTGTTATTCTGATGATGAGGTGCAACATAACCTCTCTTCTCGTCTTTGTCTTCTCCTTATACCTTCATCTTCTATCAAAAACTTTGTTACCAAATCTCTTGTTAAATGTTTGAGTTATTAGAGCAAGAGATTGGGCAAAAGCATTGATATCATCATCCTCTGATGAACTTTCCTCTGAATCACTTTCAGCAACTAGACTTTTCTTTCCCATCTTTCTCACAACCTTCTCTTTCTTCTTCTCTCTGCTAGAGCTTTCTCTGTATGCAAAGTTCTCCAAGTGCAAATTCTGGTTGAGGGAAGTGCGGTTCCTCGGGCACATGGTGTGTAAGAAGGGGATAATGGTGGATCCATCTAAGATTGAGGCCATCCGAGATTGGGAACAACCTAAGAATCCGTCAGAAGTACGAAGTTTCCCCGGATTAGCGGGATACTATCGAAAGTTCCTTAAAGACTTTTCGCGTATCGCTATGCCATTGACTTCTTTGACCAAGAAGAGTGTTAAGTTCGCCTGTGTTGATCCAAACCCCCAGTGATTTGATAATGACCCTCTCTTAAACACTTAGTGAAATTTGTAAGTAAACAATATGTATCAGAGTTTCACTATCGCTGATAAGTACTAAGACTTTACAGTACCGCTGATAGGAACTCTCACTCTTTAGATTAGATATTCAGTGAACACTGTTCATCATCTTATAGCTCTGAGCCTGTTCAGTCTATGAGATGATCGCTGATAAGTTAGTTGTTTACTTATTATTCCTGAAGACAAGTTTCACGTCAACCAAAGTTCTACGCTGAAGTCCAAGATCAAGCTCAAGAACCAGCGACAAGTCTACTCATGAACTGATGCGGATATCAGTGAAGCAAGACCTGTCCGTTCAACGTGAAGTGTCAAGTAGAAGACTTCAGCAATCGCTGAACTTTATCATTCGCTGATAAAGATCTGACTCAACGAAAGCTGATCATGAAGTCTCTCTGTATGTTACTATTGTCTTACCTCCCTTGCACGTCTCCATACGAACTGTCAGAACGGACATCCCTTTTGTCTGTAATCGTACAACAACTCTGATTCTACACTGTGCACCATGCGGCTACTAAGGTTGTCTACAAAGGTCAATGACATGCAACCACTCAGCTGCTGCCACGTGTAAAGCCATTCTGCCATGCATTAAATGCATGCAGTATATAAGAAGATCCTTACTTCAGTTTTGAAGTGTGCTCGGACCATCTTCTTATTTCTTATTGTTAAGTTATAATTCGTAATTTCTTTAACTCTTTCTAGTGCAAGAAACTTAGTGTTTCTCAAGACTTGTTTAGATTAGGTTTATCCTTAATCTTGTTCCGCAACAAGTTGTAAATTGTCTTGATTTATCAATAAACAATTTAGAAAAGAAAAAACGTGTGTTTGTATTCATACAAATGACCTCGGAACATATAGTCCAGGTGTTGGAAAGACTGAAGGTCGCTCATGATGGACAAAAGAGTTTTGCAGATAGAAGGCGGAAGGACATAGAGTTTCAAGCCGGGGATAATGTGATGTTAAGGATATCTCCTTGGATAAGATTGGTACATTTTGGGAAGAGGGGAAAGCTAAGTCCATGCTACATCGGACCGTTTGAAATCACGGAGCGAATTGGAGAGGGGCGTATAGGTTGAATTTGCTAGGTGATCTACAAGGCATTCACAATGCGTTTCACGTATCCAATCTGAGGAAGTGTCTGGTGGACGTGGATAAGGCCGTGCCGCTGAAGGATATAAGAGTAGACGAAAAACTAAATTTTGTAGAAGAGCCCGAAGCCATTTCGGACTTTATGGTGAAGAAATTGAGGAACAAGGAGATCAACCTTGTAAAGGTTTAGTGGTGATATCACATGGTCAAGAGGCAACCTGGGAGTTGGATTCGGAGATGGGGGCGAAGTACCCGCATCTTTTCGACCAAAGAATTCCGAGGACGGAAGTCTTTTAAGGGGGGAGTGTTGTAACAACCGGATGTTTATTTAATAAATGCAAGTCTTGTGGCCATAATGTAATAAGGGGGAAGTTATAGAGGGGCCAAATGGCAATTAATGGAAGGTATATAAGGCAAGAAACCCCTTGGTTACCTCACACTGATTTCATTTCTCTTCTCTGCGTGTTGCGACTGGAATCGGATGAAGGGAGAAGGGAAGAGAATCGAGATAGAAATTCGGTCAAGAATCTTCTCAAGGTAAACTTCGATTCCCTCCCATTGTTTTGGTTATCGCATTCGAGTTTCTTCAATGAACATCGTATTTCCACTGTGCTATCTCGTATAAGGTTTTTAATGAAGTTTATGAGATTTTGACGGATTAAGGGGTAAATTAATGGGGGTTTTAAGTTGGAAATGTAAACCCAATTGTTATCTAAGAGTTTCTTTGGCTAAACCGCTCTAGGATATCGATTTATGGGATGTTGGTGTTTTCACTGTTCGACACTGTCCGGATGTCGCCCTATCCGGATTGTATGGTTTCCGGGTAAGGGGGGTCCAAAAAGTGTGGAATCCGATTAGATATCGTTCGGATTGTTCTGGTTTCTGAATGTTGGCCGATCCGGTTGTTAGAGGTGTCTGGATAAAGTTCCGTCTGGATTGCTTTGGGGATCCGGATAAGCGGTACACGGATATTTGGGTTCCGGATAGAGGTATTTGGATAAGAATTACCGGATAGTTGGGTTCCGGATAGAGGCATCCGAATAAGTTACCAGATTGCTGGTTTTTGGATAAAGGTATCCTGAAAGGGTACCCGGACTCCCCTGTGTCCGGATGAATGGAGGGTCTGGTTGAGAAAGGGCATTCGATTTCGTTACGTCTAATCTATCCATGAGACCAATGGTATCTCACATCCTATTTGGGACACTTATAGGTTGTCGGTACGTTCGGAACTGGGGATTGGTGTTAGTCAGTTTATCGCATTTCAGGTGAGTTCCCTTAATCCTCTCTACGTGGAATGAGATGTTAAATGTTTTTACTGATCTTGGTATGCTTTACGAGTATGATTTGTTTACAAGCTTTTATAAATTTATCGCATGAAAGTATGTTTTAAAAAGGCTTATTTAGCATGGTTGAGCTTTTTATAAAGATTTCACGCATTGTGATTTATTGTTATGTTAGCTTTGCGTATATGCTATGTGGAGTCGGGTTGCACAGAGGGATCAAGGTACCTCGGGATCCGATGATCCCTTGGGAGTTTTTTATGAACCGGTAGGATGGAATTCATTTCCTCTCTATTCGTGTAATGGAGAGTCTACTTGGGCCCCGATATGAGGCGAGAGGGGAGTCTGCTTGGGCCCCGATCGTGGTTCTGGATTGCGCGATCCTTGAACACTGTGTAAGTACCCATGTATGGAGTTTTATGTTGAGATGCATGGTTTGTTAAAGAAATGTTTTATGCTTGTTGTTAAAACCAATTTTGGAGGGAATTCACTAGACCATTTGTGTTAGCTCCAAATATTCATAATATTAGAAGTATTGAAAAATAGGCTTAAGTATGAAAAACTTCCACAGAAGCTCTGCGGAGTGCCACAGAAGTTCTGCGGAGTGCCACAGAAGTTCTGTTGAAGTAAACAACATCATTCAAGAAAACAACAAGACTCGAGATAGACAGAAGACTGCTCACAAAGGACCGAAGAAGGATCTACAGAAGAATGCTCTCAAAGGATCGAGCCTCAGAACCTCTGTCACCCTTGACAGAGCCTCTGCGGTTCAGACTGAAGACTTGGAAGATATTTATAATATCTTGCCACTGTTACAGGAATATCTTACCACTGTTACAGAAATATCCTGCTACTGTTCTAGGGTCCGTTCATCAACTTGTACAAGGCATGGTCCGACAACAACACGTGTCAAACTTTGATAGGAATCCTTACAAGTTGATATTAGCGCATTTAATGCATGCAGGTTTCCAACTGTTCATGCCATCCCTTCTTTGCTGTAGCAATAGTCCTTTTGTCTAGAATAGATCTTTTGTAGTAGTATAAAAGGAAGACTCATGTTGAGTTCTTCCTTACCAAAAAATACACACACAACACACAAAAACACTTGCACACAGTTAACGTCAAATCTGTTCTTAGTGTTCTTAATCAAATACAGTAATCTTTGAGATATTCATCTGTTCTTCATATACTATTTATTTGGTATTTTGTGTTGTTTCTATATAAACATATATGTTAGTTCTTCAAATACGCTTTCGCAACACATCTTATTTGAACTAATAGATTAGATAATCTTTGTTAATCAAATATGGGAACCAACAATTGGTATCAGAGCAAAGCTTGGTTTTAAATATCAAGCGATCCTCGTTTAACAAGATTATTGGTAGAAACGTGGTCTGATTTTAACCTGTTATTCATTCCTTCAAACAGATTCTAATGTTCAGCCATTTTTCGATTTATTTGATATTTGGTAAATCTAGAGAAAGTGTTTCTTTAATTAAAATCTACAGAAAGTGTTTCCAAACCCATAAAATCTTTCCAGATAATTCTCTCGTACTTTTTCGTGTCATATCTTTATTCTGAAACTTTCTACTCTTAAAATGAAAAGCGCACAAAATTTATTCACAACTGGCTCATTAACCAAACCACCATCTCTTCTACCAGTCTGTCATACATGTCCAAGGGATCATCAGAACCCGAGGATCTATCTCTGATCCCACAGTGCAGACCTACTCTACATAGCATTCACATAAACCATCATAGTCATAAAACATGAGATTTATAATACACTTTACAATTCGTTTCATCTTGTTGAACAATCTTTTCAGTAGAACATACTTTTCATGGGAATAACGTTCGTAAAAGCTTGTAAATAAATCATGCTCATAAACATACCCTGATCAGTAAAATATTAAGCTTTCATTTACGTAAAAGTCATGTAAAATAACCGGCATTTCCACATAATCACTTTCTTTGGAAAACACGTAAGATCGCGTATTTTAGTTAGAAAAGCTCACCTTGATAACGTTGAACGCACTCCTTAACTACCTCCAAGCTAATCCAATCGAACACCTAAGGCATTAGATTCGAATCAGATTAAACGGTTCAATCTTACTGACCAGTGAACACTTTCCAGATACAGAGACTTTCCGGACGCACTATACGGACTCTAGTCCTTTCCGGACACACTATCCGGACTCTAGCCCTTTCCGGACACACTATCCATACTCTACCCTTTACGGACACACTATCCGGACTCTACCCCTTTCAGGACACACTATACGGAAAGATACCCATCCGGTAACTCTCACAAAACTCTACCCGGACACTTGCAAACCATCCGGCCACTACTGAAACACCAGTGTCCGGAAACTGCGGCTGTCCGAAAAACAGTTAACAAAAGTGATCATTAAACCCGTTTTCAGCCATTAATTTGATTAGACCAGCCTAAGGGTTCATCCACCAAACCTAAACATCCACTTAAACCACTTTCTTTCCAATAAAAGATTTACAAGGACAAAAACCCTCAAACCCCACTTTCAAGGAAATGTGGGTGAAAACTCATTGAATCATTGATTTCAGACATAAGAATCTAGACCACTTAAGAAAAGAAAACTAAATTAACAAGAGATAAGAATTACCTTACTGATTTCTTCTCTGATTCTTCTCTTCCTTGATTTCTTCCCAAGAACACTCTTTTCTTCTCTCCTTTCTTTCTCTTAGCCGCCAAACCTCAAAACCCCCAACAATAATATTGATTTCAACAAAATGGGTTGCCCTAGGGATTAGAACCCTTAACTATCTTTACAAGAATAACAAAATAGTCCCTTAACTTATCTTTCATTCTTTTAACATTAGCCACTAAACTTTCAAATTTTCTATATAAAAACACGGTTTTTACAAGACTGAACTCTAGTGAGAACATGGTTCTGTTGAATTTAAGTTCGAGGTGTTCGGATTTGTCGGGTTTTGAGATGTAGCCCTTGATTTGTCAATCTTCTGGGTCATACCTGCTGCCTTTCCAGAAATGATTGAGGTATCTGGCAGGGATTTTGTTGACAGTTTTGGTTAGTAGGGGGTTGAGGTAATGGTTTTCCAGAATGTGAAGAAGAATGGCATGTTCTTCCCCAAATGCGGTTTTTTAGGGAACCAAGTAGTAGTTATTGGGTTTTAAGGGAAGAACACTTTCAAAGTGTTCATGTGTGATGAAGTTTAGAAGGTGGGTTGTCGGAGCAAAATCTGCTGTGTCACCGGAGTTGTCCTGTTCTAGGTTTTCGGCTATTTCTGGGTTCTGAGAATGCTCAGAATGGGATGGGGAGTTCACCGGAGCGTTGGAAGTGGATGCCATTGCGATAAACTTGAAGAAAGAGAGTAGAAAATGGACGTTGCAGGTTTTACAAGGTTCGCCGGAGGTAATGAGGAGAGTAAGTTCGTAAACGTTGAGAGGAAGTGGTAAGTTGGGTTTTATACTGAAGAGATAATGGTAGAATCTGAAGAGGTAAATAGGTGAAAGTGAATAATATTTGGGGTCCGCAATCGAGTGTATACGGATGGGTTCAACTTTGCAGGAGAACGTGTGCCATGTACGTCCAATAAAAAAATGGCACGTCATAGATGTCAGAGCACGATTAGATGGCGTTTGCGGCCCATTAATGCTTGGCACGTGGTCTTTCTACTTTCAGATGACCGTCACTCTTCAGAAATAACCCGCATGTTACTGAATTTCCAAAAGAAGCCAAGTATCAGAAACGACAGAAGCTCTGTAGTGCAATGAGCTTTGTGGTCTGAGACTTGCTCTTTTTGTCTCCTCTTAGCTTGTATCTTTACCCAAAAATGTTTGAAAAACACTTGGAAATGATCGTTAGAACTTTATGGCAAAATTTGCATTCACAGAGGCTTTGAGGCTCTGTTGGAGCCAGCAGAGGCTCTATGAGTGAAAATTTCTCATAACTAAAGATTCATGAAACATTTTGATCATCCAAAGTTTTAATTGTTTTAAATATTGTTTTTAGAACATATTTGGAAATTAGTATCCTAGAAAACTGTTTAGGAAAAGATTTTGTGCGAGTAGCCTTTGAATATCTAGGTTAGTCAACACAAGTTCTGTGCTGGAGTGGACGTTATGACTAAAAACCTTCTTTAGGACATTAAAGTTGATAGATAGAGTTCCCGTATAAAATTTGCAGTTATGGAGGATCCAACTTACAGAAGCTCTGTTGAGCTCAGCAGAGTCTCTATGACCTTAAATTTCTCATAACGAAAGGCTCGAAAATCTTTTCGATCATTACTTGTTTGAAATGTCTTAAATAGTGTTTCTAGGACATATTTGGAAATTGATGTCCTAGAAAATTGTTTTTCAGAAAGGATTTGTACGAGATACTTACCTTTTGGCTCTCCCTTGTTCGGCAAACAATCTTCACTTCGGCGAATTTGATTGATCATATATCTTCTTTGGCTCCCCCTTAAATGATCAACCTCTGTAGATGAGTTCAAGGTCTCCTTCTGCTCCCCCTTGACCTATGCTTGGATCAAATGAGATAAGTAGTGCACAGAACATAGGTCAAACTTACCAGAGGTTCTGTGGAGATTGTCATGCTCTGAGCAATCCCACAGAAGCTATGTTGAACTTTTGATTATTAAGATTTTACATACAGAAGAGTTTAAATATATACATATTTACAAGAGGATTAGATCTTACTTACAGAGGATTCAACTCATGTTAATCATTCCCAACTTACCCACCAGGAAAAGAAATCTTTTATCATCTAACGCCTTGGTGAATAAGTCTGCAAGCTGATATTCAGTGGACACAAAGTGCATTTCGATTGTGCCATGTTCAACATGATGCTTCAGAAAGTGGTAACGGATATCGATATGCTTTGTTTTTTAGTGCTGAACTGGATTGGCAGAGATGGCTATGGCGCTTTTTGAATCATAGAGGATGGGTATCTTGTATATGGTGAAGCCATAGTCCTTTAGCTGAGTTTTCATCCACAGAACTTGGGAGCAACAACTAGCAGCAGCAATATATCCAGCTTCTGCTGTAGATGTAGACACATAATTCTGCTTCTTCGAAGTCCGGCTGACTAGTTTACCACCCAGGAATTGACAACTCCCCCAGGTGCTTTTTCGATCAAGCTTGCATCCTCCATAATCTGAATCTGTGTATGCCTTAAGACCAAAGCCAGAGTTCTTCGGATACCAGAGCCCATGATTTTTGGTTCCTTTAAGGTATCTGAAGATCCTCTTTACAGCAATATAGTGGAATTCCTTTGGGTTAGCTTGATATCAGGCAATACAGAGGCATGTGGCATACATTATATCAGGCCTACTTGCGGTTAAGTATAACAGAGACCCAATCATGCCTCTATAGAGCTTGCACTCTACAGATTTGCCATTTGGATATGAGAATAACTTATTTCCAGTGGCCATTGGGGTCTTCATTACAGAGGCATCAGAGAGACTGAATTTTGAAAGTATGTCAGAGACATATTTAGCTTGATTTATAAAAATTACCTCTGATGATTGTTTTACTTGGAGGCCGAGGAAGAAGTTTAATTCTCCCATCATACTCATTTCAAACTCACTCTGCATGAGTTTTTCAAAATCTTTGCACTGTTGTGCATTTGTAGATCTGAAAATAATGTCATCCACATAAATCTGTATAAGCAGAATGTCATCACCTTTTCTTTTATAAAACAAAGTAGTATCGGTTGTACCTTTGTCGAAATCATTATTGAGAAGGAAGGTTGAAAGTCGTTCGTACCATGTTCTTGGAGACTGTTTCAGTCCATACAGAGCTTTGTCAAGATAATAGACATATTTTGGGTACTTGGAACTTTCAAACCCTGGTGGCTGCTGGACGTATACTTCTTCTTGGATTTCACCATTCAGAAAAGCAGATTTTACATCCATTTGAAAAACTTTGAAACCTCTGTGGGCTGCGAAGGCTAAGAAGATTCTTATTGCTTCGAGCAGTGCGACAGGGGCAAAAGTTTCATCGTAATCAATGCCTTCTTCTTGGTGATATCCCTTGGCCACCAATCTCGCTTTATTTCTAATGACCACCCCATCCTTGTCCTTCTTGTTTCTGAAGACCCATTTTGTCCCTATTGCTTTTTTTCCTTGTGGCAGAGGTACTATGGTCCATACCTTATTTCTCTCAAACTGTAGAAGCTCTTCTTGCATAGCATCTACCCAGTTTGGATCATCTAGGGCTTCAGAGATTCTTTTGGCTCGATCATACTGATGAAATTTGTAAAGAAACAAAAATTAGCAGTGGCTGATCTTGTCTTGACCTTTTCAGATGGGTCGCCGATTATAAGGCTTGGAGGATGGCTTATCGTCCACTGTGTTGTTCTTGGAAGATGGTCATTTGAGTCATCAAGATGAACCTCTGTAGTTGCACGCTGCGGTTCTGGTGCAAACTCTATTGAAGATGGTACTTTTGTGCTTGTGCTTCGTTCTTCAGCTTGTGGGAGGATTGGAATGAGAGTTGGAATTTGTAGCTCTGAGGAAGTAGAGACTGAGTCTTTGTTTTCCTCTGGTATTGATTCCTTTGTAGTCGCTGGAGTAGGTATTTCAGGAGCCTCTGTGGTTGAGTCCTTGGTCATATCATCTTCTGTTCGCTCCCCCTCAGCACGTGCATCTGTATGATTCACATAAGAGGATGAAGTATTTAATGGACCAGTTAGAGATATACCTGAATCAGTCTGGTTGTTAGAAGACGTTTCTCCAGAGGCTCTGACGGCTCCAGTAGAGGGATCAATATCATCATGGAACATCTCTTCAAATAGAAGATTTAAGTCTTCTGCTCTTGTCTTTGGGATGCCAGAGGATTCCTTCTATAGACCGAGTTCTGAACTGATTTATTCAGAAGTCTTTTGAAAGGAATCGTCAAAAGACGCATTGATGCTTTCTACAATGGTTCGTGACCGCAAAAGATAAACTCTGTAGGCCTTAGAGGTGGCAGAGTATCCAATGAACTTGCCTTCATCTGCGTTCACCTCAAACTTTCCTCTTGCTTCTCTATCATTTAAGATAAAGCACTTGCATCCAAATACATGAAAGAACTTGATGTTTGGTCGCCTTTTGTTGATCAAATGATACGGTTTCTTGATGTGCCTCTTTACAATGGTTGATCAATTTTGGGTGTAGCAAGCAGTTGATACTGCTTCTGCCCAAAAAGACATTGGTAATCCAGATGCTGTCAGCATAGTTCTTGCAGCCTCCACAAGCATGCGGTTCTTTCGTTCAACCACGCCATTCTGTTGTGGGGTGCGTGCAGCAGAGAAGTTATGTGATATGCCTTCTTCTGTAAGATAGGCTTCAATGACAGAGTTTTTGAATTCTGTGTCATTGTCGCTTCTTAGTTTCTGAATCTTGCACTCATACAGAACTTGGATTCTTTTCATTAAATTTATCAGAATGTTTGGAACATCTAATTTCTTTCTGACAAATTCAACCCATGTAAATCTTGAATATTCATCGATCAAAACAAGTATATATTTCTTGCCACCTAGGCTCTGTGTAGCGATTGGACCGCTGAGGTCAACATGAAGCATGTACAGAGGCCTAGGGCAAGATACATCAGTCTTGCCTTTATGGGAAGCTCTTTTGAGTTTTCCCATTTCGCAAGCAGAGCACAAATGATCTTTATTGAATTTAACATTTGGCAGACCTTTGACTAGATCAAGTTTAACAAGCTTATCTAGAGTATGAAAGTTTAGGTGGCAGAACCTGTTATGCCATAACCATGCTTCTTCGCTTTTACTGGCAACAAGGCAGAGCTTGTCTTCCTTGTTCTAGGCACAGAAGTTCATGAGGTAAAGATCGCCTCTTCGTTCGGCTCGCAGAAGTTCGACCCCTGTGTCCTCACCTTGTAGAGAGCAGAAGGTTCTTTTGAACATTATGTCGATACCCGTATCGCAGAGTTGGCTAACACTGAGAAGATTGTGCTTAAGGCCATCCACATATGCAACTTTGCATATGGTTATGTTTTCCTTCTTGATGACTCTGTAGCCTTTTATATACCCCTTCTTGTTGTCACCAAAGGTCACTGATCCTCCATCGAGTTTATCTTTGTAGGAGGATGGTAAACCTCTGTCGCCAGTCATGTGCCGCGAGCATCCGGAGTCAAGATACCAGATTGGCACATACTGCATCTGCAAGACAATCAAAGAGTTTTAGGTACCCATATCCAAATGGGTCCAGCTTTGTTAGGGGTCTTCAAGTTTGCCTTAGCATTCTTGGGTTTGGTTTTAGCTTCTTTTGAAGAACCATTTTGTTTCTTCTTACCCTTGAATTTAGTATTCTTTTTGGGTACAGAGACGAAACAGTGTGGACTTGAGAAGTGTTAATTTAATCGATACATGAGATCAAAACAATGACAATAATGAATGTGCGAAGAGATTTGCTTGAATTTTTCATTGAAAACATTAAATGGGGGCACAGAGGCATTACATTCTATCCTAACATTTGACTTCCTATTACAAGAAGACCTTTGTAGGCTAGATTGTTGTTTGCAAAATCCTCTGTTGAGAGTAGCCTTCTGTGGATCCCTTCTGTGGTGAACTTCTGCAGGTTTCACTGTCACAGAAGAAAAATATTTGTTATTTTCAGCACATTTACCCTTCTGTTGCCATGTTAGTTTTTCTTTAATAGGTCTGAAGGGTTTTGAAGTCTTTGAACTTGTTGAATCTTGAGAGGACGTTTTCTTTTGTTGTTTGATTTTCTCAAGCTCAAGAGAGGTTTTGGCTTGTATACACATGTACAAAAAGTTTGGACAGATGGGAACTCTTGTGATTTTCTCCTTGGGAGGAATAGTTCTGTTAAGAACTCCAGAGGGTAGTTTAAAATCCTCTGAGTCACAAAGTACTATCTCTGACTTAGAGTCAGTCTCAGATTCGTCAGAGGATGAATCGTCCTCATATACAGAGGTTGAGTCACTTAGTTCTCTTTCGACAGAGGCAGGACTTTCAAGGCATATGCTATACTCGCTTTCTTCCTTTCTTTCGGGGATATCTTCTAAGTCAACATAAGTTTTCATCGAGGTTTCCTCGGAGAGGTTTTGGCTATTATTGAAGGTACTGGGGCATTCATAAAAGTTGTTTTCACCGATTTCCAATAATTCCTTTTCAGAAACATGAGTCAGTTTTTCTTCTGGTGAAGCAGGCAAGAACTCAGGTGCCTCTACCGATAGTTTCTTCTCAGAATCTATAGTGCAGACAAAGGCAACCTGGGATTGAGTCTCGGGTTCACCAAACTTAAAGATTCCTATTTGATCTTGTGTTTTCAGATATTTCTTAGGTTTGGAGGCTCTTTTTGTTAGCTCCAATCTTTCTGTTTGTGAAAGTAGTGAAAATAGTCTAAGTACAGAAGTAACCCATAGAGGCTCTGAAGAAGAACCCAAGAATACCGAAGGCAAGAATAAGCAGAAGACTGCTCACAGAGGAACGAGCCGCAGAACGTCTGTCACCCTTGACAGAGCCTTTGCGGTTTATACTGAAGACTTAGAAGATTTACAAATATCTTTCTACTGTTCCAGGATCCGTTCATCCACTTGCTTAAGGCATGCCCTGACAACAACAACACGTGTCAAACTCTGATAGGGCTCTGTCCATGTTGGAACACGCGCATTAAATGCATGTAGTACTTGCTACTGTTCATACGATCCTGTCTACTGTAGCATAAGTCCTTATTGTCTAAAGTATGTCCCCTTTGTAGTAGTATAAAAGGAAGACTCATGTTGAGTTCTTCCAAAAACAAGAATCAGATAATAAGAGCTACGCACAAACACACACACCAGCAGTTCTTTCTTGTTATGTTCTTGGTGTTCTTAATATATATCAAATACTGTAATCTTGGAGATATTCATCTGTTCTTACATACTGTTTATTTGATATTGTGTGTTCTTCTACCTTTACATTATCTTTCAGTTCTTAAATACGCTTCCGCACCATACAATCTGAACTAACTGAAAGTTAAGATCATTGTCAAGAAAACAGGAACCAACAATTGGTATCAGAGCGAACCTTGATTTTTAATATCAAGGGCTCCACTCTAAACTATGATCTTTGGTAGAAACTTGGATTTTTAACCTATTCTTCATATTAATCAAACAGTTTCTGTTTTTCTGCCATTTTCGATTCATTCGAACTTTGATAAACTTATAGAATCTGTTATTCTGGTTAAAAACACCATTTTAGTGCTCAGCTTAAAGCTTTTAAGCTTAAAAACTTCATACGAAGCATCCACTTCATACTCTGAAAAGTTTGCTGTTCAAACCCTTTTATGGATAATTTTATCTCTCTTAGAATGACTAGTACAAACAACTTCTTCTCTTCTGGTTCCTTAACCAAACCTCCCACTCTTCTTAGAGAGGAATACCCTCAATGGAAGATTCGAATGATTCACTTCTTTGAGGGTACTGACAAAGAATTGGGTTATTATATCCATAACCCTCCTTTCGTTCCCATGATAACTATACCTCGTGTTCCTGGCACAGACGACACACCAGAAATCCCAGAACAAATAAAACCAAAGACCCAGGATAAATGGTCTGATCCTGATTGGGCAAAATACGAGGTTGCTCAGAAAACTAAGAGAATTCTGATTATGGCCATTCCAAATGACCTTTTCTAGTCCATGGATGCATGTGAATCTGCATATGATCTATGGAAAGAACTGGAAAAACAAGTAGAAGGAGGAGCCAAAACCCAGAAAAACCGCAGAGCCCAATACATAAGTGAGTACTATGCCTTTAAAGCTATGTCAACAGAATCTTTGCAAACTACGTATGATAGGTTCAACTCTCTAATAAACAAGTGCAAGAAGTTCGGCATCCACAGAACTTCTGAAGAAAACAACGTTATGTTCCTGAAGTCTCTGAATGAATAATGGCTTCAGTTATCTATGTCTCTAAGGATAAATCAAGACTTAGATTCCTGGACCCTATCAGACCTCTATGGAACATTGGCAGCACAAGAGCCTCAAGTATCACAAGCAAAAGCCCAGATCATTGCACCTCTTGCATTGGTTGGTAAGACTACAGAGGCTAGAGAGAAACCAAAGAAAGAGAAAGCAGTAGAGGAAAGAAAGGAGAAGAAGAAGAAAAACATGATGGTGGAAAGTGAAGAAGAAGAGGAAGTAGCAACAGAAGAAGAAACGACCCTGGCCTCGATAGCTAAATCATTAGCTCTACTTTGTACGAAAGACTTTCTACCTTTCTTCTCGATAATGGTTACGACAGAGGTACGACAGATACTACTTTGTTTTATAAACGGAAAAATGAAGAAATTATGCTTGTACAAATACATGTGGATGACATGATTTTTGGGTCTACAAATACACAAGAGTGTAAAGATTTCGAAAAACTCATGCAGAGTGAGTTTGAAATGAGTATTATGGGAGAATTAACTTTCTTCCTCGGACTCCAAGTAAAACAATCATCAGAGGGATTTTCATAAATCAAGCTAAATATGTCACTGACATACTTTCAAAATACAGTCTCTCTGATGCCTCTGTAATGAAGACCCCAATGGCAACTGGAAATAAGTTAGACGCATATCCAAATGGCATATCTGTGGAGTGCAAACTCTACATAGGTATGATTGGATCTCTGTTATACTTAACTGCTAGTAGGCCTGACATAATGCATGCCACATTCCTCTGTGCAAGATATCAAGCTAACCCGAAGGAATCCCATTATATTGCTGTAAAGAGGATCTTCAGATACCTCAAAGGGACCAAAAAACTTGGCCTCTGGTTTCCGAAGAACTCTGGTTTTGGTCTTAAATCTTATACAGATTCAGACTATGGAGGCTGCAAGCTCGACAGAAATAGTACCTCTGGGAGTTGTCAATTCCTAGGTGGGAAATTAGTTAGTTGGACTTCTAAGAAACAGAACTGTGTATCGACATCTACGGCAGAAGCTGAATACGTTGTTGCTGCTAGCTGTTGCTCCCAAGTTCCGTGGATGAAAACTCAGCTAAAATATTATGGTCACAACATATATAAGATACCTATCTTCTGTGACTCAAAGAGCGCCATAGCCATCTCTGCCAATCCAGTACAGCACTAAAAAACAAAGCATATCGACACCCGTTACCACTTTCTGAAGCATCATGTTGAATATGGCACAATCGAAATGCATTTCGTATCTACAGAATACCAGCTTGCAGACTTATTCACCAAAGCACTAGATGAGAAAATATTCCTTTTCTTGGTGGGTAAGTTGGGAATGATTAACATGAGTTAAAACCTCTGTAAGTATAATTATATCCTCTGTAAATATGTATATACATGCTTCTGTTGTTTTATTTATTTTAGTTTATTTGATGTATGTAAATTCTCAAAACATCAAAAGTTCTTTAATTCACGGAGGTTCTGTGGGTCTGCTCAGAACCTCTGACGGCCTCCACAGAACATCTGATGAACTTGACCTATGTTCTATGCACAACTTATCTTATTTAATCCAAGCATAGGTCAAGGGGGAGCAGAAGGAGACCTTGAAATGATCTACAGAGGTTGATCATTCAAGGGGGAGCCAAAGAAGAATTGTGATTTAACAATTAACAGAGGTCAAGAATTTCGCAGAACAAAGGAAACTCAAAAAGTGAGTATCTCGTACAAATCCTTCAAGAAAACAATTTTCTAGGACACAAATTACCAAATATGTCCTAGAAACATTGCTTATGACATTCCAAAAAGAAAATAATCAAAACGATTGTTGAGTCTCCCTTTATGAGAAATTTAAGGTTCCAGAGCCTCTGCAGAGCTCAACAGAGCTTCTGCAAGTCAGATCCTCTACTACTCCAAATTACATATAGGAACTCGATCGATCATCTTGAATGTCATACAGAAGGTCTCAAGTCAAAAAGTTTCATACACCACAGAACTTGTGCTAACCAATCAAGAGTTTTGAAGTTTACTCAATCAAAATCATTTTCAAAAACAGTTTTTTAGGACACAAATTTCCAAATATGTCCTAGAAACACTGTAAAAGACATCTCAATATTTAAAAGATCAAAAAGATTAAAGACCTTTCAATTATTAGAAATTTAAGGTCATAGAGCCTCTACTGAGCTCAACAGAGGCTCTACTAGAGAAAAGCTCTATGATCGCAATTTCTAAAAGAAACTATCGATCTTCTTGAATGTCCTCCACAGAATTCCCTTGAATAATGGCACGCCTTAAAGACACAAAAAGGGTTAGTCACAGAGCCCATTCCAACACAAGAACCTCTGTTGATTAACCTAGGCATCTTATAAGAGTTACTCGCACAAAACCTTATCCAAAACAGTTTTCTAGGACACCAACTTCCAAAAATGTCCTAAAAACAATTCTCAAAACAATTAAAAACTTGGATGATCAAAAAGTTTCATAAATTTTCAGTTATAAGAAATTTCCGCTCATAGAGCTTCTGCTGGCTCTGACAGAGCTTCAAACCCTCTGTGAATGAAATTTCTACACTAAAAATCTATCGATCCTCTCCAATGCTTTTCAAACATTTTTGGTAAAGGTGCAAGCAACAGAGGAGATAAACAGAATTTTTCAAGACAACAGAGCTCCTAACACTGCATAGCTTCTGTCATTTTCTATAAACTTGGGAATTTCTGTAACAGTAACGGTAAAATTCTGCGAGTGAACATATTCTGCAAGTTGCAAAGCCCACGCGCCTAGCATTAATGGGCCGCGCACGACGTCCTGTCATACTCTGACACTGCTGACGTGTCTCATTTTCATTGGACGTACATGGCACACGTTCGTATGGAAAGTTGAACCAGCCATTTACACTCAAGTGCGGACCCCAAATATTATACACTTCCATATATTTACCTCTTCAGATTCTACCGTTACCTCTCACTATAAAACCCAAGTTACCTCTCCTCATAAACTTTTACGAACTCACTTTCTTCTCCGGCGAACCATTGCAAAAACCTGCAAAGTTCTCATCTTCATATAAGAAATGGCCTCCTCTTCTCCAGCCATCTCCCCTGCACACTCACCGGCGAACTCCCCTGAACACCCTGAACACTCTGAACATTCAGAAAACCTTGAAATCGCCAGAAACCTGGAGCAAGATAACTCCGACGATGAAGCAGACTTTGCTCAGACAACCCACCTCCAAAACTTCTTAGAACATGAACATTTTGCAAATGTTCTACCTTTAAAACCCAATAACCACTACCTTGTTCCATCCAAAACAGCTTTTGGAGAAGCACATGCCATTCTTCTCTATATTTTGAAACATCACATACTCTACCCTCTCCTTACCAAAACCGTTGATAAAATCCCTGCCAGGTACATAAATCAATTCCGGCAAAGTTGCAGATTTGACCCAGAAGATAGACAGATCAAAGGCTACATCTCCAAACCCGATAAATCTGCACATCTTGAACTCAAGTTCAACAGAACTATGTTCTCTCTGGAGTTCAGCCTACCCACAAGAGGTCTTCTAGGGTTAAAGACCTTTGCACAGGAACCTACAGATGAAGAGCTCTGCAGGTTTGTCGAAATGTTGGGGTACAACGTACCACTCAGAAAGAGAAATGACTTCCGCAGAGGCAGATTACCACCTCTGTGGAATACACACTTTTCAATACTCAACAGATGCTTAACCGGGAAAGTGGGGAGTCCAGATCAATCCTCACACCAAATACTAGCCATCATGTACGGAGTCTACTACGTCCTACCTCTGGACTTCGCAACACTCATGATGCAAGAAATGGTTAACACCATCGACAGAAAGATCACCTTCCAGCAGAAAAGGTCACAGACAACAGGAGCTCTACCTCCTCTGCAGTTTCAAAGAATTCTAGGTGTTCTGCTAGAGCCTTTACTCTTGCTCAGAAAATGGCCAATGGAGGGGCAAACAACCAAGATGTATGATATGAACAAAAACTCCCCAACAAAACATGCTGATGGATACCCACACTGCAGACCTCTGCCAAAGAAACTTCTGGGATATGTAAGGGACGAAGAACTAGAATTAGAATACATACGCGATCATAGGACTCCAGAACCAAGTCCTATGACACCCTCGCGTCTAGGAGCCCCCAAAGGTACAGAAGTATTAGATAGGTTGACAGATGAAGAATGGGAAGCTGCTTTTCAGAAGCATGAAGAAAATCAAGCCAGATTCCGTGCTCAGAGAAAATCCATCTACTATGCCTCAAAGAAACAAAAACCCTCTGCCTCTACTCCTCAAAAGAAAACTCATAAGAGGAAAACCACAGAGGGCACCTCTACAAGTGTCGCAGAAGCTCAACCCTCTCCTCCCCATGCCACAGAAGTTGGATCTTCTACTCCTCCCTCTCCCCCAAAGGAAAAGAAGAAGAGAAAATCCAAAGCCTCAGAGGAAGGGACACCTAAACCCAAGAGGAGAAAGAGAAAGAAGAAAACTGGGAAACCTCTGTCTCCTATGCAAACAATTGCAGAGGATACAGTGGAAGAAGAGGTGGTAGGAGAAGTAGCACAAGAATCCCCTCTTCAATCCACCAATCCCCTCAATTATGCGCATCATAGGAATTTCTCTGACGTCCTCCAACGCCCTGAGTTTGCTAACACCCTTGACACTGTTGGATGGACTACAAAAGCTCTGTCACATGAAACCGAAGAAGCCGCAGAAGAACCCGATTTCACAATCTCTGGAGTTGACTCAGAGTTAGCTGATGATGACCAAACTCCAAGAGACAATCCGACTGAGACTCCAGAGATACTGCAGAACCCCTTCCTTCAACCTGGCCTTGATGTTCACAGAAAGAGTCCAGAACCTGTTATCTATGCCTCCGATGGTACACAAGTTATGCATCCCCATGTACAATGACTTTTTGGCACACACTCTATATACGACTCCTTTGGTCCTAGGGAAGAAGTGGTTGTGGAAAAAGAGGAAACATAAGAAGTGATTAGGTTAGATGTAGTGACAGAAGGGATCACAGAAGATGTGGTTAGAGCAGAAGGAGAAAAAGAAAATGAAAAGGAAAAAGATGCCGAAGAAGAAGAAGGCACACATCCCCAACCATCTCCCCGTGCAACCCACACTTCTATTACCGCTGGTCTAGCAGCAGAAGGTAATATTGAAAAAGAGAGCAGCACAACTCAACCCCACCCCAAACAGATCGGGCAGAGGCAATTCTTTCCACCTCTGTGCCAATCATACCTGGGGAAACCATTCACGGGAAATCCTCTCAAAAGGATTCACCCTTAGTTCGTGATCAGTCGCCCCAGATCACATCAGACATCCCAGCAGAGGAATTTGTTTCCTCTGCTACACGCACACACCTAGGCCCAAACATCTCTTCAGATGAGATTAGAGTGCACACAGACGAAGGGATTCTAGACAAATCCCCGAGTCAACTCAAGGATAATCCTTTACCCACCTCTGGAGTGGATAAGGAAATTGTCCTTGACAGAACTTCTATAGAGACTGAAACTCAAAAAGATTCTTCTCGAGGATTAGAAGGAAGTCCTTCCGCTCTCAACGTAAAAACAGGAGCGAAAGAAGGCGTCTCAGGAACAGAGACACACTCTGGTGATAGATCTGTTCACCCAGAGGTTACAACTAGTTCACATGTCTCAAGGGATGAGTTCCAAACCCTTGTCACCTCTGTGGGCCAAACACTGAAAGAGTTGCAAAGCTCTTTCAATCTTTTGCAGCTACAACTTCAACGACCATCTCAAATTTGAATACCAAAATGGACAATCTGTCCACAGAGGTACAAAATGCCGTAGCCCAGATGAAGTCCACAGCAACAAACACTGCTACTACCACTGCCACCTCTGCAGCAACTGAATTTGGAAAAGCCGCAACCTCTGCATTCAAAGAGTCTGTCAAGCACTTTCTTCAATAGCTGAAAGAGCAATCCTCCAAATCTAAGGGCCTTACACCTGAAGACCTAAAGAAGACCTTAGAAGAGGTCCAAGAGCAAACAATCAGAAACACTCAGGCCATGCAGCCTTTAAACTACATGACCAGAGCTCAGCTAACAGAGCTTGCGCAAGGGGTTATAAATCAAGTCACAGAGGTTATCGTCGCCTTCACTGCTGCTAATGCAAATTATGTCAAAGACTTCCAGAAAAGTGTAGGCAAATTGCGCTTCAACACAGAAGCAGAGGTTGCTCGGCCTCTGTGATGACTTATGCGCAAAGATGATTGCTGCAGGGGCTGTTCCACCAAAGAAACCTGAAGCTTCTTGCAGAGCAGAGGGTACTAAAGACGATATGGGTCAGGATGACTCTGATGATGACCATCATGGTCCATCAGATCATCCTGAGGGGGAGAAACCAAGAGAGAAAGCGATAGAAAGAGGACTACCAGCTCAACCAATTTCCGCATAACCCATCAACCAAGCACCCCCAACTCAAACCCAACAAGGAACACAACAACAGTCCACAAGGAAAACAACCTACTTTGTGGAAATGATTTCTGAAGAAACCCCTGCTACAACCCAAAGCAAAAACCAAACCACAGAGACAACAACCATCTCAGTGGAATCCATTACTGAAGAAACCCAAGTACCCAAAACAACAGTTCAACAGAAAACCACAGAGGCAACACCCACCTATGTGAAATTTTCTTCTGTATTTGGAGAAGATGTCCAAACCAGAGAAGAACTCCAACTCCTAACATCATCCAAAGATGAACTTCCTTCTCCAACACCCAAAATACCAAGAACCAAAACAATTGCTCAAAAACAGAGGAAATATCTGAGCAAGCCACAAGAAGCGTCTCCAACAGAAGCAACCATAATCAAGCCCTCTGAAACTCAAGTGTCAAAACCTACAGAGGAAATCCCCAAACCTACATAGGCAATCCCCAAACCAACAGAAGCAGCAACAACAAAGCCCTCTGAAACTCAAGCGTCAAATCCTACAGCGGCAACCCCATCTCAACAAACAGAACAGCCGAAGGCAAAAGACAAGGGTAAAGGGATTATAACAGAGGAACCGAAAAAGAAAAAGCCCAAGCATCAACCTCCAACAAAGAAACTGATGAAAAGCTATTTCGATGCTTTCGTGACACCAAAGCCAGAAGAAGAAGACTGGGCTTTTGGTATTGCTCCTCTGTCAAACAAACCTGTTCTGAATCCAAAGGGTAAACCAACAGTGGATCGAGTGGCAAAAGTCAAGAACCAATTAGATACTCTGCGCAGAACCTTACCTCAACCACCACCACCACAAATGGAAGAGGTGGTATACAGCTACTTATACAGAAGAATGGGGATAATGGATCAATCAGCACCAACCATTCAAGATCCTAACTTCCATGCCGACCTCAAAAACCTCTTCACCAGAACAAAACCCAAGGCAAAACATGAAGTCTTCTCAACCTCCAATATCGTCAAGGTCATCTATTGTAATTTCTCCAAAACCAAAAGCTGGCCTAAACTCTCTTACAACATATACAAGGTCAGAAGAGAGAACAGATCCCAGAACCAATTCGCAGATGCAGGTCTTAGGAATCTCAATCCTTATGATCTACCTGACCTTCTGGAATGGACGAAGAAGAACTTCACAATCGATGAAGTTCGCAGAGCATACAGAGTGATCAGAAAAGCTATGCGAGAGAAGCTTCTACTATACAGCATGGTCGACTTCCAATTGGCTCGAGATCTTGGAGTGAAGAACTTATATGTCAACAAGCCAGAAGACTACTGCCATCCCTCTCCTAAACCCAACTCAATCATCACAAATCCACGAGTCGGGTTAGTATTTCTAGATCCTTCTGGTAAATCAAAGTTGTTCGTAGAGATGGAATGTCAGAAGTACGCAACAAGTACTTTGACAGAGTTTAGAGCGATCCTAGTGAAGCACAGAGGAACAGAGCTCATGGATCAAAGTCTTGCCGATAGACTGATAGAGGTTATCGATGCAACAATCAACTTCCGAACTCTCTGCATCAACTTCTATCACGAGCTCATACAAGAAGGACTCGACCGCAGAAGTTTCAATGACTTCAAGAATGCCAACGTCTGAGTCAGTCAAACAAATCCTCTGTAATATTTTATTTTCAATACAATCAAATGTAAATACCTCTGGCATAATCTTATGTAAAAAGAAAATTGTTCTTGTGCTTAGAAAATCCTTGCACTTTTAATTTTTTTAATTTTCACTACATAGGGGGAGATTGTTAGCTCCAATCTTTCTGTTTGTGAAAGTAGTGAAAATAGTCTAAGTACAGAAGTAACCGATAGAGGCTCTGAAGAAGAACCCAATAATACCGAAGGCAAGAATCAGCAGAAGACTGCTCACAGAGGACCGAGCCGCAGAACCTCTGTCACCCTTGACAGAGCCTCTGCGGTTTATAACAAAGACTTAGAAGATTTACAAATATCTTTCTACTGTTCCAGGATCCGTTCATCCACTTTCTTAAGGCATGCCCTGACAACAACAACACGGCCAAACTCTGATAGGGCTCTGTCCAAGTTGGAACATGCGCATTAAATGCATGCATTACCTGCTACTGTTCATACGATCCTGTCTAATGTAGCATAAGTCCTTATTGTCTAAAGTATGTCCCCTTTGTAGTAGTATAAAAGGAAGACTCATGTTGAGCTACTGTTTATTTGATATTGTGTGTTCTTCTACCTTTACATTATCTTTCAGTTCTTAAATACGCTTCCGCACCATACAATCTGAACTAACTGAAAGTTAAGATCATTGTGAAGAAAACAGGAACCAACACTTTTGACAGAGGCTGATGATGGTAGATATGTGTTTTCAAACCCCACATTTACCATCTTCAGTGGTTTCCTTATGTGAGGTTCACCAGAGACTTTTCGCCTTTTGCTAACTGAAAGTAAATTTGGAAAACCGGGTTTTCTTGTACTTCCAATATGAAATAGTGAAGATAGAGATTTGTCTCTTTTAGTTCCAGTGTATGGATCAATATCACAGAAGCCAATTCCCCGTCTCCCTATTTGTGTGTTTATTTTCTCGTACACCTTCTGTGCATCTTGATATTTCTTAATTAAAAGGTCTCTTCTGAGTAAATCTTGACAGAGGAATTCTCTTTCCTTTTGAAAATAATTTTTAAGAGCTAGAATATTCATTCTGTCGCTCTCAACATCCATAAGTTATTTAGATTTTGCTTTTAAGGTAGTGTTAAGTTCAAAAATCTTTTCTTTCAAAGGATTTAGGTGTTTGTTCCAGTTTGTTTCAATTTCTTCCTTTTCTTGAAAGATTTTAGCCTTTTCTTGAGTGAGAAGTCTAGCTTCTCTCTCATAAAAGGCAAGCTTATTCTGAACACTTTCGCATGTCTTTTTAAGGTCTGTGTATTCAATGTTCAGTTTAAGCAAATTAGCTTCTGCTTGATTAGAGTAAGAGTCAGAATTGGATACCTCACTATCGGAGTCGGAGCTGACCTCTGCCATGCCACAGAACAAGGCGTTCTTCTTTTCTCCTTCGTCAGAGGATGTATCTGACTGCCAGTTTTCTTGATTCAACATAAGTGACTTCTGAGCATAATATTCTACTTTCTTTTGGTAGAAAGCAGAATCTCTCTGAGGGCGGTTTGATTTGCTCCTGCATTCATTGGCGTAGTGGCCTGGCTTACCACAATTGTAACATCCTTGGTTATGTGGAGCGTTGCCAGCTTTGTCGTCTGACCTCCGTCGGTCACCACCTCTGTCATTCCTGTCATTCGACCTCTGTTGGTCGACACCTCTGTCGTTCTTGTCATTTGACCCTTCTCTTCCGTAGCGTTCATTACCAGACTTCTTCTGATATCCTCTGTTGAATTCCCTTGTCAAGAGAGCTAACGATTTAGCTATAGAGGCCATAGTTGCCTCCTCTTCTTCCACCACATCCTCCTCTTCACTATCAACGATCAAGATCTTCTTCTTCTTCTCCTTCTTTTCTTCCACAGCTTTCTCCTTATTTGGCTTCTCTTTAGCTTCTGTAGCCTTACCAATCAGCGCAAGAGGTGCACTGATTTGAGCTTTTGCTTATGCAATCTGAGGCTCTTGGGCTGCCAACGTTCCATAGAGATCTGACAGAGTTCAGGAGTCTAAGTCCTGATTTGTTTGCAGAGACATAGACAACTGGAGCCATTCTTCATTGAGACTCTTTAGGAACATGACATTGTTCTCCTCAGAAGTCTTGTGGATTCCGAACTTCTTGCACTTGTTGATTAGAGAGTTGAACCGATCATATGTTGACTGTAGAGATTCTGTCGGCAGAGCTTTGAATGCGTAGTACTCGTTGATGCATTGGGCTCTGCGGTTCTTCTGAGATTTGGCCCCACCCTCCAGTTGCTTTTCCAGTTCCTTCTACAACTCGTATGCAGATTCACACGCATCTAGGGATTGGAAGAGGTCATTTGGGATGGCCATAATCAGAAGTCTCTTAGTCTTCTGAGCAACTTCATATTTTGCCCAATCAGGGTCTGACCAGTTGTCCTTGGTATTTGGTTTGCTCAGGGATTTCTGGAGTGTCGTCTGTGGCAGGTACACGGGGTACTGTGATCATTGGTACGAAAGGAGGGTTGTTGATATAGTAGACGAGTTCTTTGTCAGTACCCTCGAAGAAGTGAATCATTCGTATCTTCCACTGAGGGTACTCATCTCTGAGTAGTGTGGGTGGCTTGGTTAAAGAACCAGCGGTGAAGAAGTTGTTTGTGTTTGTCATTTTGAAAGAGGTTGAGAAATCCAGAAAATAGGGTATGAACAGAAAACTTTCAGAAGATGAAGTGGATGTTTCGAATGGTGTTTATAAACTTAGAAACTTTGAACAATGCACTAAAATGGAGATTTAACCGAAGTAACAGACTGTAAGTTTACCAAAGTCGAACAGGTCGAGAATGACAAAAAAAATAGGCTGTTTTGAAATAAGTGAAGAACAGGTTAAAATTACTCCAGGTTTCTACCAAAAATCATTGCAAGAGAGGATAACTTGATATAGAAAATCAAGGGTGGCTCTGATACCAATTGTTGGTTACTGTTTTGCTTAATAATGATGACTCTATCTAATAGTTCAAACAAGATATAATGCAGAAGCATTTTTAACGAACTAACAGATATAATAAGGTAGAAGAACACACAATATCAAATACGTGAAGTGTAAATAACACAGATAAATAACTCAATGATTCACTGTATTTGATATAAATAAGAACACCGAAGTTATAACAAGAATTCTGTTCTTATGGTGTGTGTGTCGTGCAAAGCTCGATAGAAGAACTCAACATGAGTCTTCTATTTATACTACTTCTAAAGGGGACAAGTTCTAGACAACAAGGACTGAAGGTACTAAAACACTATTCTGGTACTGTTGTTAGTACAACGTTAATTAAATGCGTCGACTTCTGCTAAGGCTGAGACCCATCAGAGTTTGACACGTGGAGTTGTTAGGTCACGCCTTTGTACGAATGATCTTCAGAATATTCGTACAACAGAAATCGTGAGAAGCACGGTTGTCCTTATATAGATCTTTAGTCTTTATACCACAAAGGCTCTGTCAAGTATGACAGAGGCTATGTGGCCTTGTCCGCTGAGAAGAGTCTTCTGGCGATTCTTCACTTCGGTCTTCTCGGTGACTCGGCAGAGCCTCTGTCGAAGACTTCTACACTTAGCCTATTTTTCAATACTTTTATAAACATAAAGATTGGAGCTAACAATCTTGTTCTTTGGACTTCTATTGTTTTAATAATGACTTCTGATCTCAGATCAGGACTCGTTCTTCAATGATTTGACTTCTAAACATTTCAGTTTAGAACTCATTTTTAAATGTGTACTTCAATGCTTACAAAACAGGTTTATTTATAAAAAAAAGTGTGTGAAAGGAATGTTAGGACTTATGTAGCTTCTATGGTCTATCCAGAACCGGATGTGCCTACCCAAGAAACACATCCTTATAGACAACAGTGAGGGGTCTAGATACATAGACGAGTTTGGAGAGAAAAGAAAAATGGTGAGGTTGTGACAGGACTTAAAAGAATTATTGGTCCTTACCAAACTGAGTCAGTTATTCGGGGTACCACACAATCTATTCATTCTCGTTCTTTGGAGATAAATATTGAAACAGACATGGACCCAGTGTCGATAACTCGTGTCACCCCACCCAGCCACTCAAGCATCTCACAAAAGATGCTTGTTACATAAATGCATGGAGATTTAGCACGTAATCAATCTATTCCTCACTCAGAGGTCTTAGATATTGAATAAGGAAGACATCAGCTCCAGTCTTCGAACTTCATATTCTATTCACTGTGTAAGTTGATTTTTAACTTGAGTCCCAGGTTAAATCAATCTTTGAGCCAAATCATTAGGATTTATTTCCTTCACACATACATAATCTTTGTGATTCCACTCGCATATCTTTGTGATATTGCCTGAACAGTTTGAGAATTAATTTTTAAAAATTTACTTCAGTGATAACTGGAAGTCCTATCAGAGATACCCCGATGCCAACTCTGAACATAGGCCACACAATTATTTTAATTGTTGTGATAACAGTTACTATGTGTTTCTGTGTTACTTGATTACCCCATATTGGTTACTATAATTGTTTTATCTGGTAACTTGCTACTCATCAGTGTTGTCTTTGAAGTTACATGATGCTGAGGATGCTCCAAATCATCATGAGGGGGAGAAATGATACAGATTCAAAGACACAAATCATCATCAAGAGGGGGAAGAATGTTCTAAAAGTTCAAAGACCCAGATTATCATGTTGAGGGGGAGTAAGCAAAGGTTGAGGGGGAGTAACTGTTATGATCTGTGCAGAAAAGACATCAAGTTGATTCCTCCTTCGAGCATAACAAGTTCTGAAGTTTTTCAAAGCCAATTCAACTAGTGGTTCAACTCGTGATACTATGAAGACCAATAGCATAATTCAAGTTGGAGCGTGAAAGACATGAAGACAAGCAACACGAAAGTGTTTCAAATATTCAAGACGGAGAGAAGATCAAGACCTGAAGATTCCAAGATCATATTTTTTTCTTTATATAACTTCAGGGGGGAGATTGTTAGGACTAAAAGTCCTATAAAATAAGAAGTGATATAAAGAAAAGGAATGTTTTATTTAATTGTTTGTAAAAGCCTCATATTGGGCTTATTTAGATCTTAATGGGCCTTGGGCTTTAGGAGATAAGCCCTAGGTATTTAAGGTGAATTAGGTTAAGGGCTTAGAGATTAATCATATCAGTTGGTATGACTAATAGTGAGAGAGAGTTGTGTTCTTAATTCCAATCTTGTAACTCTCTCTATTCATTCAATACAAAGCTTAATCGATACGTGTTTACATTGTTACTTGTTAATATGGGATCTACATCTTTGAACAACGAACTTTCTCGACTCATCTCGAAACATCTTCTTGACTTTGACAGATCATTTCTCCCCCTTAATCTTTCATTGATAAATCTTCCCTTTTCTTCAGTATATTATTTCTCCCCCTTTTTATGATAGTGAGCATCATGATCATCAAAACTCTTATCAATTCAGCACGATCTTTGTTCACCACTAACATTCTCCTCCTTTTGATACGATATCGCTGTCAATTCCAAATAAATTTTATCCGAATCTTTTCAAATTCAGATAAAAAAATGTGGTAACCCTGAAACAACATATGAATAAGTTAAAATGTCTGTAAGTAGCACAGAGCCACTTAGTACAACGAATGTACTCTGGAAAGGAGCTTCTTTATGTTCACTCCGCCAGGGCTTCCATTCAATCATCGAAAAACACGAAGGAATTTCTATGAACGTTATGACAAGAAAACATATTCCTTGTGTGTACGTGCATGTGTAGAAATGATTAAATTAACGTATGCTTGATTATTAGGCTCAAAGTGTGTAAAATGTTGAGACAGCAACAAGTTTTCTATGGACTAAATGTGCATGATCGAAGTGCGAAGGTGGGGCAAACTTCCTTCTTTTTCAATATCCAAATCTTCCGAGTGACTATCAGATAGATTGTATGCTGCGTCCCCAAAAAAAATTGAAACATTTCTTTGTTGAGAAAGAAATGAGTAGCTGGTGGGGTTAAAGCAAGAGTTGGCATGGGCTAACTGCCTGTTTCAATGATGGTCACCAAAGAATGTGAACCAATCAGTAATGTGGCTTCCCGGCTCAGAAAATGGTTGGTGCAGAGTTCTCTTATTCTTTTAACTCTGTTCTCACACCCTCTTTCTGTTTTTAATCCGCTCACTTCTACCCAAACTTTCATTTACATTTTACCTCAGCACAATGAGATTACTTAACCGGATGAGTTATCTCCCCCACTCTTTGATGTAGACCCCTCACCCCTCAATAACTCAATGATAACTTCTTGGGTAGGAAACACTAGTTAACGTGAATCCATAGAAATACAATGTAGCTCACACACTGATCCCATGAAATTTTGTCCAAATTCGATGTGTTGTTAACCAACTTAGTTTGAACAAATAAATCTCAGCATTTGAATGACATTGTCATCATAATGTGTGCTCCTCAATAATATCATGAAATATTTGAGCCTTTGAACTTTGAAGATTTCTCAAAACAAGGATAATAACTGAATGAAATTAATTCAAATGTATCAATTAGATCAAATATCATAAATGATAATCTTAAAAGGATAGGGTATCAAAGAATTGGAATTTATTTATATGAACAAATATAAAAAATATTTGAATGAAACGTTTAAGTTCTCATGCTGAAAAAATGTATGATGCTCAACAAAATAGAAGTACATACGAGAGTATTACCATCGGAAAATTGTTTCGGTTTGAGACATGGTAATACCAAAGTCAATATGAAGCTGAACCGGTGTGTATGAATACTTGAAGATATAGAAAAAATAATACGCAAGTATTAATCTATTGGAAACACACGGTCAAAAATGATGTTACGGTAATCCGAGATCTCCATGAAAAACATTTAAAATCACACTTCTAAATTCATAAAATCCGTTTGAAATAGAGAAGTGGTTTGAACATTTAAGGAAAAAAAAACATTTTTGATGCTTGAATGTTGTTCTTCTTTCAAACAATCAGAGATTAAGATCATAAGATACCTACATTCAACTATGTTTGAGCTCCCCCTCAAATCATGATAGAATGATTTAAAATCAGATAAGCTCCCCTTAACATGTGCAAAAGATCTTATATGGACAAAATCTGCACAAATAATAAGACTTGGATCAATGTATCCTTAATCATTAAAACGAGTTCTGAATTACCAGGATTAAAGATAAATTCAGAAGTCATAGTCATTGAAGAACGAGTCCTTATCTGATATGATCAGAAGTCAAAATCATTGTAGTACGGGTTCTGGACTGAGTTATTCAGAAGCCAAATATCTTTGAAGAGCGAGATCTGAACTGTTGTATTCAAAAGTCTAAAATCTTGTACTCCCCCTTAAAAGCACATATACTCTTCTTCAAAATTATGCACAACTTCTTTTCTATTTTACAGTCATGTGTGTGATATACATCTCACAATTAACACTACACACGATGAACCTGCAAAACAGATTAAGTTGATTTTGGTACCCAACGGAACTTGGGTCCTGGTTTGTTAGGTGCAATTTTCTTTGAAGAAATTCTATAAGTACCGTACAATTAAGAGACATAATCTTTATGTACAAAATCATTAGTTCCGCAATAAGAACAAAAAAAGTTGCTTCTGTGCCGACCTAATCAGATGATTTGCAGAGTAAATAGGATTAGGTTTAACAAAAGACTTACCTTTGGGAGCATTGTTCTTCTTTGCATTAGAAGTAGGAACAGATGATTTCAGAACTTCTTTTGTAGGAGATGTACCTTTCACTCTCCATTCCATCTTTACCTTCTTGAAGACTTGATTCTCTTTAGGCTTGGAAGAAGTATTAACTTTAGGCACATTTGAATTATTATCTGATTTTTCGAACAGAGGATTGTAGAAGAGATTAGAAGAACGAATCTGATCCTTTGAGAAATCATTTGATCTGTTAAATCTTTTTGAAAAAATGTCTTCAAAAATTGAACTTGAAGCCGTTTTAAATGAACATTCAGAATCAGTTGAGTTCACAAGTGGAGTCTGAACAATCGTGTCAGGACTGACTTGTTTTGAAACATCAACTTTAAAAATGATGTCTTCAAGTTCTTTAATTTTGTTGATTAAAACATTTTTCTCCTTAAAAATTAGATCATATTTTTTTTGAAGATCAGATTTTATCTTTTGATCCTTCGTAATATCTTTTCATAAACCAGATAACTTTCTTGTAAGCATGAGAATCTCATTTTCAAAATATTTCCATTCAGTCTCAAATTATTTTTCCAAAACTTTCCTTTATCGGTTATCTCTTTGAAAATCTCCATATTTTTCTTTTTAAGATTTTTATTTTCTTTCTCAAAAAGATCTTTCTTTTCCGCAAAATCTTTTCTTTCTTTCTTTCTCCAAAACATTTTCTAAGTCAGAGATTTTTACGGAAAGCTCAGCACATCAAACTCAACTCTTTCTTTTTCGAGCTTTTCTTTTTCAAGAAATAAAACTTTTTCAAAGTGAGAGACTTGTTTCGAAAGTTTTATACATTTTAGATCAATCTCTTTCTTTTCTTCAAGAGATTTTCTAAAAAAAATTGAAAACGTTTGAGCACAAATCTTTTCAAGCTCTTCTTTTTCTTTTGAAGATTTAGATTCAAAAACAGATATTTTTCTTTTTAAATCTGCATTTTCAGTTTCCAAAATAGATATTTTTCTTGAAAACTCAATTGACTTTTCTTTAAAATTTCTTTCAGCTTCAAAAGTCTTTTCTAAACAAATCTTTCTGTTTTGAAAATCGGTTTCTTGGCAACTTTATCTTTTTCAGCTTGAACTCTTTTTAATTCTTGTATCTCCCCTTTCAAGACCAGAAATTTTCTCTTTCAGTGTAGAATTCTCAACTTTCAAATTTTCTCGTTCTGTTTTGAGAATCGGAATTTCAGGCATGTAAAAAATTGCACACTCTCCTCTTGATATAATGGTTTCTCCTCCTCTTGCAGAAGAACTGTTATCTCTTGACATGATTGATGAATATTCTCAACACTAGATGATGATCGTAAGAAGGTCAGACAGTACAGTGTAAAAAAAATACACTTTGAAAACTTTTCAGAAAAAGTTTTCGCAGACCACTTGAAAATTTCCTTAACACTTCAAACTTTTCGCAACCAACTAAGTCTTCAGAAACTTTTAGCAATGAACTAGCTTCCAGAAACTTTTTGCAATCAACTTCTCGCAACCAACTTGTTACGAAAACTAACTTTGCGCAATAAACAGAATAAGGAAACCAAACTTTTCGCAATACACTAGTTGCGAAAACCTGACTTCTCGCAACCAATAGAAGCGAAAACTAGAACTTTCTTCAACAAGTTGATACGAAAACTAAACTTTACGCAACGCACTGATGCGAAAACTTCAACTTTTCGTAAGGAACTGAAACCGAGAACTTCACTTTCCGCAGCCTTCAGTTGCGAAAACTTAACTTTCCGTATGAAGAACAATACAAAAACCACACTTCTGAAATTCAATGCAATGTGAAAACCACACTTCACTTATAAGCCTGTTGCGAAAACTCTTTTCTTTCCTTAACCAACAGATGCGAAAACCACTATGAATCTTGCGAAAACCTATAAATCTTGCGAAAACTTCAGATTTCGTTAAAACTCATCCAGAAATCACCATTTCAGCCATAACTTTTTCAATTCTTGATGAAATTTAATGAGATTTTCACAGACAGATTCGAAATCCAAAAACGAACACTTTTGTAATTTACACAAAAGTCTAATTCTTTCAGATTAATGATTTTCGGTCCAAGAACAGTCAATTGAACTTTTCGAACCAAAATTTTACAAATCCCCAAAATTCTCGAAATCAGGATTGAATTATGCAAAACAGGCTATAGAATCACAATTCGATTCAATTGTCCAAAAATTGAAGAAATCCGAATCTTGAATGAACAGTAGATGCGAAAACCCAATAAAATTCCAAGAAAATCTTCAAATCTTCAAGAAAACCCTCTAAAAAACTGTATGATCGATCTGTTTAACTCTGATACCAAATGTTAGTTCCCGATCTAGTGAGAGAATAAGCAATGTAAAACATAATCTAGAGAGAGAAAGTCATCTATCATTAATGAGTCACAAGTACAAAGATACAAAGGATTATGGAATGGTTACAAAGCATTTCACTAAACAAAGCCTCACCAAGCCTATTTATACCTTCAAAGTTACAAGGCATAAAGGCTACATTACAAGACTTATACAAGATATTGACTTTCTATGACATTGACTTTACATCAAATCTTGAATACAATATAATGTCCTAACATATTGCACTTTTCATGTAACGCTTGACGGTGTCTAGTGCTCCAAGAATTTCTTTGGGGCCTATGGTCCTGGTCTTCATGTCTTTGAGTAAGAATAGAAGATCTGGCAGTTCGAGGTTTTCAATCACTTTGAAGGTCGGATACCACACTCTAAACAGCCAATTGGATTGGATCTCGGTTACGCACTTGATCCTGTACCTTGTTCTCACTGAGTGTTGATCCAAACCCTCAGTGATTTGATAATGACCCTCTCTTATATACTTAGTGAAAATTGTAAGTAAACAATATGTATCAGAGTTTCACTATCGCTGATAAGTACTAAGATCTTCCAGTACCGCTGATAGGAACTCTCGCTCTTTTAAATTAAACATTCAGCGAACACTGTTCACCATTAATGTGCTGAGTCTGTTCAGTCATTATGATGATCGCTGATAAGTTAGTTGTTTACTTATGATCCCTGAAGACAAGTTTCACGTCAACATAGGTTCTACGCTGAAGTCGAAGATCAAGCTCAAGAACCAGCGACAAGTCTCCTAATGAACTGATGCGGATCAGCGAAGACTCAGATTTATCCACTCAACGTGAAGTATCAAGTACAAGACTTCAGCTATTGCTGAACTTTATCATCTGCTGAATAGTAAATGATAATCGCTGAATCAACGAAAGCTGATCATGAAGTCCTCCGTACAAAGTACTTTTGTCTTAACCACCCTTGCACGACTCCGTATGAATTGTCAGAAAAGAACCTCCGAATATCTGAAATCGTACAACCACTCTGATACTACACTATTCATCCATACGGCTACTAAGGTTGTCAACTAAGGTCAATGACATGCAACCAACCAGCTGATGACACGTGTAAAGTATATATTGACTTGCATTAAATGCATGCAGTATATAAAGAGATGAACTCACTTCATTTGAAGTAACTTGCTAACTCTAGACAAGTTCAAATCTCTTATCTCAGATAGGTTATTATTAGTAATTTCCTATCTCTTTTAGTGCAAGAAACCTTAGTGTTCCAACTTGTTTAGATTTAGGTTTATCCTTAATCTTGTCTCCGCAACAAGCTGTAAATTGTTAATGATTTATCAATAAACAATTTAGAAAAGTAAAATCTGTGTGTTTGTATTCAACCCCCCCCCCCCTTCTACAAACTTGTATAGGCCTTCGGGACCAACAAGTGGTATCAGAGCAGATTTGTTTAATCTCATAAACAAGATCTAATCTAAGATATTTCTCTTCCTTGCTATTATCTGAAAATGGCCACCAACTCAAACACACATTATATAGACAATGGTTCTCTTGCAAAACCCCCTAGATTTTCCAGAGATAACTTCAACTTATGGAAAAATAGGATGATACTCTTCTTAGAAGGTGTAGACCCTACTATACCTTACTATCTTGAGAACGGCCCACACATCCCTGTAACAATTGATCCTTTAGTTCCAGCCACTGCAAATAGACCTGCTATTCCAGAAAGGCTGATTCCTAAAGAAATCCATCAGTGGACCGACGAAGATAAGAAGAAAGTGGCTATAGATACAAAAGCCAGATCCATGCTATCCATGGCCCTTCCTGACGAAGTCTACCATTCCGTCATGAACCTGAAATCATCAAAAGCCATGTGGGACACAATATGTGTTCAGTATGAAGGAACATCTGAAGTCCAGGACTCAAGAAAGATCAACCTGGTAAGACAATACGAAAGCTTCATTTCTGGTAAGAATGAAACTCTCTCTGAAGTTCACCAACGTTTTAATTGCTTAATTATAGATCTGAAAACTGTTGGTAAGGAATATTCTAACTTTGAAGTGCTGACAAAGTTTCTAGAATGTTTACCTGAAAGATGGGACAATTATTCCATGTGTCTCAAGCTGTCAAAGGATCTAAGATCAATGACCCTTGCTACCTTATATGGTACATTGCTGAATCATGAGCAATCTAGCCATCTTAAGAAGAATCTTGTAAAAGATTCCAAAAGCACCCTTGTTGCTTTAATCTCAGAGGAACCTTCTACTCAGCGACCCTCGGTCACTATCACTGAGTTAGAGAGTAACTCTGAAAGTTCATCAGATTCTGATTTTTCAGATATTGAATCCTTGGCTTTCCTAACCAAAACGTTCAGGAGATTCGCCAAGAAGAAAATGTTTAGAAAGAACAAACCTCTTTCCATATCTGACAAGCCTAAATCATCAGCTTTTGTTGATAAGGCTACTGCTACTTGTTTCAACTGCGAAAAGACAGGACATTTTGCTAACGAGTGCAGGTCTAAGAAAGTTTCTAGACCCTCAGCTTTTACAAAGAAATCCTTTGTTCCAAGGAATAAAGATGATAAATACTCAAAGCTGAAGGAGAAGTATGCAAAGCTGAAAAGCTTTAAGAAGAATGGAAAAGGCCTGATGGCTGACTATGATTGGGTTGCTTCTGATGAAGAAGCATCAGCATCTGACTCTGAAGATGATGAAGCAAATCAATGTCTCATGGCCAAGATTGAAGAAGAGGAAGAAAGTTCAGACATTCCCTCCACTTCAACATCTGCCATTCAGGTATCACCTTCTTTCTTTACCAATATTGCAAATATTGATGAAGCTGATAGTCTCCGTAAGATCGATCTCTTGACTAGAAGTTTATACGAAGCCATGAACGGCAAAACTGTGGTTGAAAACCAAAATCTTGATCTCGCTGAAAAGCTTAAAACTGCCACCTTCAAATAGAAAAGCTTTCTAAAATTGAAGAAGATTTTAAAGATCAAGTATATTTAAATCAGCTAGTCAAAATCGAACGAGCAGAAGCTATCGCTGCATTAAAAGCTGAACAAGCTACTGTTGAAGGATGGTGTAATTCTTCAACAAAGATCACTGAGATAATTAAGGCTCAGATTCCTCTGAGTGATAAACGTGGTCTGGGTTATAAATATGATACTCCAAAACCAACCACTGAACGTTCAATGCTTAAATTTGGAACGTTCGTATCCTCAGTCGCTGACACTTCATCATCTCAGTGCTCCTCGTCCATTACACCAATACCTGAGGAAACTCCTACCTCCTCAAAAGGTAAGGAGAAAATGGTTTATTCAAAACCTACCTCTGTCTCTAAAGACAAAGGTAAAGGAATTGTTATTTATCAAAATCCTCAGAAGGGTACCTTAGTACCAAAGCTGAATGCTTCTAAAGCCTCAGTGACCAACCCCTCTGGATCTAGAAAGCTGATCTCTGGATCTATTCAGCGATCTACTCCTAGACTCAGAGTGGATGTCCTTGGTAAGAAATCTGAAGAACTGAATGTTCGTCCCATTTCTAAAGCCAATAGTTTACTTGGTGCTGGCACTTCTAATTCGAAATTAAAAGCTCAGCATACAAGTGATCCTAGAACTACTTTTAGTTATAGGAAATGTTATCACTGTGGACTTACCGATCATATTGCTAGTAAGTGCCCCACAACCACCAAAGCTGAAAAGATAGCTAAGGTGAAGATTGCCCCCAAGGCAAAGAAGACCAAACCTGATGCAAATCAGGTCAATGTGAATTCTACCACTGAGGTTAAGAAATTAACCAAAGTGAAGAAAGACAAAGCTGAATCTTCAAATGCTGTGAAGACTGCTGAACCTTCCATTCCAACTACTTCCACTGACAAACGTGTATACATGGTTAAGTGGGTACCCAAGCAAAACTAATCTTCCTTTGTAAATGCAGGTTAAGAAGGGTATCTGGTATCTCGATAGCGGATGCTCTAGACACATGACTGGAAAGAAAAACCTGCTCGCTGAATTCAAGGAAGAGAAGGGTCCCTCTGTGACTTTCGGTGGAAATGGAAAAGGACACACCTGAGGGTCTGGTGTACTTTCAAATGGTACAACCTCCTTCAGAAGAGTCGCATATGTTGAAGGGCTGAAGCATAATCTTCTAAGCATCAGTCAGCTTTGCGACATGGATAACAAAGTGATTTTCACTAAGGAATCCTGCTTTGTCACTGACAAAAAGGAGAAGATAGCTCTCAGCGGTTATCGTTTGGAAAATGTTTATGTAATACACATGGACTCAACAACCACTGAGAACTCCTGTTTCTTCTCAAAGGCATCTTCTGATGTTAACTGGCTATGGCACAAGAGGCTCTCGCATCTAAATTTCAAGACACTGAATACTCTTTCCTCCAAAGAGTTAGTCACTGGTCTACCTCAGCATTCATACGCCAAAGAGTCCTTATGTTCAGCGTGTGAAAAAGGGAAGCAGACCAAGGCAAGCTTTAAATCAAAGCAAGTCTCCTCAGTGTCATCTCCTCTACAACTACTCCATATGGATTTGTTTGGCCCTGTTAACAAACAATCCATCGCTGGAAAGAAATATATGCTGGTCATAGTTGATGAATTCTCTCGCTTCACTTGGGTAATGTTTCTCCGTTCTAAGAGTGACACCCCTGAAGAACTCATCACCTTTGTTCGGAAGATGGAAACCCTGAACAATCTGACTGTTCGCTCAATAAGGAGTGATCATGGAACTGAATTCAAAAACAGTTCTCTTGATTCCTTCCTTGAGAGTAAGGGTATTTCTCACAACTTTTCGTCAGTGAGAACATCGTAACAAAATGGAGTCGCTGAAAGAAGAATTAGAACAATTATTGAAGCTGCACGTTCAATGCTCAGCGATTCTCACCTGCCTACTCAGTTTTGGGCAGAAGCTGTCAACACTGCTTGTTTTACGCAAAACAGGTCGCTGATAGTTAAAAGATTCAAAAATACAGCCTATGAACTCTTTCATGGGAGAAAGCCTTCAATCAACTTTCTTCATATCTTTGGATGTCAGTATTTCATACTGAACAACAGAGATGCCCTTGGAAAGTTTGATCCTAAGGCTGATGATGGAATCTTTCTTGGATACTCCTCAGTCTCCAAAGCCTTCAGAGTCTTCAACCGTAGAAAACAAACTGTAGAAGAAACTATTCACGTCACGTTTGACGAATCCCGTTCAGCGAACTCTAAACCGTCCGCTGATACTGAAGAACTGAATCAATGGATGTTTTCTCATCTTGGTGATTCAGAAGAAGTTCCCACTCCTCATGCTCACACCATAGAAAATGATGGTCCTACTATCATTCCAGATATGCAGAATAGTGAAGCTGAAACATCTTGGGTCTCAACTGTTCCTATAAACACTATACCTGCAGTTGATCCAAATGTCTCAGAAATTCCATCTATTTCTCAGCAATCAGTGAATGAAGTGACAAATGCAAACATTCCTCTCTTAGCTGATAATCCAGAAGTAGTTGAAGCCTCATCTTCAGTTTCTCCAGTTCAGACTGAGTCAGCGACGTATGCTCCGGCTCAGCGATGGACTGTAAATCACCCAATCGATCAAATTCTTGGTGATCCAAAGGCTGGTATTCAGACTCGTAGAAGTGCATGTAATATTTGTTTATTTGTTTACTTTATTTCTCTAACTGAACCAAAGAAAATAGATGATGCCCTCAGAGATCCAAACTGGGTCAGCGCTATGCAAGAAGAGCTGATTGAATTCGAAAGAAACAAAGTTTGGAAACTCGTTCGTAGACCAACTGACAAAACGGCGATAGGCACTAAATGGGTCTATCGAAACAAGTTGGACGAACATGGTACTGTAACTCGCAACAAAGCTCGTCTTGTTGCTCAGGGATACAGACAAGAGGAAGGCATAGATTATTATGAAACATTTGCTCCAGTAGCAAGACTTGAATCTATTCGTCTATTCTTAGCATATGTTGTACACAAAAACTTCAAAGTACATCAGATGGATGTTAAGTCAGCGTTTCTAAGTGGAAAGCTGAATGAAGAAGTCTATGTGGAACAACCTCCAGGATTCTCAGATCCTAAGCGTCCAGGTTATGTTTATAAACTGGATAAGGCACTTTATGGCTTAAAGCAAGCTCCTCGTGCATGGTATGATACTCTCTCTACTTATCTCCACATTGAACATTTTAAGAGAGGTAAGATTGACAAAACTCTATTTTTTAGAAAAGTGAAAGGTCATATCATTTTAGTTCAAATATATGTTAATGACATTATATTTGGTTCTACTAACCCTGAGCTTTGTACTCGTTTCGCTGATAGAATGAAAGATGAGTATAAAATGAGTATGATGGGTGAACTAACATATTTCCTTGGTCTTCAGATTAAGCAAACTGAAAAAGGAACTTTCATTAATCAAGGAAAATATGTTAAAGATATGTTGAAGAAATTCGACTTAACTGAAAGTTCAGCTATGAAAACCCCTATGGCACCACCGCTGACACTTGATAAGGACATAAAGGGTGTTCCTGTCAATGTCACACTGTACCGTGGGATGATCGGCTCACTATTGTATCTTACAGCTAGCCGACCCGATATTATGTTTGCAACATGCTTGTGTGCACGATATCAAGCTGAACCTAAGATATCTCATATGAAAGCTGTAAAGCGAATCTTTCGATATCTTAAGGGTACAGCGAATCTAGGCCTTTGGTATCCCAAAGACTCAGGATTCGATCTAACCGCCTATTCAGACAGTGATTTTGCAGGTTGCAAAATGGATAGGAAAAGCACCACAGGAGGATGTCAGCTCCTGGGTGGAAAGCTAGTAAGTTGGACAAGTAAGAAGCAAAACTCAGAGTCCACTTCCACAGCTGAAGCTGAATATGTAGCCGCTTGAAGCTGTTGTTCTCAAGTCTTGTGGATGAGAAATCAGCTACAAGACTATGATCTTCAGTTCTCCAAAATTCCAATCTATTGCGACAGCACTATTGCCATCGCTATAGCCAACAACCCAGTGCTACACTCAAAGACAAAACACATCGAAATCAGATATCATTTTATCAGAGATCATGTGATGAATGGTGATATAGAACTTCATTTTATTCCAACTGATTATCAGTTAGCTGATCTATTTACCAAACCTCTTGATGAGACAAGATTCAACTTTCTCATCAGCGAGCTTGGAATGCTGAACTTTGAAGGATAAAACCTTCAGCGGTTCACATTGATCAGCGATAGAATAAAATCAACTTATATAATCCATTTCATCATCTTCTCTCTAAATAAACTTGATTCGCTGATATCAAGGTATGTTTTCTCTCTCTGACATATCGCATGTAAATGCAAGATTTCAAAATAAATTGCATCGCTGAATATCTCTTTCTTAACAGCGACTTTTTGAAATTTCTTAAAACCTTCACTGATATTTCTATTCAGTGCTTCATGTTTTCAAAGAGTCCCTGAGTTTTTTTTTCAAAACCTCAGAGACAACCAATAATATGAAAGGACAGTTGTGACGTCATTGCAACGGATAACACCAGGCACGATTTCTTTCTGACACACGTTTGCACGTTTCGTTCAAACTTCCAATCAAATGCAAACACGTGTCCGTGTCATGATGAAAACCTTTTCCCGCTCAATGTTTTCTCTCTCTAAAACTCCCTATATAAACAATCTCTTGGTTTATATTTGTCTTTTACGCGATCAATCTTTCTCCGCAAGAAAAGAATTATTGTTGCATTTGTGCTCTCAAATCTTCAAAGAACTGTTCATCTTCTTCTTCATCAAAACATCAAGGTTAATATGTTCATTTTTTTTAAATGCAGATAACTTGTTTCTGATCTTCTCATTGTTTTAAACAAGATCAAACAAAAGAACTTCTTAAAAATAAAATCATTTCTTTCATGGTTTTATGAACACAACCATTTCATGGTTGTTCTTCAAGTTTTAAATCTTAATCTTAAACTTGTTCTTCTTTCGTATCCAGATTTTTTTAAAACTGGAATACAAGACTTTATGGGTTTTACATTTCGTTTCAAATCATGAAAAACCTTAATCTTCATTAAGACATTTATATCTGAATGAAATGGACAAAATTCGAACCATCTTAATGGAAATTCTTTCCATATTAAGACAATTCTTATTTGTTAACATCTTTGGTTGAACTGATAATACAGAGAAATGGCATCTTCAGAGATCAATGTTACCGCTGAGTCCATCTCCGCTGACTCTGAGGAAGTGGATATCATCAAAGCCCCTCAGGTTAAGTTTAAGCTGGATCAACTAGATTGGACCAAGGTCAACAACCTCTCTGCGCTTCTCGAGTTTCCTCCTCGAAAGCAAGTCACACATCTGGATGATGCTGTGAATTTCCTGAAAAACTGCTGCATTTCAACAGCCCTGACCATCACACCTCTCGCAAGTCAGCTGCTACTATCCCAGTTCTGGTACTCTGCCAGACACACTTAGCTACCCTCCGCCAAAGATGCATCCAAAACCATCGATTGCATACTCAGCGATACTGAGTATGGCACAATTAAGATAACCCCCGCAATCATTCGAAAAGCTCTAAACTTTCCCAATGCTACCAAAGAAAAACCGTTTGTTCCATTCCCTGACCATAAAAGGAACGCTGACAAAGAAGCTGTTATTGCATTTTTTGATGCAATGGGCTATGTCTGGGAAACTGGAAGGGACAAGAAGCCCGAGAAGAAGCTGACGCTGATAAAGAAGTCCAAAATGCCCAGCGAGATGAATTTCATCTTCGCACACCTGATCAGCTGCATGACAGCGAAGACCGGCTCCTCTGATCAAGCCGCTCAACCTCAGCAGGCTATGGGATACGCACTGTTGAAAGGTCTACATATTGACTGGGCATCTATCATTTATGATGACCTAGTACAAAGAGTAGATTCTGCTGCTGACAGACCTGCATGGGTTCCCTACCCCCATTTCATTAGCGCCATCTTCCAATATGGCCTGAAGGACAGCTATCCTCAAGAGGGTGACCTGAAACTTTCTCAGGTTGGCCCTAAGGTGCTCGATTTCAATCCTGTCGACAATGAGGTACGTCTCTCTACCCTTCTCTCTCTTCTTAACCCCAATTCTTCGACTTCTGTGGCTCCTTCAGCGACACTATCCTCTTCTTCTAAGAAAAGGAAACACTCTCACACCCAACTTGATTCCAAAAGGATCAAGAAAACCAAGGAGCAACCCCAGCAATTCCATGCTGAATACTCCTCAGCTCATTCTGAAGAGCTGAATGAAAGTTCCGTGGTACGCTCTGCCACACCCGTGCAAGCCATCCCTCCAATCCAGACTTCAGCGTCTCCAAACGCTGAGGTTAGAAACTTGGAACCTACCCAACCTCCCCAAGTCTCTCAAAAGACTGATGAAGTGATTCTTAGCGATTCCAACGTTGAACTCAGAACCCGAACCCCATTCTTATCCTTCGTTTCTCCCTCCACTCCCTTGGACACTCCTCCAAAGAACACTGGAGATGCCATCATTCCAGAAGCCACCGCTGACGCTTCTCAACGAATGATGAAGACAGGACCTGCAGAGATCACCATACCTCACCACACTTTTGAGGAAGATATGGAACATTTTTCAGGAATCCGCAACTTTGACGAGTTCATCAATCCTCCTGCAGGTACAAATCAACCCATATACACTGTAACTAAACCTGAAACTTCTGAGCTTTCTTTTGTTCACAAGTACTTATGTGTTACAGGTCCTAATTTGGGAGACATCAACGAGTCTCTGAAGTCCGTGGAAACAAAGCTGACCGGTCTCACCACCACACTCTCCAACAACTCTACAGCTGTAACAAACGCTGGAGAGAATTTGACAAAGCTGACTACGGTGGTGGAGAAGAAAGCTTCCACAGATGACTTGAAGCAAGTTGATAAGACTCTCAGCGACTTTGCTAAGGTGCTCGCTGATATCTACACAGACTACACCTCACTCAACCAATCAGTTTCCTCCATGTCCGGCGAAGTAACAACGCTGAAGACATCGGTTGGAGCACTAGAGGGTGATATGTCTGCTGTGAAGACAAATGTTCAAACTCTGACGACTGACTTAGGCTCTGTAAAGACCGACGTTGGTTCGATGAAAACAATGCTTGAAGAGCTGCTCAACAAGGCGAGAACTCCTGCTCCTGAACCGACCCCTGCCCCTGCATTGGAAACTTTCACAGTGACGGATCGCAAAGAGCTGGAAAAGATCAATCCTGCTATAACTGGCCTAGAAGTCAGATTAGCAAAGATTGAAAGTTGTGTGGGTATCTCTGGCCAAGAAGACAGAGAGCCTCCCACAGCTGAAGTGTCTGCCCATTCCTCCCCCAGTCATCATGATAAAGAGGGGGAGAAGAGCGCTGAACATCCCGAGGAAAAGAGCGCTGAAGACCTTTCCCTTGATGAATCTATCAGGGGAGAGAAGAACGAAGACCTCACCTTCGCTGAAGAGGGTGAGAAGACTATTGAAGCGGAAGCAGCCGCTGGACCTCAGGGAGATGAAAACCCTGAGGGAACCGAGAAGCTCGCCTCTGTATCTGAGGGGGAGCAACTCGAAGAAGCCGCTGAAGAATCCAAAGCAAAAGATGATGAAGACGTCGACATCCCTGATGATGAACCATCTTCTTCTCCAAAGAAGGATGATGATGATGATGACGAAGATGACGATGATTTCTTTATCGTCAAACCTGCCCCAAGGATCAAAGCTCTTAAGGGAATTTCAATAAATGAACCAACAGGGGAGCGGACAAAGACAAAGCCCTCAGCCTCTGGCGCTGAGAAAGGCAAAGGCAAAAGCGTCGCTGAAGATGGCAATCTGACGATCTTGCTTGAAAAGCCGGTTTGTCAGGTACACTAAACATCTCTCACTCCATCCCTCCTCTATAAGTTCTACTACCCTGGCCTACACCTGAACATATTTATCTTTCTCTTTCTACCCAAGTTCTTCTACCCATGTTCTTATTTGTAAGATCGCTGTGTTTCAGCTAGTCCTCTCCCCTGTTTGAGGATGTCGCTGAAGGTTCTACTACTGCGACTTCATAAATAAAGACAGCTGCTGCTGATGAAATAATCCCAGTCTTAGATTTGATCTCTGAGACTGATGAACCAGAAGAACAACCCCTCTCGCACAGAAACAGACCTTCCTCAGCTCCTCAAAAGCTGAGTGAAGAGGATCAAAAGAGAAAAGAGGAAATAATAAAGCGATTCGAGGATCAGTGAATCATTCTAAGGCGTGATCAACTGCCTTCAGTTCCTCCTAACTTCAGAATTTCAATAGCTGAATACAAGGAACACCTCAGAGCTGAACGCCTCATCGCTGAAAGAAAGGAAGGTGAAGAGAAAGACAGAGAATACGCCATCAAGCTTACTCAAGACTCTGTCAAAGACCCCAAGCTGAAACGTGTTCCCATTCAAATCCAACGAAAGCTTTGGGAAGAAGCCCAGAAGATCGTGGAAAAGAAAACTGAAGTTTCTCAGACCACCCTGATCTGGTGTAAAGAGAAAATCCACTTCAGATATCGTCCAGCGAAGATCAACAAGGTATTCATCTCTGGAAGAACATCTATCGGAGTACCTATTGTTGACATCAAACTTTTCAGAGAAGATGGCCAATCCGAAGCCTTTCGCGCTGATAGTGTAAAAAGGTATGGTCTCTCTGAATGGCTGGAGATGAGGTTAGCTATCCATTCGTCACAATCTAAGTACAAGGATCATTTCGAAAAGTTGATAAACAGACAGATCGACTTGATATCTTCTTGTGTAGACATTCCTCCTCTTCCTGATCTTAAGCTGAAAAGAAAAAGGGCCTCTCCAAAGAAGAAACGTCAAGATTCAAACTCAGGTCCTGTCATACGAAATGAAACTGGAATTGGTTTCTCTCGCGCTGAAGTGCTTGGTCCTGACCCTGATCTATCTGCCCTTGACATTTCTTTGCCACCATGTGAACTTTTCGTCCCTGGTAAAGTCATCAGTAATCCTTATGGAATATTCTTTCTCGACTACGACGGACGTAAATGTTTTCAACGGATCGCTGAGCTTCCAATCACTCCAATCGAACAGCTCAGAGATCTCATCTACTTGTGTGACTTCAGAAAAGACATTCAGGCACGACACCTAAAACCCTTGATCTTTGAAGAAGCGCTGAACAAAAGAAAACAAGGCGTAACGGTTCCTGACTGGATGATCCCCACTGAAAAGACGACCCTTGATGAACTTCTCATTAAGGAAGAACCTTTTGAAAACTGATATAATCTCCTTTTTCTCTATTGTATCAGTTATCCTTCTGTACTTGTAAATTATTTCGCTTGTACTTATAATCTTTCTGTTTTTCATTGTAACCTGATTCAATATCTTAAAGAAAGATTTCAGCAAACGTACTTTACTCCATCAGTACTGAAAAGATCCCAGAAAACAGTAAAAGGGACAAATATTTTATGAGTTCTTTTTATCCTTATGTTTTCATTAAATAGCAATATTCTTTGTTGCTATGTCATAATCAAATAGGGGGAGATTGTTGATCCAAACCCTCAGTGATTTGATAATGACCCTCTCTTATATACTTAGTGAAAATTGTAAGTAAACAATATGTATCAGAGTTTCACTATCGCTGATAAGTACTAAGATCTTCCAGTACCGCTGATAGGAACTCTCGCTCTTTTAAATTAAACATTCAGCGAACACTGTTCACCATTAATGTGCTGAGTCTGTTCAGTCATTATGATGATCGCTGATGAGTTAGTTGTTTACTTATGATCCCTGAAGACAAGTTTCACGTCAACATAGGTTCTACGCTGAAGTCGAAGATCAAGCTCAAGAACCAGCGACAAGTCTCCTAATGAACTGATGCGGATCAACGAAGACTCAGATTTGTCCACTCAACGTGAAGTATCAAGTACAAGACTTCAGCTATCACTGAACTTTATCATCTGCTGAATAGTAAATGATAATCGCTGAATCAACGAAAGCTGATCATGAAGTCCTCCGTACAAAGTACTTTTGTCTTAACCACCCTTGCACGACTCCGTACGAATTGTCAGAAAAGAACCTCCGAATATCTGAAATCGTACAACCACTCTGATACTACACTATTCATCCATACGGCTACTAAGGTTGTCAACTAAGGTCAATGACATGCAACCAACCAGCTGATGACACGTGTAAAGTATATACTGACTTGCATTAAATGCATGCAATATATAAAGAGATGAACTCACTTCATTTGAAGTAACTTGCTAACTCTGGACAGGTTCAAATCTCTTATCTCAGATAGGTTATTATTAGTAATTTCCTATCTCTCTTAGTGCAAGAAACCTTAATGTTCCAACTTGTTTAGATCTAGGTCTATCCTTAATCTTGTCTCCGCAACAAGCTGTAAATTGTTAATGATTTATCAATAAACAATTTAGAAAAGTAAAATCTGTGTGTTTGTATTCAACCCCCCCCCCCCTTCTACAAACTTGTATTGGCCTTCGGGACCAACACTGAGCTGATTGGCCTGGGCTTTGACTTTCTCATCTTGATGTATTCAATCTGCTTCAGTTTGTCTGTCATCGACTCGATACTGTAAAGGGCCGTTTGTTTATACGTACATATCCAGTGGGCAAAGATCTTCCGTTGTGACTCTTCCAAGTAAGGGAACCCGTTCCCATTTCAAAGGCGGATCCGATTAAGCATTAGAGGTTTCTCCTGTTGGAGGTTCAGATTCGGCTCGGTTGGATTCTTCTTCGCCGTAGGTACATAATGGGACAGGTGTAGCGGGTATGGTTGATGTTGGGTCGTCTCATGGAGTTTGTTCGAGCACACTTTCTTAATCTACCTGTTGTGAGAATTCTTCATCGTCGAAGGTGCACATGTGATTGACTTCTGGTTGTATGGCGATAAGAGCTTGTTCAGTCAACGCTCGTTCGATTGCAGGATTTGCTTCAGATTCTGTGTCGATCAACGCCCAATCATCGGCTAACCATCGGTCACATTTCTCAGGCTTTTTGTTAGCTTCAATCTTCCTAATCATAGAAGTATTTAGAAGTAGTGAAAAATAGGCTAAGTGAAGAAAGCCTCTTACAGAGGCTCTGCCGACATTACCGAGAAATCAAGGTCAAGAAGCTACAGAAGCAGCAGAGGCTTCCTACAGAAGCTCTGTCATACGCACAAAGAAGACCAAAGACTCAGAATCCGGCGAAGACTGCTACACAGAGGACCAGACCGCAGAACCTCTGTAACTCATTACAGAGCCTCTGTGGTCCTCACTGAGACTTGAAGATATTTTTAATATCTTGCTACTGTTCCAAGACCTGTTCATCAACTTGCATGGCAACTTGCCCTGTCCAACTTCAACACGTGTCAAACTCTGAATGGACTCAATAGGGCTTAGTACATAATAGACGTCTGCGCCATTTAATGCATTTACCAATAGTACATCTGCTCCATTAAATGCGCATGGCTCAAACAACTGTTCACACCATCCAATTCACTATTCATGCCGTAAAAGGAACAGTGACCTACTTCATAGTCTTCTAAAAGTAGTATAAAAGGAAGTCTCATGTTGAGATCTTCCTAAGGACAATTACACAAGGAATCACTAATACTCTCAAGCTTTATTGTCAAATATCTGAGTGTTATATTCTCACACACACCAACAGTTCTTAATATGTTCTTCATGTTGTTATTATATATTGAATAAACAGTAACTGTTCAAGAAATCCTTTTCATTCTTTACTGTTTTCTTTATATGTGTGCGTTCTAATATCTATCAAACATATCTGTTAGTTTAATACGCTTCCGCATCAAACTCTAAACTCAACTAATAGACTGTTAATCTTGATTAAGTGTATCTGGGTTCCAACAATTGGTATCAGAGCCTTCCTTGATTTTCAATATCAAGTGATCCACTTATCAAGATTCGTGATAAATATTATTAAGATTTAAAATTGTGTCTGGAAACTGCTTAAACCCAGAAAATCTTCAAGTTCATCGAAGTAACTCTTTAGTCATACTTTCTTTCTAAAATCTTCAAAAATGACAAATACAAATAATTTCTTTACTACTGGTTCTCTCACTAAACCTCCTACTCTCCTTCGAGATGAGTATCCTCAGTGGAAAATAAGAATGGTCCATTTTTTCGAGGGCACTGAAAGAAATCTAGTACAATATCTGTACAATCCTCCTCCTATTCCCATGACAGTAGTACCTCGTGTACCTGCTACTGCTGAATCTGCCGAAATCCCCGAACATCAAAAACCAAAGCCAAAAGGGGAGTGGTCAACCGAAGATAAAGCATAAGATGAAGTTGCTCAGAAAACCAAGAGGACATTAATTATGGCAATACCCAACGAACTCTTTCAATCCTTGGATTCATATGAAACAGCGCATGATCTGTGGAAAGAACTGGAAAGACAGTTGGAAGGAGGTGCTAAAACACAAAAAAACCGAAGAGCACAGTACATCAATGAATATCATGCATTCAGAGCCTCTGCAACAGAATCTCTGCAAACAACATACGACAGATTCAACTCTCTAATCAACAAGTGCAGAAAATCAGGCATTGACAGAACTTCTGAAGAAAACAATGTCATGTTTTTGAAAAGTCTAAATGAAGAATGGCTCCAGCTGTCTATGTCCCTACAGACAAATCAGGATCTAGACACCTGGACTCTCTCTGATCTTTACGGAACATTAGCCGCACAAGAACCTCAGATAGCACAGGCTAAAACACTAACCATTGCACCATATGCATTGGTTAGTAAAACTAAAGAGGATGCACAGAGACCAAGAAATGATAAAGCCACAGAAGAGAAGAAGAAGGAGAAGAAGAAGATGGTGATAATTGACAGTGAAGAAGAAGAGCAAGTAGAAAAGGAAATAACTCTTGCGTCACTAGCTAAATCTTTAGCTCTATTGACAAAAGAGTTCAGAGGAAACAGAAGAGGTTCCGGAAATGAAAGATATGATAGAGACAACCAGGATGACAGAAGAGACAACAGAAGAGATGACAGAAGAGGAGAAGAATCAAGTGGCCGACAGAGGTCAAGCGATAGAAATTACAGAGGGAATGACCGACAGAGGTCAGATGACTCGGTAAGCCACACGCAGCAAGAATGCTACAAGTGCGGCAAACCTGGTCATTATGCAAATGAATGTAGATCAGAGAAAGGCGGAGACCTACAGAAGTCCAATGATCGAACAGGAAACACTCCTCAAGGGTGTTTTAACTGCGGAAAACCAGGCCATTTTGCGAATGAATGCAGAAGCAGATCAAATCGCCCACAGAGGGACTCTGCTTTCTACAAAAAGAAAGCCGAATATTATGCTCAAAAATCCTTAATGGCAAAAGGACATTCTGAGGAGAACACAGAAGACTTTCAGTCAGACTCTACTTCTGACGATGAACATACCGCCAATGCCCTCTTCTGTGGCATGGCAGAAGTTGACTCCTGCACTGACTCTGAGGTATCTACTTCAAATTCCAACTCTTGTATTACCTCTGTAGATGATAATACACTTAGAATTAACATTGAATTAATTGAACTGAAAGAGATAAATCAAAGTATTCAGAAAAGACTCACTTTCAATGGGAGAGAAGTACGGCTTCTCACTCAAGAAAAAGCAAAGATTTTTGAGGAAAAAGAGAGAATATAAAAGAAATGGAACAAACTCTAGATCCTTTAAAAAAACAAATTTCTGAATTAACCAATACTTTAAAAGATAAAACAAAAGAACTTTCAGTTTCAAGGAGCGAAACCACTGACATAAGAGCTCTTAAAGAATACTTTCAAAGAGAAAGAGAGGTATTATGGCAAGATTTACTCAGAAGAGAAGTTTTGCTTAAAAACTATAAAGATGCACAGAAAGTTTATGAAAAAATAAACTCACAAACAGGGAGACGAGGTATAGGGTAAGATGATATCACCCTAGGTGTTGAAGGCAAAAGAAACAAACCTCTGTCCTCGTTATTTGTGATTGGAAAAACAAACAAACCAGATTTTCCAAATCTAATCTCTGTAAGCAAACGGGCGAAAATCTCTGTAGATCCTTACTTGAAGAAACATAAGAAGATGATTAACGTGTGGTTTGAAAACACAGACTCATTATCTTCAACCTCTGTCAATAGAGGTATCAAACCAAAGAAATATCTGAAAACACAAGATCAGATTGGTATCTTCAAGTTTGGTAAACCAGAGACCCAAACACAGGTTGCTTTTGTCTGATTGATAAACGTTGAAAAGAAGTTATCAGCAGAAGCTCCTGAGTTTAAACCCATTTTTTCAGAAGAAAACTTTAAAAATTTAATTGAAAAAGAAATTTTGGAAATATGGAAATCAAGCGTTTTAGAAAAATTCTGTACATCTTCTATAGATAAAACTCTCACTGAAGAAATCTTATTAGAAACCTCTGCAATCTATGAAAACTATTCTACAGAGGAAGAAAGCTTGTATGATGCATGTTCGGAAAATTCAACCTCTATTGAAAGAATTGACTCAACCTCTGTATACGAGGATGATTCATCCTCTGATGACTCAGAGACTGATTTCAAATCAGGGATAATTCACTGTGACACAGAGGATGTCAAATTCTCCTCTGAAGTTCCTCACAGAACTATTTCTCCAAAAGAGAAACTCACAGAGATTCCAATCTGCCAAGATTTTCTAAATTTGAATCTACATATCAAAACCTCTGCTGAGCTTAAAATGTTACAGAAGACCTCTATTGATCCTATAAGTTCTAGATTTTCAAAACCCAAGGTTAATAAATCTTTTTCTTCTGTGACAGTGATGAAAGAAGTTCACTACAGAAGCAACCCACAGAGGGCAGGTCCTAAACAGAGCTTTTGCAAACAACATTCGAGTATTCATAGATCTTCTAGTAATAGGAAATCTAATGTAAAGAAAGAATGTAATGCCTCTGTGGCTGAGTTTAAAAAATTCAATGAAAAGTTCAAGCAAATTACATCTCATATTCAATACTGTCATTGCTTTGATCTTATGTCTAAACTTAATAATCATTTTTCAAGTCAAGTCTGTTTACTCTCTACGACAATTCAAAAGTCAAATCCCACAAAGAAACAATCTGACTCTTCTGCAGAGAACAAAATGTATTTCAAGAATGCCAAGGCAAACTTGAAAAACTCTAACAATATTGGACCCATATGGATATGGGTACCTAAATCTCTGTGATTGTCCTGCAGAAGAAGTATGTGCCAATCTGGTATCTAGACTCCGGATGCTCAAGGCACATGACTGGTGACAGAAGTGCACTATCCACGTACAAAGAAACACAAGATGGTGGATCTGTGACTTTTGGAGACAACAAGAAAGGACACATAAAAGGATATGGAGTCATAAGGAAAGAAGACGTTTCTGTATACAAAGTTGCATAGGTGGATGGCCTTAAGCACAACCTACTCAGTGTAAGTCAACTTTGTGATACAGGATTCAATGTGTTGTTCAAAAGAACTTTCTGCTCTCTACAAAGTGAAGAAACAAGTATGGAACTTCTGCGAGCTGAAAGAATAGGTGATCTATATCTAATGAACTTCAACTCAAAGAACAAGGACAAAGTTTGCCTTGTTGCCTGCAAAAGTGAAGAAGCCTGGTTATGGCACAACAGGTTCTGTCACTTGAATTTTCACACATTGGAAAAACTGGTCAAACATGATCTAGTTAAATGTTTGCCAAATGTTAATTTCAATAAGGATCATTTATGTTCTGCCTGTGAGATGGGAAAACTCAAAAGAGCTTCCCACAAAGGCAAAATAGATGTGTCTTGCACCAGGCCTCTGTACATGCTTCATGTCGACCTCTGCGGTCCCATTGCAATACAGAGCCTAGGTGGCAAGAAATATATACTTGTCTTAGTTGATGAGTATTCACGTTTCACATGGGTTGAATTTATCAGAAAGAAATCAGATGTTCCAATCATATTGATAATTCTAATGAAAAGAATCCAAGTTCTTTATGACTGCAAAATACAGAAGTTAAGAAGTGACAACGGCACAGAATTCAAAAACTGTGTCATTGAAACTTATCTTTCAACAGAAGGAATTTCACAGAACTTCTCTGCAGCTCGCACTGCACAACAGAACGGTGTTGTCGAAAGAAAGAATCGAACACTTGTGGAAGCCGCAAGAACTATGATGTCAGCATGCGGATTATCAATGAACTTTTGGGCAGAAGCAATTTCTACTGCGTGTTATACTCAAAATCGATCAACCATTGTGAAAAGACACCTCAAGACTCCTTACGAATTGCTTAACAAACGGCGGCCAAACATCAAATTTTTCCATGTATTCGGATGCAAATGCTTCGTCTTAAACGACAGAGATTCAAGAGGAAAGTTTGATGTAAAAGCAGATGAAGGCAAATTCATTGGATACTCTGCCACTTCCAAAGCCTACAGAACATTCCTTACAAAGTCTCACAAGATTGTAGAAAGCATCAATGTTTCTTTTGATGATTCATTCCAAATGACTTCTGAGCAAATAAGTTCAGAACTCGGAATTAAAGGGAAATTCTCTGACTTCTCAAGAACAAAAGAAGATTTGAATCTTCTATTTTTGGAGATGTTCCACAATGACATTGATCCTTCTGTCGGAACCATCAGAGTTTCTGAAGAACCATCCTCTGTCGGACAAAATCCTACAGGTATGACTCTAACTGGTCCAAATAATGCTTCATCTTCTTCTATAAATACTACAGATGCAATTGCCGAAGCAGAAGAAAGTGCAGAAGATGAAACATCAAGAAAAACGACCACAGAAGCTGCACAAACCACAGAAGAACCAATTACAGAGGAGATCGAGGACCAAGACTATACATCCTCAGAGGAACAAACTCCACCACCACTCGTACCAATCATTCCACAAACGGTAGAATCAACTACCAAGGCACGAAGAACGTCAGAGGCTGCACAAGAAGAAACACAAGAAGCCTCTAAAGAAAGTTTTGATGACATTGATGATCATCTTCCACGCACAACTCAGTGGACAAAAAGCCATCCTCCAAGCCAAATAATTGGAGAACCTTCTGACTCAGTAAAAACAAGGTCTGCCACTGCTAATTTTTGTTTCTTTACAAATTTTATTAGTGTTATAGAACCAAAGAAGATTTCTGAAGCCCTAGATGACCCAAACTGGGTAGACGCCATGCAAGAAGAACTTCTGCAATTTGAGCGTAACAGAGTATGGACTTTAGTACCTCTGCCAAGAGGGAAACAGGCCATTGGGACTAAATGGGTCTACAAGAACAAGAAGGATGAAGATGGAGTGGTCGTCAGAAACAAAGCAAGATTAGTAGCAAAAGGATATAGACAAGAAGAAGGCATAGACTACGATGAGACTTTTGCCCCTGTCGCACGTCTCGAAACAATAAGAATATTCTTAGCCTTCGCAGCCCACAGAGGTTTTAAAGTCTATCAGATGGACGTAAAATCAGCTTTTCTAAACGGTGAAATCCAAGAAGAGGTTTACGTAAATCAGCCACCAGGTTTTGAAAGCTCAAAGTTTCCAAGGCATGTATACTACCTTGAAAAGGCTCTATACGGACTGAAACAGGCTCCAAGAGCATGGTACGAACGACTTTCTACCTTCCTTCTAGTCAATGGCTACAACAGAGGTACAACAGATACTACCTTATTCTATAAACGCAAAAATAGTGAGATAATGCTTGTACAAATATACGTAGATGACATAATTTTTGGGTCTACAAATTCAGAAGAGTGCAAATTTTTTGAAAAACTCATGCAGAGTGAGTTTGAAATGAGTATGATGGGAGAATTAACATTCTTCCTCGGACTTCAAGTCAAACAATCTTCAGAGGGAATTTTTATAAATCAAGCCAAATATGTCTCTGACATACTTTTAAAATATAATCTCTCTGATACCTCTACAATGAAGACTCCAATGGCCACTGGAAATAAGTTATTCTTAGATCCAAATGGTATTTCTGTAGAATGTACTCTCTACAGAGGCATGATTGGATCTCTGTTATACTTAACAGCAAGCAGACCTGACATTATGCATGCCACATGTCTTTGTGCACGTTATCAAGCTAATCCAAAGAAATCACATTATGATGCTGTAAAAAGAATCTTTAGATACCTGAAGGGGACCAACAATCTTGGTCTCTGGTATCCACAGAACTCTGGTTTTAGTCTTAAAGCTTATACAGATTCAGACTATGGAGGATGCATGCTCGACAGAAAGAGTACCTCTGGGAGTTGTCAATTCCTAGGTGGTAAACTAGTCAGTTGGACCTCCAAGAAGCAGAATTGTGTCTCCACATCCACTGCAGAAGCTGAATACGTTGCTGCCGCTAGCTGTTGGACTCAGCTAAAAGACTACGGCCACATTCTGTTCAAAATACCCATCTTCTGTGATTCCAAAAGTGCTATTGCTGTCTCTGCCAACCCTGTGCAACACTCAAAAACCAAGCATATCGATATAAGGTATCATTTCTTGAAACATCATGTTGAATACGGTACAATCGAAATGCATTTCGTGCCCACAGAATATCAACTCGCTGACTTATTCACCAAAGCATTAGACGAGAAAAGATTCAACTTCTTGGTGGGTAAGTTAGGAATGATAAACATGGTGTGAAAATCCTCTGTAAGTATAGCTTTATCTTCTGTAAATAAGTATAAATATCTATTATTACTAAGTTATTGCGTTGATAAATTTATTTCAGTTTATATTTTATATATATATAAAATAAATTGTTTACAGAGCCTCTGTGGGTCCGCTCAGATCTTCTGATAACCCTTACAGAACCTCTGGTAAACATAATCTATGCTCAATACAAATCTTACCATTCTTTGAACCAAGCATAGATCAAGGGGGAGAAAAAGGAAAATTCTTGATCTACAGAAGCGATTAGATCAAGGGGGAGCAAAAGGGACCCTGAAATGATCTACAGAGGTAAATCCTTCAAAGGAAAGCCAAAGAAGAATGTCGATAATTCTCCATCGACAGAAGAAAGACAAAACTGCCAAGAACAGAAGAACCAAAAGGTATGTCTCTCGCACGAAAGGTTTTTAGAAAACAGTTTTCTAGGACAAAAATTGTCAAATATGTCCTAAATATACTATGAATAACATTTCAAAAATCAAAAGTTCAAAAGGTTTAACAAAATTCGAAATAGGAGAAATTTAAGGTCATAGAGCTTCTGCTGAGCTCAACAGAGCTTCTGCAGGAAATATGCTATGTGATCACAAATTAACCTTCTGTCGATCTTTTGGAATGTTATCTCGGAAACCGACAACACACACCATGACCTTCTCGAACAAAACCTTTATCAAAATAGTTTTCTCGGACACCAACCTTCAAAAATGTGCGAAAAACATCTCTTAACACAGATCAAAAATTGGATGATCAGAAAGTTAATAGAATTCAAGTTATAAGATTTTTTCTCTCATAGAGCTTCTGCTGGCTCTCGCAGAGCTTCTGCAAGTTCCATCAGAGCTACAAAACCTCTGTGAGTAAAATTTCTTGACAAAATCCTATTGATCCTCTCCAATGTCTTTACAAACGTTTTCGTTCAAAGAAGAACCTTCAGTCATGACAACAATGAGATATATGAGAAAAGGTTAAAACTCAAGATTTTCAAAATCACAGAGCTTCTGTAAAACACAAAAGTTCTGCCATTTTGTTATCTGTGGTAATAACGGTTACTGTTACTGCGAGTGAAACTCATATGGCTAAAATCAACCTCACGCGCCTAGCATTAATGGGCCGCGCACGACGTCCTGTCATATTCTGACAAGGCCTACGTGTCCCATTTTCATTGGGCGTACATGGAACGTTTTTATTTGGAAAGTTGAACCCGCCGCTCAAACTCGAGTGCGGATTCCAAACTTTAATCCATTGCCATATATTTTACTCTTTCGAATTCTACCGTTTTACCATCCTATAAAAACAAAGCTTACCCTCTCATAAAACATTTTACAAACTCTCATCTTCTTCTCCGGCGAAACCTTGCAAAAAGCTTGCAAAAATCTTATTCTTAAAATCAAATGGCTTCATCTTCTCGAGCTACATCCTCTGAACTCTCTCCGGCGAACTCACCGGAACACTCCCCTGCACATTCAGAACATTCTGAAAACCCCAGCATTGCAAGAAATATTGAACAACAAGATTCCGGGGACTCAGCAGACTTTGCTCCGACGACACACTTGCAAAACTTTATAGCAAAGGATCATTTCGAAGCCATTCTTCCTATCAAATCCAACAACTGCTATTTGGTCCCCTCACCCACTACTTTCGGCGAAGCCCATGCCATACTTCTGAACATCATGGAGAATCATGTCCTCTTCCCTCTACTATCAAGAACCCCGAACAAAATTCCAGTCCGTTATTTGAACCAATTTTGGCAAAGCTGCCGATTTGATAAAGACGATTCTCTTATCAAAGGGTACATTTCAAGACCTGATAAATCTGAGCATCTTGAAATCAAGTTCAACAGAACAATGTTCTCACTTGAATTCAACCTACCAACAAGGGGTCTTCTGGGATTGAAGAGTTATGCAGAGCAACCAACAGACGAAGAGCTCTGTCGATTCGTGGAAATGCTTGGGTACAACACCCAACTACGGAAGAGAAATGACTTCCGCAGAGGCCGATTACCACCTCTGTGGAACACTTTGTTCTCTATTCTTAATAGATGCCTGAAAGTTCAGGATACACTCTTACAATCAAATATGAACATTCAATATTGTATTCACAGCAACTGGTCATATGATTTATTAACAATCTGTGAATTACAAGATATTACAATGAATTTCTCTAAATGGATTCACCAAAGATTATATCAAAGAATTTTTTTAGCTACAGTTGCTAACTCCTATATATACTATAGAAGAAAGGCTAAAGCTACAGTACATATAAGAAACAGACTAATAGAACAATTATACGTGTCCTAATTAGTAACTGAATATAACAGAAAATCCAAGTCATAAGTTCTGAACATGTTGTTCAGAACTTCTGAACATACTTCTGAATAAGCGCTTCAGAACATTTGTCTTCATAGTCAGAAGTTCTGAGTCTCCTACTCAGAACTCTGAACCTTCTAGTCAGAATCCAACACTTAGAATCTTTTTGAGTCTTCTACTCAGAACTTCTGAGTCTTCTACTCAGAACTTCCGAGTCTTCTACTCAGAACTTCTGAGTCTTCTTTAGTCTTCTTACTCAGAACTCAACACTTGTGTTTTTGACAAAACTCTAGACCTAACAATCTCCCCCTTTTTGTCAAACACAATTGTACTTTTCATCATCAAATTCTTAGAGCAGGAACAATCTTCAGAAGGAGCTCTTCTGAATGCTTTGACAACTTTTGCTCAGAATTCTGAATGATCTGAGTTAACAACTTTTGGTCAGTCTTTAATCAGCAGCAGCAACGATTTCCAAATTGATTTCTGTTATATATTTGCTTTTTCTTTGCTCCCCCTTGAAATGACAATTCTCATCTTCATTCCAGCTTTCATAAGATTTCTTTATAAGAAACAACAGATCAGTTTTCTTTTCCTCTTCTCCTTCTTAAAATAACATTTCTCTCTTTTGTTATTTCTGTACAAAAACCATATCAATCTTCAAAATCTTTAGCTTTTCTCCCCCTAAAGTTTTGGAAAACAAATTCATCTTCAAAATCTTTAGCTTTTCTCCCCCTTGTTTTTCAAAACTTTAGCGATGCTTTTTCTTCGAATGAAGTCTATGCTTTTTCTCCTCCTTAATGAATAACCTTGCTCCCCCTCAAAATAAGAATTATGGAGCAATTTGTTTTCTCCCCCTGAAAGTATACATATATTTCATTAAAATTATTCATTTCAAATATAGTGCTTTAATGAAAACATTTATACAAGGAGAATAAGATTTACTGAACTACACTTGATAACTACTAACATTTGATCATTTGAAAACTTTAAAAAAGAAATCCAACTTAATGAAATTTATCAGATTTTTCAATCAAATGAAATCAAATGCATGTGTTTGGATTCAAATACAAGTCATCATTGCATATCGAGTTAAAAATGTTCAATTTCAATCTCTTTATTAAATCTATTTGGTGTGCTTAGCATGCGAAATATGATTAGCTTCAAGAATATGCAATTCTAAAACATATAAGAATACTTTGCTCTACTTACACTATTTGTCCAAAAACAGGATTTTCACAAATTTACAGGTTTATTGAGACTTTGAATTTTCCCAAAGTTTCAAGAGATGTGTGCTCATTGGCATCTTTTAATTTTGTGCTCATTGACATCTTTTAATTTTGTGCACATTGGCATCTTTTAATCAAAAAGTTTAGTAAGAATAAGATACATCGTTAAACATGACTTTCTATCTGGTTCTATAGCAGGATTTGGGTCAGCATATCCCAGACCAGTTGGTCTTAGGTGCTAGGTGACAAGCACCCCTTGGAACTTAATTTCCCAAACCAGAAAGGCCACATCAATATATCTTAAACCCATCTGTACCAGTAGAACATGGCTTTCTATCTGGTTCTATAGAAGGATTTGGGTCAGCCGATCCCAGACCAGTTGGCCTTAGGGACTAGGTGTCGAGCACCCCTTAGGACATACTCTCCCAAACCAGAAAGGCCACAGGTACAAACTTTCAAACTAAATGATTTTTTTTTTATATATATTTATTTCATCTCAATCACTTGGTTCTAAAACGTAGTACTTCCCCCATATTTTCGTTTCCATCCATCATTCTGACATTTAGGCTTTTTGAGCATTATATTCTATATAAGTATAGATTTCATAACATTGAGCATTCAGCATAATTTCATTCATGTTTTGCTTACTTTTCGATTTAATTCAGAAGTGAAAGTTGAAACAAATATAGCTCAGATAATACAAAATACTTGTAAAATCACTCTTTGACACACATTTATTCATTGAATGAAAAAAAAATTCATATCATTGAATTAAATTTGTTAAGATTCAAACATTCAAAGCAATAGAAATAAACGTAATGCAATGTTACCTTTCACCACTTGTTCCTTGAAACATAAAAATATGACAGTTAAGGATATCACCTGAGAAGTATGAGTTCAAAACTGATTTGTTTAGAAGTCTTAGTCTCTGAAGTACGGGTCCTGAACTGAATTATTCAGAAGCCATTGTCATTTAAGTACGGGTTTTGAACTGATATGTTCAAAAGCCTAAAACGTTGAAGCACGGGTTTTGAACTTTATCTTGAAACAATCAGATCAAATTTTGAGACAATATTCCCTCTCAAATCAAGATAATCATGCAAAATCAAGAGATTTTGGTAATCATCTTCGATGATTCCTCATTAGATATCAAAAATCCAAATTATGAGTAGTTGAGTCAGAATTCTGAGTTGAAAAGTCAGAATTCTGAGTAACTTCTACTCTGATACCAATTGAAAGTTCAGGATACACTCTTACAATCAAATATGAACATTCAATATTGTATTCACAGCAACTGGTCATATGATTTATTAACAATCTGTGAATTACAAGATATTACAATGAATTTCTCTAAATGGATTCACCAAAGATTATATCAAAGAATTTTTTTAGCTACAGTTGCTAACTCCTATATATACTATAGAAGAAAGGCTAAAGCTACAGTACATATAAGAAACAGACTAATAGAACAATTATACGTGTCCTAATTAGTAACTGAATATAACAGAAAATCCAAGTCATAAGTTCTGAACATGTTGTTCAGAACTTCTGAACATACTTCTGAATAAGCGCTTCAGAACATTTGTCTTCATAGTCAGAAGTTCTGAGTCTCCTACTCAGAACTCTGAACCTTCTAGTCAGAATCCAACACTTAGAATCTTTTTGAGTCTTCTACTCAGAACTTCTGAGTCTTCTACTCAGAACTTCCGAGTCTTCTACTCAGAACTTCTGAGTCTTCTTTAGTCTTCTTACTCAGAACTCAACACTTGTGTTTTTGACAAAACTCTAGACCTAACAATGCCTGACAGGAAAGATAGGCAGTATTGACCAGAGCTCACATCAAATCTTGAGCATCATGTATGGGGTTTACTATGATCTTCCACTAGATTATGCGACCATAATGATGCAAGAGATCATAAACACCATCGACAGAAAGAACAACTCGAAAAGGGTCAAAGAGAACGATCCCAACTTTCTACCACCTCTGCAATTCCAAAGAATATTAGGAGTACTGTTCGAACCTCTGCTGCTAATCCAAAATTGGCCAATGGAAGGGCCAACTCCCAAACAGTTCCCGATGAACAAGAATACCCCCACTGATCATGCTGATGGCAACTCACACTGCCGACCTCTGTCAAAGAAGCTTCTGCAATACGCATCGAATAAATCCCTTAAGAAAAAGTATATACGCGAACATAGAACTCCTAAACCGAGTCCTATGACACCCCCGCGTTTAGGTGTCCCCCTAGGAACAATGATAGCAAAACCTCTTTCCACTCAAGAAGAAAAGGATCAGAAATTAGCAAAGCACATGGCTATTCAACTCAGCTTTATAGCCAAACGTGCAGAACTAATGGGAAAGAAGTCTTCATCAAGAACCTCTGCATCTACTCCAAAAGCTAAGAAGAGGAAAACTGCAGAAGGCACCTCAACAAGCGCTGCAGAAGATCAAACCTCACCTCCTCATGCCACAGAAATTGGCTCCTCTGCTCCTCCCTCCTCCCCAAAAATGAAGAAGAAAAGATCAAAATCAACAGAAGAAGGGGCACCAAATCCTAAGAGGAGGAAAACCAAAAAGAGGCATGGTAAATCACTTGCAAAGTTGGTAACCATTGCAGAAGAGGAAACTGCTGAAGAAGTTGCAGAAGAAGAAATGGCTACAGAAAGGTATCAATCACCCTATCAATCTCCAGATAGATTTGCTCACCAAGGAGACCTGAACGACTTCTTACAGAACCCTGAAATTGCCAACACCCTAAATACAGCAGGGTGGACGGCACAACCTCTCGACCACCACTCTCCAGAAGAACAAGATTTCTTCATTTCTGGCATTGACACACATCTGCAAGAAGATGATACAACACCCAGAAATCAACCAGCCGAAACCCCTGTTATTTTACAAAACCCTTTCATGCAAGGATTGGATGTCCACAGAAGAAGTCCAAACCCAGCTTCAGAAGAAATAGAACAAACTGAAGCTGAATGGAACAGAGGTGAAATTACAGAGGCTTCTGAGAACATGATGGAAGAAGAGAAAGAAAAAGGGGCCGAAGTTGTACAAAAAGAGGGATTAGCAACAACGGAGACAGAAATAGAGATCTTAGAGACAGATTCAGATGAAGAAGAAGCTGACTGGATACGTAAGGGTCTTTATCATCCACATGTCATGAGATTATTTGGATCTCATCAAATGTATGACCTCTTACGACCAGAGCAAGGAACTCCCACAGAACTTAGGGAAGAAGCAAGAAAAGATGGCTGGATAAATAGAGGCACACAACCAAAACCAACTCCCAGTGCAACCCACATTTCTAACTCCGCAGGTCTAGCTGCAGAAGGAGTTATTGAAAAAGAGCAGCACAGCTCGATCCTAACCCAACCCATCCAGCCAGAGGTTACTCTTTCAACCTCTGTGCCCACAGAAACCGGGGAATCCATTCCTAGGGAGTCTCCTCAAAGAGACTCAACTATTGTTCGTGATCAGTCGCCCCAGATCACCCTAGAACACCCTACAGAGGAATTCGTTTCCTCTGCCACGCACACATTAGGACCAAAACTTCTTTCAGAGAGAAGTAGTTAGCACAGAGACGAAGAGACTCTAGACAAGTCTCCCAGTCAACAGAAGGACATTCCAATAACCACCTCTGGAGTGGATTTGGACACTGTTCTTCACAGAACTTCTGTAGAGATCGAAACTCAGGTTTCTTCTCGAGGATCAGAAGGAAATCCTTCCACCCCCATCGTACAAACAAGGGTGAACGAAGGTGTCCCAGGAACAGGGACTCACTCTGGAGACGAATGTGTTCCTCCAGAGGTTACACAAGGAACACAAGTATCAAGGGATGAGTTCCAAACCCTTGTCACCTCTGTGAACCAAACATTGAAAGAGTTGCAAAGCTCTTTCAAATCCTTTACAGAGACAACATCTACGGCTATCCTGAAACTGAACACCAAAATGGACAATTTGTCCACAGAGGTAAAAACCGCCATCTCAGAGATGAAGTCTTCTGCCGAAACTACTGCCAAAGCAACAGCCACTTCTGCAGCTCAGGAATTCGGAACAACTGCAACTTCTGCTTTCAGGGACTCTGTCAAAGATTTCCTTGAACAAATGAATACGCAATCCCACAGAGCAGAGGGCATCACTCCTGCAGACTTACAAAATGCCCTATCACAAGTACAAGCAGAGGCAATACGCAACTCGACAATAATGCAACCAAAAGACTATATGACCAGAGCACAACTTACAGAGCTCGGACAGAACGTCATTAACCAGGTCACAGAAGTCATTGTCTCCTTCACAACTGCAAATGCCAACTATGTCAAGGATTTCAGAAAGAGTGTCGGCAGAATGCGTTTCAAAACAGAAGCAGAGCTTGCGACATTGATTGGCCTCGGCGATGATGTCTGTGAAAAGTTGATGGCAGCAGGAGCTGAATTTCCGAAGAATCCCAACACTTCTTGCAGAGCAGAGGGTACTTCTGATAAAAGTCAGGATGATTCTGATGATGACCAACCTGGTCCATCAGATAATCCTGAGGGGGAGAATCTAAGAGAGAAAGCTACGAGCAGAGGAATACAAAGTCCACCAATCGCAGCAGAACCAATCAACCAAGCCCCTCCAGAAGAAACCCAACAACAAACCCAAAAGACCACAGAGACAACACCCATCTCTGTGAAATCATCTCCTGACGAAACCAAAACTCCAGAAGCAGAACAGCAAGCCACAGAGGCAACAACCGCCCCTGAGGTAATCATTTTGGAAGAAACATATGAACAAACCACAGAGAAAAAACCCACCTCTGTGGAAACACCCCAAACCATACCCAGAAGAAAGTCGATTGCCACCAAACCAAAAAGAGCAACGACCTCTGCTTCTGACGTTCTGAAAAGGATGCACACAACAATGAGTGATCGTATGGCGAAGAGAGAAGAAGAAAGGCACAGGTTCACTTTAGCTTTCAGAATGGCAAGAAGATTTAATGTCAATACTTCATCAACAGAAACTGAGCTCGCAGAAGAAGTCATCAAACAACCTCCAACAGAGGTTACAGAGCAAGTCAAGCCAACAGAACCATCGCCACAAAAGTCCTCTAAATCACAATCGTCAAAATCCACAGAGGCAACCTCCATCAAACCAACAGAAGTGCCAACCTCAAAACCCACAGAAGCAACAGGTTCTGCCACGACAATAGCAAAAGATAAGGGCAAAGGGATACTGACAGAAGAGCCAAAGAAGAAGAAAACATTGCCAAAGCCAACAGAAAAACTAAGGAAGAGTGCGTTTGACGCCTTTCAAACCCCAAAACCCGAAGAAGTTGACTGGGCACATGGATTGAAGCCTCTGTCAGAAATTCCTCTAACTGTAGAGCTGCAGAAGTTGTTCAACAGATGGAGAGTCTCAGAAGACAAATTCCACGACCTGGTCCAACACATGAAGAGATGGAAGAAGTGGTATACAAATACCTCTACAAACAATCCTATCAGACAAATCATCCAGTAGATCATGTGACAGATCCAAGGATCAGAGAAGAATTTGAGAACATCTTCACAAGAACAAAGCCAAGAACCAAAGCAGATGTCTTCTCAATTCATAAAATCAAAAAGGTGATCTTCTGCAGATTCTCCTTCACAAGAACCTATCCAAGGGTCAGGTACAATCTTTACAAAGTTAGAAGAGAGAACAATTCAGAATCTACCTTCGCTGATGCTGACTTAAGAAACATCAATCCTTACGATCTACCTGACCTTCTGCAATGGACAAAAGACAACTACAACACAGAGCCTAATACCAGAGCCTATCAAGTGTTGAGAAAAGCGATGAGGGAAAAGCTTCTACTATACAGCATGATAGATTTTCAGCTGGGAAAGCATCTTGGTCTCAAACATCTAGATCTACGACCACCAGAAGATCGCTGCCCACCAGACGTTGTGCCCAACTCAATCATCAGAGAACCAAGATTTGGGTTAGTATTTCAAAACCCACAACACCAGGTTAAACTTTTTGTACTCATGGATTGTCAGAAGTACGCAACCAGTACTCTGAGAAAATTCAGAGCAAGCCTTGTAAAATACAGAGGTACAGAGAAAATGGATAGAGATGATGCAGATACTTTCATCAGAGAAATAGACTCAACAATCCGCCTAAGAGAACTCTGCATCAGATTCTACAAAGAGATCAGAAAAGTCGGCAGAGACAACTGAAGCTACAACGATTTCAAAGATGCCAAAATCTGATTCTCAGACCTCCAATCTCTGCAAACAAAGTTAAAGTTTATCTTTCATTGTACTCAAATGTAAAATGCCTCTGGCATATTTCTAAATGAAAGAAATTTCGAGGTATTGTTTAACCTCTGTCTTATCTAACTTAGCCAAACTTAACTCAAGTTCAAATTTTTTATTTTTCACTACTTAGGGGGAGATTGTTAGCTTCAATCTTCCTAATCATAGAAGTATTTAGAAGTAGTGAAAAATAGGCTAAGTGAAGAAAGCCTCTTACAGAGGCTCTGCCGACATTACCGAAAAATCAAGGTCAAGAAGCTACAGAAGCAGTAGAGGCTTCCTACAGAAGCTCTGTCATACGCACAAAGAAGACCAAAGACTCAGAATCCGGCGAAGACTGCTCCACAGAGGACCAGGCCGCAGAACCTCTGTAACTCATTACAGAGCCTCTGTGGTCCTCACTGAGACTTGAAGATATTTATAATATCTTGCTACTGTTCCAAGACCTGTTCATCAACTTGCATGGCAACTTGCCCTGTCCAACTTCAACACGTGTCAAACTCTGAATGGACTCAATAGGGCTTAGTACATAATAGACGTCTGCACCATTTAATGCATTTACCAATAGTACATCTGCTCCATTAAATGCGCATGGCTCAAACAACTGTTCACACCATCCAATTCACTATTCATGCCGTAAAAGGAACAGTGACCTACTTCATAGTCTTCTAAAAGTAGTATAAAAGGAAGTCTCATGTTGAGATCTTCCTAAGGACAATTACACAAGGAATCACTAATACTCTCAAGCTTTATTGTCAAATATCTGAGTGTTATATTCTCACACACACCAAATGTTCTTAATATGTTCTTCATGTTGTTATTATATATTGAATAAACAGTAACTGTTCAAGAAATCCTTTTCATTCTTTACTGTTTTCTTTATATGTGTGCGTTCTAATATCTATCAAACATATCTGTTAGTTTAATACGCTTCCGCATCAAACTCTAAACTCAACTAATAGACTGTTAATCTTGATTAAGTGTATCTGGGTTCCAACACTTTTCAACCGTGGATTGACAGGAATCAGAGCAAGGTGATAATATTCAGTTTGATCTTCGGTAGGAGCAGATAAGACTTCCGGAGATGGTGTTTCTGCTTCGATTATCGTTGCTTTATTGCTTGCTTCTAGGCATGCTTTTTCTGCTTCGATTATCGTAGCTTTATTGCTTGTTTCTGATTGAGTTGCAGAAGTACCTATACCATGTTATGTTGTTTCGACCATAACTGTCTCTGTAGCATCTATTGGTGTTGTCTCTGGTTCATCGATTCTCATCCTCATTTCCCCCTCATGGTGATCTGGATCTTTCGGATCATCATGTTTCCGTTTAACACCCTAAGCTTGACTCTTGCACATTATTTCAAGGCTAACAAACCGATCAGAAAGTGTAGCCAGAGTTTGCTGCACATCCTGAAGGGTTCAGGTGATTTGGTCAAGGCGGGTGTGTATTTGAGGTTGTTGTTTGGCTTGGGGTTCGGTAGGATGTGTTTGTGAGGGTGTGGCTTGGAGTCTGAGGAGGCTAACAAGATCCGCCTCAAACGAAGTATCGATGTTGGCCTAGGACATAAGTTTTTCTAGTAGTATGGCTTTCCGGGCATCGATGCTGAGGTTTTGCGGGTTTGGTTCATTTTGAGGTGGTGGTGGTGGTGTTTGGGTTTCGTTCTCGGTCAGTACGCCTTTTCTTTTGACGAAACATTTCAACACGACCAGCTCCTCTTGCATTTTGCGCTACAAACCTGCTTGGACAGCCTTTAAGGCGCTGTCCAGGTATTCCTTGGAAACGAATTTCGGGAAGGTAACTCCTGGGTTTCTTGTACTTTCGGTTGTAGTAACCACTTTTGAGTCAACAACGGTACTGCCTACGTTCACAGTTGGCGTGATGATAGTAGCAGTAGGACTTCCACTTAATCCTTGTAAAACATCCGAAGATGAAGTTACTATGAGTGTTCTGATCGGGTCACGAACAATCCCGATATTAGCCAATGTATGTGTTTGTGTCCTAACCAAGGAAAGTATATCAACGAGTGGCTCTAGACTCAATGGTGCACCCAAAGAAGTCGAGAATTAGGGTTGGTGTTCTCTTATTTCAATAACAATACTCTCCAAGTGAGATACCGATAGATTATGTGTTAAATTCCCTTGAGAAATTGAAACAAATACCTGTTGAGAGGTATTTGGGTGTCTAGGGGGTGTGCACTTGCGTCGCTAGGTCCACGACGTCTTCTTCAATACTTTATCCCAACGGATGAGACAGAGTAGTAGATGTGGCTACCTGGCTAACACTGGTTTTGGGAAGGCTGACATTTAGTTGTCGCCTTTTCATATCATATCTCTCACGATTTCTTTTAGATCTCCATGCTCTCCCTCTCACATTTTCATTATTTTCAACTAAAGCTCCCTCCGCTCTCCTTGTGTCTCCCAAATTAGGAAACATGTCAGGGTAAAGCAGAGTGTGGTTGAGGTGGATGTAGATTCCTCAATGGTTGGTGGTCGTTGTCCGATGCGTGGAGGAATGCGCTGCAGTCTGAATTGTATGTCTTCTTCGGAATCGGTGATCTCCGATGAAGAGGATGGGTCGTTTCATGGTGTGGACAAGGCATTTTCGTCCGCGTCCTCATCTCTTAGTAAGAGGGACTCACTGACTACCGGTATATCATGTAAGGCAGTAGCGGTCGCAGTAGTCCGACGCGGCCGGACGACTAGAAGAGGTTTGTGTGGTGCGGGTGTGTGATGGTTGAGTTTGAAGGCTTGAGCTAGCAGGCAAGTCTACAGCACCGGCCGCGCCAGATTCTCTTCCCATATTTGCACTTTGTGCATCCCATCCGGGAGCCCCAGCTACCCGGACCCTACCTCCACGTGTACGAGGACCCTCACGCATCTCAGGTCTTGCTCCCCGGGAAGGTCCCTCTGGCCCTGGTTGGACCATGGGAGCAGCAGCATCTAGCGCTCACCTATATTCTATCACACTCGGTGCTGTAGGGCTTGCGTTTGCTAGTACGGCATCGAACAGTCTCATTGGCTAGGCTCTGGAAGGGTTGCGGATAACAAGGTAATGAAGGCTAAAAGTAGGACATAGCTCAGGAGTTGTGCGGCGAGGAATAGCAGCATTCTGATCCATGTGTTGGCGGATGGCCAGTTGTAGAAACTGGATAAAAGGAATGAATGACCGCTTCTTCCTGCCATTTTTGTCTCTGACATTTTGTACGAGCTCACGCCAGAGCATGCCTGCATAGTTTCACGTGTCAGTTGAACGCTACGCCATGGAATAGTCGCAGGAAGTTGCCGCTGCATTGGTCTATCCCCTTTCATTTGGATGGCAGGCACTGTTAGGACCATAAATGTCCTACATATTAGAAAGTTATATAAATAATTATATAGACTTAATTAGTTTAATTATTTATTGTAAAAGCCTTAGTTGTGTTAAATTGGGCTTAATTGCTTAAATGGGCTTAGGCCTTGTTTGTTTAAAGCCTTAGTATATAAGGTTAGTCTTAACCTTAGAATTAGGTTAGCAATTGACAGAGAGTCATCGTGAGCTTAATTGTTTTAGAGAGAGATAGTTGAGTTTTTCATTCAAACCTTTGTAACTATCTTGAATCATGAATATGAGAGGGATGACAAGTTGAAATCATCAATTGTTCTTGTTATTTCTTATTGATTCGTTGTTACCTGATCAAACTAAGACTCACAATTGGTATCAGAGCAGACGGACTAATCGATTCAAAGTGCTCTATTCGAATTCTGGTAAGTTTTTTTTTCATACGGCTGTGTTCTTCTTTGACAATCCATATTTTGATTCTGTAGAAATTGATCGTTTTCGTTTATTGGATATTCTTAGTATCATTCTTATTAGTGATTCTGCAAGTTTCCGTATTCTAATTCGATCGTTTGAGTGAGTTTTTAAGCAAATTCAGTTCAAAAGTTTTGGTTGTGTTCTTGGTAAAAATCAAAGTTTTAACCATCAAAACATGTTGTTTTTGCTTCAGAATCGATTTGGGTAGTGTTATTCTTGTGTTTGGTCGAGTTTCTAATCTTTCAGGAACGTTTTTGAGCAACCCTAGTCGATTCCCAATCGATTTGAAAAGAACAACCGCTGTTTCCGGATACTACAACAGCACTTTCCGGAAGTTCTTATATTCTTTCCGGACGAGACTCAACTTTCCGGGTAAGTCCATTAAACTCCAATCTTTCCGGGTACTTTGTTCCGGAAACCCAAAGTTTCCGGTAAAGCATTTTATCCGGACAACTCAAGGTATCCGGTAAAATTGATTTCATCCGGAAACCCATTCCATCCGGAAAGCATCCGGAAACTCCATTCACCCAGTAAGTTTTGTGCTCTTTATTCTCATCCGGAAACTATTGTCTTCCGGTAACCCTAGTGTTATCCGGAAACTTAGTCTATCTGGACTCTTTCAATCTTATTCGGATACTTCTGTAGTTTGGAACTGTTTTCACTCAATCTGATCCAGACACTTCCAGATAAGATATCTCATCCGGTAAGTTCATTTTTGTTGAATTCTTACATGTTCCTAGTACAACTCAGTCGTAGAACCTGCGTTAGGATACCACTCGTAGTGCCTTGCGTTAGGTTACCACTTTGAATCGCACGCAAATCGTCTGACGATCACTCCAGTGCAACTAAAGATGTCTTCACGCAACGCTCTTACCATCGGCACCGATTCCATGGGATACCGCTCTCCTGCCGATGAGGAAAAGGCAAGGACAAGTCAGGTATGTGAATCTACTCCTCAAGACTTCAGTGATAAAATCCAATCTCTTGCTGAAAGGTTAGATTCCCACAAGGCCACCTCTACTGAACAGCTGCTTGAGATCAGATCTATATCTGAAAAGCTAGATGTTCAAAAGATAATAACTGAGAAATATAAGTGCGAAAATGCTAACTTAAAAGAAAAATGCAAAAATCTTTCAATAGCACCTAAGGACTTAAGGGCCAAATTATCTGAACTTCAGTCACAGTTTGATCAGTGCATGAATGAGAAAGCAGAAGTTGTTTATCAATGTTCCGCTCTCCAAATTCAGCACAACGAGTTTGTCGCGAAAATACTTGATCTTGAAACCAAACTCCATAAAAGAGGTCAAATTGATCAAACCATCCACATGAATAAACCGAAAAAGTTCACCTATTTTAACAAAGACTGGGGAATCGGATATGATAACCCACATTATTTGAAAAAGGGAATATACAAAACACCTACTTTGTACGATTTTGGTTGTTTTGGGTTAGATAAAAAGTATCCGGAATATGCAATTCAATGGACTGGTCCTCTTGAACCTGAAAAGGAAGAGGAAACTGAGGAATACAAGCGCGCACACACGTCAAAAATACAACTTCCATTTTGTTATGAGCCTTTAAATTACTCCTAGATTTGATCTTATTCGCAACTCTTATCATTGTTTTGTGATTCATTTTGTCGTCTTGATCTAACTTGGTTTGTTTATCTTGCAGATTTCACTCTCGAAGAGTGATTTCGTTCGTTCGAATTCGATAATAATCAGATCTTAATCTTTGAAAACAAGTTTATTTTTTAGATTTGTTTTTCAATTTCAATTTTTGATTTTTCTTCCGCAAGTTTGATTTCTTCAAAATAACACCGATTAACGATTAATTTTTCAGGTAACAATGTCGTCCTGCTACAATCGGGATTGTAGAGAAAGTGAAAAACGATATGAAAAGAATATCAAGCAACAAGAGGAATTCTGCAGCAAGTTAAACAAAGAACATAAACTGCAAATATCTGAAAGTTCTGATAAGCTTGCTAAATCTGAAGAAAAGGCAACGATCTTAGAGGCTGAAAACACTGAGCTGAAAAAGAAGCTATCTGATCTATCATCACGAGAAGATATCAAGAAGACTGAGAAAGAGCAAACAAGACTATATGAAAAGAATATCAAGCAGATAGATGATTTGATCAGCAAGTACGTCAAAGAACTGAAGGAACTGAAATCTCAAATCTGGAATAGTTCTGAGAAGCTGGCTGAAGAAGAAGAGAAAGGTAAACTCCTTAACTGTGAAAACCTTGAGCTTAAAAATAAACTATCTACTGTTGAAAAGGTTTTTGAAACGGAGAAAGAATGTTTTGCAAAGGAAAGACAATTGCTTGTACAAAAGCAATCTGGTTTTTCAACCAAATCTCTTGAAGAGAAGAAGAGTCTTGAGCTTATGTGTCTAAAACTTTCAAAACAGATCTCCGACTTTGAAAAAGTTTTGATTTTAGAAAGAGAGATGTTTGAAACTGAACGCAAATCTTTTACTAAAAAGAATGGAGAACTTTCTTTAAAAATAACTGATTTGGAGAAAGAATTAGACGTTCTAATCAAATAGTCGGAAAAGAAGAAAGTTGAAGGTTTTACGGCAATAAGTTTGAAATATAATTTTGCAATCGAAAGAAAGATTTTTCAGACTGAGATTCCCAAACTTACACAGCGATTATCTAGATTAGCAACCGAGATTTTGACGGAACAAATGGTTAAATCTGATTTACAAAAGAAATTTGATTTAATTCTCAAAGAACGAAATGTATTATCCGTTAAAGTCAAGAAACTTGAAGACAGCAAGATCAAAGGTGTTCAACCTTCTTATGCTTCAAGTTCAATTCCTACAAATAGTTCTTCCAAGAATTTTGTCAAATCAACTGATTTTTCAAAAGATCAGATTCGACCTTCCAATATTTTCTATAATTCTCGTGTTGATAAGAAAGTTAATCTATCCATCAAGAAAGTAAACATGGTTTGGGGAGTTAAAGGATCCGTTCCTACTCCAAAGTCATTCGTCCCTGATAAGAGTGACAAGAACAACAAAGCTTTCTACGCTAAACCTTTTGTGAAAATTGATCGTGCTTACTCTGTTAATAAGCTGATCAGCTTATCTACACAGAAGTTGTGTTGTTCTTACTGTGGAACAAGTGAGTTTGTGAAGAAAGACCATGCTAAGTATTGGTATGGTACTTATAGTATCCCCGGTCCTCAATATAATAGGGCATCTAACCGTCAAGGATCCATCAAAAGATGGATACCAAAATCCGTCTAATCTGTTTTGCAGGAATGTCATGTGCGGTTTTAATTCCTATTATTCACATCACATGACGAACATTCAGAGGTTATGCCAATTTTGAGGGGGAGTGCTATCTTATGCAAGGTAAGTGAACTTCAACTGTATTCAAAGACCGTGGTAATTCATTCTGGATAACTTACTTGTGTTTGTTATTCTCCAATCTTAAATTCCATGATTGCCACATGTCATTTTCTTGACTTAGTTATTTTCATGTCTCACATAATTGTTGATTTTTCGATGGAAATACACTCGTTTGAATTCCTAGTTGTTTTTCAAAGTTCGCTATTTCTTGCCAATGATTCCATTCTTATCTGATATAATAATTGTGACTTGTTCTTCACAATTAAACTTTCTGATCATTGTTTCATTTATTGCAAATACTGTGCCTACTGAGTCATTCTGTTTTGCGCTTGCTTTTGTTTCTTGAAATTCTGGTACTTCATTTTTATGACTTCTGATCAAATCAGATCAGGACTCGTTCTTAAATGCTTTGACTTCTAAACATTTCAGTTTAGAACTCGTACTTCACTGTCTACTAAACTGTTCTATTCGTTGCATGAAAAGGAGTGTTAGGATTTTTATCGTTTCTATGGTCTATCCAGATCCGGAAGGTACTACCCAAGAAACACACCCCTTATAGACTACAGTGAGGGGTCTAGATTGATAGATGAGTTGGGAGAGAAAAGAATAGGGTGAGGATGTGACAGGACTTAAAAGAAATATTGGTCCTTACCAAACCGAGTCAGTTATCCGGGTAACTACACAATCTATTCATTCTCGTTCTTTGGAGATGAATATTGAAACAGACATGGACCCAGTGTCGATAACTCGTGTCACCCCACCCAGCCACTCAAGTATCACCCAAAAGATGCTTGTTTCACATATTCACGAAGAATTAGCACATACTCTATCTATTCCTCACTCGGAGGTCTTAGATATTGAAAAAGGAAGACATCAGCTCCGGTCTTCGAACTTCATGTTCTTATCACTGTGTCAATTGACTTTAACTTGCGTCCTAGGTTAAATCAATATTTTGAGCCAAGCAGATAGAATTTATTTTCTTTCACACATGCACGAGTCTGTGTGATTCCTTTTGCATATCTTCGTGATATTGCCGGAACAGTTCGAGAAGTAATTTTCTAAAATTTTACTTCAGTGATAACTGGAAGTCCTATCATAGATACCCATTGCCAACTCTGAACATAGGCCACATAATTTTTTAAATTGTTGTGATAACAGTTACTAACGTGTTTCTGTGTTAGATTTTTACCCCTTGTTGGTTACTAAAATATTTTATCTGGATTTTTTGCTACTCGTCACTATTGTCTTTGAACGTGCATGATGCTCCGAATGCTCCTACTCATCATGAGGGGGAGAAAGGGTACAGATTCAAAGACATCGAATATCAACTTGAGGGGGAGTTAGCAAAAGCCGAGGGGGAGTAAAGCCGAGGGGGAGTAAAGAAGTCCCCATGCAAAAGCCGAGGGGGAGTAACTGTTGACTGATTTTTAGTCGAATGATTGATCTGTTCCGAGATCCAAAGAGCTCAAAATGCATACAAGTGATCAAAGTGCTTACAAGTGATCAACTCTTCTCATCGTTTATCAAGTGGTGTTCGCTACAATTCAGTATTTCCTCATTCGAGCATATTGGTTCTAAAAGTTCTTTTAATGTTGAAATCAAATTCAAGAGCTTTATTCAAGGGGGAGCACTGATTCAAGGGGGAGCGTTGAAAATACATGAAAACATGCAACATCATTGCATTTCAAAGATTCAAAAGGAAGAGAAGATCAAGACTTGAAGGCTTCAAGACCAATTTTTATTTATATATCTTTAGGGGGAGATTGTTAGGACCATAAATGTCCTACATATTAGAAAGATATATAAATAATTATATAGACTTAATTAGTTTAATTATTTATTGTAAAAGCCTTAATTGTGTTAAATTGGGCTTAATTGCTTAAATGGGCTTAGGCCTTGTTTGTTTAAAGTCTTAGTATATAAGGTTAGTCTTAACCTTAGAATTAGGTTAGCAATTGATAGAGAGTCATCGTGAGCTTAATTGTTTTAGAGAGAGATAGTTGAGTTTTTCATTCAAACCTTTGTAACTATCTTGAATCATGAATATGAGTGGGATGACAAGTTGAAATCATCAATTGTTCTTGTTATTTCATATTGATTCGTTGTTACCTGATCAAACTAGGACTCACGGGCACCGATGGATAATGGTGAACATGGTGTACCACATCGGTGCCAAGTATTTGCGGTCGAACGCTGAGGGCCGGTTAAAGGCGTTGTTATAGCCTAGCGAGCGAATATCCGCACAGAGAACGTCGTCGATGACGTATGGATCAAAGCTTTCCTGTCCATTAGCATTAGCCGCTGGAAGCTGGAGCAGCTGGCGAAAAGCTTCAGAAGTGAGTGTTGATCCAAACCCTCAGTGATTTGATAATGACCCTTTAGAAACACTTAGTGAAAATTGTAAGTAGACAATATGTATTAGAGTTTCACTATCGCTGATAAGTACTATGACTCTACAGTACCGCTGATAGGAACTCTCGCTCTTTAAGTTTAAATATTCAGCGAACACTGTTCATCATAAAGCTCTGATCCTGTTCAGTACTTTTGGTGATCGCTAATAGTTTAGTTGTTTACTTATGATCACTGAAGACAAGTTTCACGTCAACAAGGGTTCTACGCTGAAGTCGAAGATCAAGCCCAAGAACCAGCGACAAGTCTACTAATGAACTGATGCGGATCATGAGGTCTACTCTATAAGACTTCAGCGAACGCTGAACTTTATCACTCGCTGATAAAGTACTGCTCAACGAACGCTGATCATGAGGTCTACTCTATAAGTTACTTTTGTCTTTCCCCTTGCACGTATCTGTACGATATGTCAGAACGGACATCCCTTCTGTCTAGAATCGTACAACCAACTCTGATTCTACACTGTACACCATACGGCTACAAAAGTTGTCTACAAAGGTCAAAACATGCAACCACTCAGCTGTTGCCACGTGTAAAGCAATACTGCCATGCATTAAATGTATGCAGTATAAAAGAAGAACCCTACTTCAGAAATAAAGTGCTCGGCCATCTTCTTCTTTCTCTCTTAGTGTTAGAATATTATTCGTAATATTCTTATCTCCTTTCTGTCTTAATTCTAGTGCAAGAAACTTAGTGTTCTTAACTTGTTTAGATTAGGTTAATCCTTAATCTTGTTCCACAACAAGTTGTAAATTGTTTGATTATATCAATAAACAATTTAGAAAGTAAAAATCTGTGTGTTTGTATTCAACCCCCCCCCCCCCCCCCTTCTACAAACTTGTATAACCCTTCGGGACCAACAAGTGGTATCAGAGCGGATTTGTTTAATCTCATAAACAAGATCTTGTCTATACTAATCTTTTCTCTTCCTTGCTATTTCTTAAAATGGCTACCAACACAAACACTAATTATATTGATAATGGTTCTCTTGCAAAATCTCCCAGATTTTCCAGAGATAACTTCAATCTATGGAAAAATAGGATGATACTCTTCTTAGAAGGTGTAGACCCTACTATGCCTTACTACATCGAAAATGGCCCATATATTCCTGTGAGAATTGACCCTGAAGTCCCAAGCACTGCTGATAGAGCTGCCATTCCTGAAAGGTTGATTCCCAAGGAAATTAATATGTGGACTGATGAAGACAAGAATAAAGTGGCTATCGACACCAAAGCCAGATCCATTCTTTCCATGGCTCTTCCTGATGAAGTCTACCATTCCGTCATGAATCTGAAAACCTCCAAAGCCATGTGGGACACAATCTGTATTCAATATCAAGGTACTTCTGAAGTCCAGGACTCACGAAAGATCAACCTGGTAAGACAGTACGAAAGCTTCATTTGTGGTAAGAATGAATCTCTCTCTGAAGTACATCAACGTTTTAACTGTTTAATAATAGATCTGAAAACCGTTGGTAAGGAGTATTCTAACATTGAACTTCTGACAAAGTTCCTAGAATGTTTACCTAAAAGTTGGGACAGTTATTCAATGTGTCTCAATCTGTCAAAAGATCTTAAATCTATGACTCTTTCTACCTTATATGGCACGATGCTTAATCATGAGCAATCGAGTCATCTTAAGAAGAATCTTGTAAAAGATTCCAAAAGTACCCCTGTTGCTTTAATCTCAGAGTCACCTTCCACTCAGCGATCTACTATCACTATCACTGAGTTAGAGACTAACTCTGAATGCTCATCAGATCCTGACTCTTCAGATCTTGATGAATCTATGGCTCTCCTCTCTAATAAGTTCAGGAGATTCGCCAAAAAGAAAAATTTCAGAAAGAACAAACCTCTTGCTATTACTGACAAGCCAAGATCATCAACCCTTGTTGATAAGGCTACTGCTACTTGCTTTAACTGTGAAAAGATAGGACACTTTGCTAGCGAGTGCAGGTCAAAGAAAGTTTTTAGAAACTCAGCTTTCTTCAAGAAATCCTCTAACCCCAGGTCTAGAGATGAAAAGTACACCAAGCTGAAAGAAAGGTATGCAAAGCTGAAAGGCTTTAATAAGAAAGGCAAAGGCCTAATGGCTGATTATGATTGGGCTGCTTCTGATGAAGAAGAATCATCTGACTCTGAAGATGATGATGAGGCCAATCTCTGTCTCATGGCCAAAATCGAATATGAGGAAGAAAAGTCTGACATTCCCTCTACTTCAGTCTCTGCTACTAAGGTATCACCTTCTTTCTTTACCAATATTTCAGATATTGATGAAGTTGATAGTCTTCGAAAGATCGATCTCCTGACTATGAGTTTATATGAAGCCATGAATGGCAAAACTGTTGTTGAAAATCAAAACCTTGATTTCGCTGAACAACTTAAAAACTGTCACCTTCAAATAGAAAAGCTTTCTAAAATTGAAGAAGATTTAAGAGATCAAGTTCATATAAATCAGCTAGTCAAAATTGAACGCGAAGAAACTATCGCTGCATTAAAAGCTGAAAAAGCTACTGTTGAAGGATGGTGTAAATCCTCAACAACGATCACTGAGATAATTACGTCTCAGATTCCTCTGAATGACAAACGTGGTCTTGGTTATAAAGCTGACATTGAAAAACCAACCACTGATAATTCCATGCTTAAGTTTGGAATGTTTGTCTCCTCTATCCCTGACACTTCATCTTCTCAGTATTCCTCTTCAAAAACTCCTATCCCTGAGGAAAAACCTACCTTAGTCTTTAAAGACCAAGGTAAAGGAATTGCTTTTAACCAAAATCCTCAGAAGGGTACCTTTGTACCTAAGCTGAATGCTTCTAAAGCTTCAGTAACTTATCCCTCTACTTCTAAGAATAAGATCCCTGGATTTATTCAGCGATCTACTCCTAGAATTAAAGTGGATATTATTGGTAAGAAATCTGAAGAACTGATCGCTCCTCCCATTTCCAATGCCAAAGGTATACTTGGTGCTGGCCCTGCTCATTTAAAATTAATGGGTAAAAATGCAAATGGTCCTAAAGCTACTTTTAGTTATAGGAAATTTTATCACTGTGGACTTACAAATCATGTTGCTAGTAAGTGCCCTACAGCCACCAAAGCTGAAAAGACAGCTAAGGTGAAGATTAATGCCCCCAAGGCAAAGAAGACCACCGAGGTTAAGAAATTAACCAAAGTGAAAACTGACAAAGCTGAATCTTCAAATGTTGCGAAGACTGCTGAACCTTCCACCTCCTCTACCCCCACTGACAAATGTGTACACATGATGAAATGGGTACCCAAGTCAAACTAATCTTTCTTTGTTTGCAGGTTAAGAAGGGTATCTGTTATCTCGATAGCGGATGCTCTAGACACATGACTGGTAAGAAGAACCTGCTCACTGAGTATAAGGAAGAGAAGGGTCCCTCTGTGACTTTCGGTGGAAATGGAAAAGGCTATACCCGAGGTTTCGGTGTACTCTCTAATGGTACGACAACCTTCGGAAGAGTTTCATATGTTGAAGGAATGAATCATAATCTTCTAAGCATAAGTCAGCTATGTGACAAGGATAACAAAGTGATTTTCACTAAGGAATCCTGCTTTGTCACTGACAAAAAGGAGAAGATAGCTCTCAGCGGTTATCGTTTGGAAAATGTTTATGTAATAAACATGGACTCAACAACCACTGAGAACTCTTGTTTCTTCTCAAAGGACTCATCTGATGTCAACTGGTTATGGCATAAGAGGCTCTCTAATCTCAATTTCAAGACACTGAACACTCTTTCTTCTAAAGAGTTAGTCACTGGTCTACCTCAACACTCATACGCCAAGGAGTCCTTATGTTCAGCGTGTGAGAAAGGCAAGCAGACCAAAGCAAGCTTCAAGTCAAAGCAAGTTTCCTCAATGTAATCTCCTCTACAACTTCTGCATATGGATTTGTTTGGCCCTGTTAACAAACAATCCATCGCTGGAAAGAAATATACGTTGGTCATAGTTGATGAATTCTCTCGCTATACCTGGGTAATGTTTCTCCTTTCTAAGAGTGACACCCCTAAAGAACTCATCACCTTTGTTAGGAAAATGGAAGTCCTGAACAACATGACCGTTCGCTCAATAAGGAGTGATCATGGAACTAAATTCAAAAACAGTTCTCTTGATTCCTTCTTTGAAAATAAGGGTATTTCTCACAACTTTTCTTTAGTGAGAACACCGCAACAGAATGGAGTCGCTAAAAGAAGAAATCGAACTATCATCGAAGGTGCACGTTTAATGCTCAGCGATTCTCACCTGCCTACTCAGTTTTGGGCAAAAGCTGTCAACACTGCTTGTTTTACGCAAAACAGGTCGCTGATTGTCAAAAGATTCAAGAAGACAGCCTATGAACTTTTTCATGGGAGAAAGCCTTCAATTAGCTTTCTTCACATCTTTGGATGTCAGTGTTTCATACTGAACAACAGAGATGCTCTTGGAAAGTTTGATCCTAAGGCTGATGATGGAATCTTTCTTGGATATTCTTCTATCTCCAAAGCCTTCAGAGTCTTCAATAGAAGAAGACAGACTGTCGAAGAAACTATTCACGTGTCACACCCCGCTAAAGCGGAAACACAGGATGTCACAGCTAAATGTTTCAAAAGCGATAGGTAGAAGACAACACACAATCATCATATCAAAATAGTACAAATACAACGCGTTTTTAGAAATACAACTTGTCCAAAATAACAAAAATAAACTTGACATGATGAAATAAGTTGGATGTTGCTAATGTGATGCCTTCTAGAATGAATCCTTACTTGTTGTTCCCTGAAAAGCATGTAAAGGAGAGTGTCAACTATAACAATAGTTGGTGAGTTCATAGGTTTTGTATGAACTAAAAGTTTTTAATGCAAGTTGGTAAGTTCCGCACTTTCAAAGAAAGTAGTACAACACCCGGTTGTAAATTTGTCGTTTCGAATTTGCATGCTCATGGTATATAATGTGATGCCTCAGAGGTAGCAAGCTAAGCCATTACCCAAACCTCCTGACCTGGTATTAGTTTGCCCCAAGTCATCATGTTCTATCACTAACATGGCGTTATAACAATTATGCACTTACTTTATCGTAAGTGGGTGGTCAACCAAATAACGTTATCCATAATTATCATGGCTCACACACGTGAGTTAAATAGGTAATGTAAAGAAAAGTTGGGGACTTTTGTATGATAGCGCAAACTTAGAAGCTTTCACATGTGCACACGTACCATAGAGAGCGTTTAAACATGCGTAGTATTTCAGTAATAAAACAGTTGAATTCGAATAAAGTTTGTAACATGCTTTCCACCCCAAAAATGTATAAAACATTAAAAAGGGGCTATGAAGACTCACGGTGAATAGCGTAGATGTTCCCAAGGGATGCGTAATGTGATCCGTAAAGCGATCCTATGCCGATCCTACGAATGTAAGGACACTAGTAAGATTCTAGGTTCTAGACCTTAGTCCTTAATGTCGTTTAATTATCCAAATCAACATAAAATGCCTTCGATGAAATTTAGTTTGTATGTTGTTTATAGGTTCATCGATATTAATAGTTAATATTCAAACGTTACATATGATAATTCGAGATTACCGCAATTTCGTCATGACAAGTGACGAAAAGGGTTAATAATTAGGAGTCATATGTATAGTATATAAAGTTAGGAGTTAGGTTATATATGTTACATATATACCGCAATTTCATCGTAAAATGATGAAAAGGGTTCAAAATGAAATGTTAGATGTTAGAGTATAAATAAAATGAGTAAGTAAATATATATAGGTATATTCCACAATTTCATCACAAGAATGATGAAACGGGTTCAAGAGTTAGCTTTTAGCTATAGTAAAATGCATAATCATATAGTATATATACATATTCCACTATTTCATCACAAGAATGATGAATCGGGTTCAAGAGATAGCATATAGCTATAATATGATATAGTTGTTAGCTGTCCAGAATTAGTAGTCACTTTCGGTAAATTTTCGGATGACTTCCAGAGATCGTTAGGTTCTGATATTTTACGACCAACTACTTCCATGTGTTAGGAGACTTTTGACATAAGATTCATTATTTTTAGAGTAGTTTAAGTGCATGAAATAATTCTTGACGTAAACTGCGACAGAAAAACGTTGCTGTTGCGCACTGTTTTTGTGCATACTGTTTGAAGGTCGAAAACTTAATGTTTTTCAACGATTCCAGTTGGGTTTGATTCTTAACTCATAAAAGAAAATTCCAGAAGATAAATCACCCCATTTGGAGAATTTTTGAGGGAGATATGGTCATGCAAAGTCAGCGGTAAAATCTGACAGATTGTTGTTGGAAAAAGATTCTTTATATAAAGGCTTTATTTCTATTGGTTCTTCCAAAGATTTGTTCTTTTTGTTTAACCACGATTTTTGACACCCAAATCCAGTATTTTCAGATGAAAAACATTACTTTTTGTTTACACAATCCACATGCAATGAACTTAGACAAATCATCTTGTCAAAACATTTTCAAAAATTGTTGTTTTTGAGTTTTTGTGAAAACATTCAAGTAAAACTTTCTTAGATCACTAATATTGGTTTGATGATGGATTCATCACACTTTTAATAACATGCAAAGTGTTATGGTGATGAATCTACAAACTTTAGGATGCCAATAAATGTTTTAGCAAGAATAAGGTGTAAAACTAGAGTAGAAATAGAAGAAACTTTGAAGAAATGCATGATTAACACAAGAAAAGTGTAAGTGTTGCTGTATAAGAAGTTTTACCTTGAAAGTACTTGTGTTCTTGGTGTTCTTGAGTGTAGAAGGGCTGGACCTTGGAGGTTTAGTTGAGAGCAAAAGAGAGAAAAGAGATAAAACTCTAGAGAGAAAATGTGAGAATGAGAAAAGAGGTGAGGAAATGAGAGAGTGAGGGGGTTTAAAGGAGAGAGAGGGGGGGGGGGGGGGGGGGGGTTAGAGAGAGAGTGAGAGTGTGTGGAGTGTGGTTTTGTATAAAATGATTGTGTTTATATTTTTATTTTTAATTTATTTTTATTTCTTTTAATTATTTGAATTATTAGACATTTTTGTAAGGTATATATATATATAAACATATATATATATATATATATATATATATATATATATATATATATATATATATATATATATATATATATAAGATGTTTTTAGTTGCCATTTTATGAACACAGCGGGTGCATTGGTTAAACCGAAAGGCATAACCAAAAACTCGTAGTGTCCATAACGTGTCCTAAAAGCTGTCTTAGGAATGTCCTCTTCACGGACTCTTAACTGGTGATAACCTGATCGAAGATCAATCTTTGAGAAATATGTTGCACCTTGCAACTGGTCGAATAAATCATCTATTCGAGGAAGAGGATATCGATTCTTGATTGTCAACTTGTTCAATTCCCTATAGTCGATGCACATCCGCAACGATCCACCCTTTTTCTTGACGAACAGGACTGGAGCTCCCCAAGGTGAGGAACTAGGCCTAATAAATTCTTTGTCGAACAGTTCCTGGAGTTGTCTTGACAACTCTTGCATTTCGGCAGGTGCTAAACGGTACGGTGCTTTAGCTACCGGTGCCACTCCAGGTATAAGGTCAATTTGAAATTCAACTTGTCTAAATGGGGGCAGTCCAGGCAAATCGTCGGGGAACACTTCCGGGTGATCTTTTACCACGGGAATGTGTTGGATTCGCCTTTCCTCGGACTTCTTCTTAACTATGAGTGCCAAAAATGCAACGCACTTCTTCCTTAAATACTTTTGAACCTTAATACTTGACACCATCTCTAGGCTTCTTCCAGCCTTGTGTCCTTGTATCACGAGAGTTTCTCCATCTTGCAAAGGTATTCTAACCGACTTATCAAAACAGCAAATCTCCGCTCGATTCTTAGATAACCAATCCATGCCTATAACTATGTCAAAACTCCCTTATTCGATAGGAATAAGATCAACGCTAAACAATTTATCGGCTAGATTCAAGGTACAATCTAAAATCACATCCTTAGCCTCAAATTTATGACCATTAGCAACTTCAATAATATAGGCCTCCGACATCTTCTTAGATTCCAAGCTAATTAGTGGTCTAAACTCCAATGAAACAAAACTTCTATCCGCCCCAGTGTCAAATAATACTGATGCATAGTGGTTGTTTAGGAGAAACGTACCTGTCACCAAATTAGGGTCGCGACGCGCTTCGTCAGATCCAATGACAAATGCCCGTCCTCGAGCCTGACCTCCTTGATTCCCCTGGTTGGCTTGTCTCTCCTGATTTCCATTGTTGTTATTTTTTGGTCTCCTACCAAACCTCGGGCACGTATTCCGGTAGTGATCCGGACTTCCGCACTCAAAACATGCCCTTCTCCCTTCGTTGGACCCTCTTTCACTTTTACAGAACCTGGTGAGATGACCTGGTCGTTTACAATTGTCACAAATGACGCAGGCTCCTTCATGATGATGGCTGCACTTGTTGCATTTAGGGAGTGAACCCTTGTATTTCCCTGGTTCCTGTATCCTTACTCCGAAGTTTCTCGCAACGCTCCTATCCTTGCTTCCACTACCAAATGACTTCTTTCCTGACTGATGTTCTGGCTTCCTCTTGTTGCTAGCGCCTCCTGATGTCAGGGTTCCTGCTCTTACAGCATCGTTTGTTAAAGTAGTTGCCATAGCTACAACCTCTTGGATGGTGTTCAGTTTTGCCGAGGTAACCATTCCTCGGATCTCCGATGCTAATCCCCATAAGTATCGGTCGATTCTCTTACTCTCAGGAGTGACCATGTGAGGTACCAGTTTTGCAAGTTCATGAAAACGAGCTGTGTAACGATCTATGTCAGCTCCAATCATAGCATGGTTCCAGAATTCAACCTCCAGCTTTTGAATTTCACTTTTAGGGCAGTACTCCTCAATGAGCAACTTCTTGAACTCCTCCCATGTGAGTTTGTACGCATCTTCCCTTCCACGGGTTTGAACCTGGATATTCCACCATGTTAGCGCCCTACCTTGGAGTTGACATGTAGCATATTCCACCTTGTGGTCCTCCGAAGATTTGCTAATATGGAGTACCGACTCCATGCTATCAATCCATGAAAGCAATCCCACTACGCCTTCCTTTCCGTAGAATTCCTTGGGCTTACAAGACATGAAGGACTTGTAATTACATCCGGTATTGCCACTACCCGGGTTTCTGCCACTACCTCCCTCATTCCTAGGGATCGCATTGATGCCAGCAGTTACTTGTGTGATGATGTTGGGTATGGCTTCTTGGATGCGTTGTGCGATGATTTGTGCTATGTCGGGCGTTTGGTTTTCGGGGATATCTTCCGTGTGGTTTGTCGCTCTTCTTGGAGGCATGGTTCTAAATCACATTTTCAAAAATTGCTTTGGTTAAAATTTGTACAAATTTTTGAACTCATATTTTTCCAAAGGTTTAAGATTAACAATTTTTCATTCAAATATTTGAACAATAAAGTAAAGTATAAAGTAAATAGACAGGGTGACTAAAATAACTCCCCAAAGGGTTTTCATTAATTGCCGAGGTTTACAAAATTTCCGGTGTTTATCATACACCAGTATCATTTTAAACGGAAGTACAACTTAGAAACACATGAATTAAAAAGAAAAGTAATAAAAGACGGTTCTTAAAAGATCCTTTCCCATGCCATGACCCATCCGTACTACCCCAAATATGCCCCGAGCACAAGCAAGAACATCAACAGCAACAACACCATTCCTACCATCAAGCTTGCCGCTTGAGCCCTTGATGCCATTTCCTTAGCCATTTTTGCACCATCCCGAGCTTGAGTAGATACGACAGCTAGTTGGTGCGTTAGTTCTACTAGTTCCGTTAAGACTTGAGCTTGATGGGTTACTCTAACTTGACACCCATGCAACTCGGTTGTCATGGCACTAATGTGTTGATCCCTTGCCATGGCTAGTTCGGTCATGCGCCCAATTGGCACGTTGGGGACTACTCTCGATGGTTCCGGTGCTTCCGGATGAGGAGTTGTTAGCGTGACTCTTCTCGGGATTGGCACACTCTTCCTTGCCGTTTTCCGAGTGCGAAGCCCTCCGGATGATGGTTGCACAATTACCGGAGCGGGTCGGGGTAACACCGTGGTCGGTGATACTCTAGGTCCTTCGTAATGGTCTCGCTCGCTAGACACCTCAGTTTCCGAGTCCGTGTTGTTGTAATTCTCCTCTTTTTGGTTGCTAGGCGGGTTTTCTTGAGATCGTGCGGTGGAGTATTCCGGTGCATCGGCCAAGTACGAAGCGGGAGTGTAAGACGGTGTTGACGATGACGACATAGTGAAACTGAAGCAAAAGTGTACTTAGTAACTAATCGCATAAGTGGTATGTCTACCCTATGCAATGTCTATACACTAAGCATGTTCCTAAAGAGTGCAAGTGAAAATCGACATACTCCTACGATAACCATTTCTAGTCTCGCATTAACTTTCCTTAATCGAACATAGGTGATCAGGCTATATTTAATTAAAGTTCGTCCATACCATTCTAGACTTAGTTATACTAGTAGTAGGTTTAGTTATGCTCATGTCAATTTTGGACTTTCGGTTATAGTTGGGTTTTTCAAATGAAAGACCGATGTTCTCTATAACCTTTGGCTCTGATACCACTTCTGTCACACCCCGCTAAACCGGAAACACGGGATGTCACAGCTAAATGTTTCAAAAGCGATAGGTAGAAGGCAACACACAATCATCATATCAAAATAGTACAAATACAACACGTTTTTAGAAATACAACTTGTCCAAAATAACAAAAATAAACTTGACCTGATGAAATAAGTTGGATGTTGCTAATGTGATGCCTTCTAGAATGAATCCTTACTTGTTGTTCCCTGAAAAGCATGTAAAGGAGAGTGTCAACTATAACAATAGTTGGTGAGTTCATAGGTTTTGTATGCACTAAAAGTTTTTAATGCAAGTTGGTAAGTTCCGCACTTTCAAAGAAAGTAGTACAACACCCGGTTGTAAAGTTTGTCGTTTCGAATTTGCATGCTCATGGTATATAATGTGATGCCTCAGAGGTAGCAAGCTAAGCCATTACCCATACCTCCTGACCTTGTATTAGTTTGCCCCGAGTCATCATGTTCTATCACTAACATGGCGTTGTAACAATTATGCACTTACTTTACCGTAAGTGGGTGGTCAACCAAATAACGTTATCCATAATTATCATGGCTCACACACGTGAGTTAAATAGGTAATGTAAATAAAAGTTGGGGACTTTTGTATGATAGCGCAAACATAGAAGCTTTCACATGTGCACGCGTACCATAGAGAGCGTTTAAACATGCGTAGTATTTCAGTAATAAAACAGTTGAATTCGAATAAAGTTTGTAACATGCTTTCCACCCCAAAAATGTATAAAACAGTAAAAAGGGGCTATGAAGACTCACGGTGAATAGCGTAGATGTTCCCAAGGGATGCGTAATGTGATCCGTAAAGCGATCCTATGCCGATCCTACGAATGTAAGGACACTAGTAAGAATCTAGGTTCTAGACCTTAGTCCTTAATGTCGTTTAATTATCCAAATCAACATAAAATGCCTTCGATGAAATTTAGTTTGTATGTTGTTTATAGGTTCATCGATATTAATAGTTAATATCCAAACGTTACATATGATAATTCGAGATTACCGCAATTTCGTCATGACAAGTGACGAAAAGGGTTAATAATTAGGAGTCATATGTATAGTATATAAAGTTAGGAGTTAGGTTATATATGTTACATATATACCGCAATTTCATCGTAAAATGATGAAAAGGGTTCAAAATGAAATGTTAGATGTTAGAGTATAAATAAAATGAGTAAGTAAATATATATAGGTATATTCCACAATTTCATCACAAGAATGATGAAACGGGTTCAAGAGTTAGCTTTTAGCTATAGTAAAATGCATAATCATATAGTATATATACATATTCCACTATTTCATCACAAGAATGATGAAACGGGTTCAAGAGATAGCATATAGCTATAATATGATATAGTTGTTAGCTGTCCAGAATTAGTAGTCACTTTCGGTAAATTTTCGGATGACTTCCAGAGATCGTTAGGTTCTGATATTTTACGATCAAGTACTTCGATGTGTTAGGAGACTTTTGACATAAGATTCATTATTTTTAGAGTAGTTTAAGTGCATGAAATAATTCTTGACGTAAACTGCGACAGAAAAACGTTGCTGTTGCGCACTGTTTTTGTGCATACTGTTTGAAGGTCGAAAGCTTAATGTTTTTCAAAGATTCCAGTTGGGTTTGATTCTTAACTCATAAAAGAAAATTCCAGAAGAAAAATCACCCCATTTGGAGTATTTTTTAGGTAGATATGGCCATGCAAAGTCAGCGGTAAAATCTGACAGATTGTTGTTGGAAAAATCTTCTTTATATAAAGGCTTTATTTCTATTGGTTCTTCCAAAGATTTGTTCTTTTTGTTTAACCACGATTTTTGACACCCAAATCCAGTATTTTCAGATGAAAAACATTACTTTTTGTTTACACAATCCACATGCAATGAACTTAGACAAATCATCTTGTCAAAACATTTTCAAAAATTGTTGTTTTTGAGTTTTTGTGAAAACATTCAAGTAAAACTTTCTTAGATCACTAATATTGGTTTGATGATGGATTCATCACACTTTTAATAACATGCAAAGTGTTATGGTGATGAATCTACAAACATTAGGATGCCAAGAAATGTTTTAGCAAGAATAAGGTGTAAAACTAGAGTAGAAGTAGATGAAACTTTGAAGAAATGCAAGATTAACACAAGAAAAGTGTAAGTGTTGTTGTATAAGAAGTTTTACCTTGAAAGTACTTGTGTTCTTGGTGTTCTTGAGTGTAGAAGGGCTGGACCTTGGAGGTTTAGTTGAGAGCAAAAGAGAGAAAACTCTAGAGAGAAAATGAGAGAATGAGAAAAGAGGTGAGGAAATGAGAGAGTGAGGGGGTTTTAAGGAGAGAGGGGGGGGGGGTTTAGAGAGAGAGTTAGAGTGTGTGGAGTGTGGTTTTGTATAAAATGATTGTGTTTATATTCTTATTTTTAATTTATTTTTATTTCTTTTAATTATTTGAATTATTAGACATTTTAAGTTAATTGCTATTAATAATAATAATACTAGTTGAATTTGCTAGTATTTATTTTTGTAAGGTATATATATATAAACATATATATATATATGTATATAAGATGTTTTTAGTTGGCATTTTATGAGATGTATGGATAATTTCTTAATTTGAGGGGTATTAGGCAAAAATCCTTGATTTTCCTACTGTATCGGTTTTACTGCTAAAATTCGACAGTGTGACATATAATATCTGTATCTGATATGTTCCGTGCAGTTCTAACCTGAACGCGAAATTGACGGTTGTCACATCACGTCACCTTTGACGAATCCCGTTCAGCGAACTCTAAACCTTCTGCTGATACTGAAGAACTGAATCAATGGATGTTTTCTCATCTTGGTGATTCAGACGATGTTCCCACTCCTCATACTCATATCGTTGAAGATGATGGTCCTACTATCATCCCAAACATGCAGACTAGTGAAGCTGAAACATCATGGGTCTCAGTTATTCCTCTAAACACTATGCCTGCTTCTGAACCAAATGTCTCAGACATACCATCTACTTCTCAGCAATCAGTAAATGAAATGACATCTGCACATATTCCTCTCTTAGCTGATATACCAGAAGTTGTTGAAGCCTCATCTTCAGCTCCTCAAGTTCAGGTTGAGTCAGCGATGGACTATCAATCACCCTATTGATCAGATTCTTGGTGATCCAAACGCTGGTGTTCAAACTCGACGAAGTGCAGGTAACATTTGCTTATTTGTTAACTTTATCTCTCTGATTGAACCAAAGAAAACAGATGATGCACTCCAAGATCCAAACTGGGTCAGCGCTATGCAAGAAGAGGTGACTGAATTTGAAAGAAAAAAAGTTTGGAAGCTTGTTCCTCGTCCATCCGACAAGTCAGTGATAGGCACTAAATGGGTCTATCGAAACAAGTTGGATGAACATGGAACTGTAACCCGCAACAAGGCTCGTCTTGTTGCTCAGGGATACAGACAAGAGGAAGTCATAGAGTACGATGAAACATTCGCCCCCATGGCAAGACTAGAAGCAATTCGTATTTTCTTAGCATACGTTGTACACAAAGACTTCAAAGTTTATCAGATGGATGTTAAGTCAGCGTTCCTAAATGGAAAGCTGAATGAAGAAGTCTACGTGGAACAACCTCCAGCATTCTCAGATCCTAAGCATTCAGGTAATGTTTATAAACTGGATAAGGCACTTTATGGCTAAAAGCAAGCTCCTCGTGCATGGTATGACACTCTCTCTACTTATCTACATATTGAAAAATTTGAGCGTGGTAAAATTGATAAAACTCTATTTTTCAGGAAAGTAAAAGGTCATATCATTCTTGTTCAAATATATGTCGATGATATTATATTTGGTTCTACTAACCCTGACCTTTGTACTCGTTTCTATGAAAGGATGAAAGCAGAGTATAAAATAAGTATGATGGATGAGCTAACATATTTCCTTGGTCTTCAGATAAAACAAAATGAAAAGGGAACTTTCATTAATCAGGGAAAGTATGTTAAAGATATGCTGAAGAAATTTGATTTAACTCAGAGTTCAGCTATGAAAACCCCTATGGCACCGCCGCTGATACTAAACAAGGATTCTTCTGGAACACCTGTTAATGTCACGATGTACCGTGGGATGATCAGCTCTCTCCTATATCTTACAGCTAGCCGACCTGATATTATGTATGCAACTTGTTTGTGTGCACAATATCAAGCTGAACCTAAGGAATCTCATATGATCGTTGTAAAGCGAATCTTGTATAACCTATTCCATCACCTTCTCTCTAAAGCTGAGTACGTAGCTGTTGTTCTCAAGTCTTGTAGATGCGAAATCAACTACTGGACTACGACCTTCAGCTCTCAAAAATTCCAATCTATTGCGACAGCACTAGTGCCATCGCTATAGCCAACAATCCAGTGCTACACTCAAAGACCAAACACATCGAAATCATGTATCATTTTATCAGAGATCATGTGATGAATGGTGATATAGAACTTCACTTTATCCCAATTGACTTTCAGTTAGCCGATATATTTACCAAACCTATTGATGAGACAAGATTCAACTTTCTCATCAGCGAGCTTGGAATGCTGAACTTTGAAGAGTAAAATCTTCAGCGGTTCACATTTGATCAGTGATAAAAATGAACTTGTATAACCTATTCCATCACCTTCTCTCTGAACAAAATTGATTCGCTGATATCAAGGTATGTTCTCTCTTTACTCGCTGATGTTCGCCTAGAACTAAAAGATTTCAAAACAATTGCATCGCTGAATATCTCTTCCTTATCAGCGATATTTTGAAACACTGATATTTCTATGCAGTGCTTCATGTTTTCAAAAGTATCCCTGAGCTTTCAAAAACCTCAAAGACATCCTAAAATATGAAAGGACGTTTATGACGTCATCCTAACGGATACACCCTGGCACGTTCTTTTTCTGACACACGTTTGCACGTTTCGTTTTCTATCCAATCAAATGCAAACACGTGTCCGTGTCATCATGAAAAACTTTTCCCGCTCATAGTTTTTCTCTCTCTACTCTGACTATATAAACCCATTCGAGTTTATATTTTTCCTTTACGCGAACAACTTCTTCTTCAAGAAAAGAATTACTGTTGCATTTTGAACTCTCGTTTCCAGAAACTGTTCATCTTCTTCATCGACAACAAGGCTAATATTCTTATTATTTACCTGTTTTAACTTTTTTATGATCTTGTCTTTGTTTACAAAAGATCAAACAAAAGAACTTTCTTAAAATGAAATCATTTTCTCCTCATGATTTTATGAACACAACCTTCATGGTTGTTCTTCAAGTTTAAAACACAAATCTTAAACTTGTTCTTAATATGTTTTTCCAGAATCTCTTCTTCAAATAGAAACTGGAAAACACATACTCTCCATGTTTTGTAATTCTTTTTCAAAACAAGAAAAACCCTAATCTTCATAAAGACATTTTTTTGTCTGAATGAAATGGACAAAATTTGACAACATCTCATTGGAAAATCTTTCCACATGAAGACATTTTTGTTCATCTTCTTCGTGGTTTTATATGTTACACAACAATGGCATCTACTACTGACGCTCCTACCCCCAAGTCTACTACTGCTGAGAAACTGACTCTCACCAAGCCTCCTCAGGTCAAGTTCAAACTTGATAAGGTTACATTCCAACACAACAACCACTATGCGCTTTTCGATTTTCCTCCGAAAAAGCAAGTCACACATCTGGATGATGCTGTAAATTTTCTCAAAACCTGCTGCTTATCTACAGCCCTAACCATTGTACCCTTGCTCATAAATTTCTTTTATCTCAGTTCTGGTATACTGCCAGACGAGCTCAAGTCCCTTCACCCAAAGACCCAACCAAACTCCTTGATGTCATTCTCTGTGACACAAAATTTGGCAACACCAGAATCAACCCCGCCATTATCAGGCGTGCACTCAGCCTACCCACAACTACTAAAGAAAAACGCTTTGTCCCTCTGCCAAACCATAAAAACCATGCTGATAGGGAAGCAATCACTGCCTTTTTTGATGCAATGGGTTACACATGGGACACAGGGAGGGCTAAAAAGCCTGAGAAGAAGATGACCCTGATAAAGAAGTCCAAGATGCCAAGCAAAATCCGGCTCCTCTGATAAGATGTATGACAGTTGTATGACAGCAAAATCCGGCTCGTCTAATCAAGTCGCTCAACCTCAGCAAGCCATGGGCTATGCATTGCTGAAAGGTCTCCATGTTGACTGGGCCTCGATCATCTACGATGATCTTGCGTTCAGAGTGGCCATGGCTGATAGAACAACTTGCGTTCCAGACCCCCGATTCATCAGCGTCGTCTTTCTAAAAGGACTTGGGGACAAATACCCAAAACAGGGTGATCACAGACTCTCTCAGGTACTCGACTTCAGCCCCATGCCAAACGAGTTACGTCTTACTACTCTCTTATCTATTCTTAATCCTCCTTCTTCTATTTCTGCGGCTACTTCAGCGGAAATCCCCACCGCTGATACCCACGCTGCACCCTCCACTCCTTCTCGTAAAAGGAAACACTCTACTTCCCAACTTGATTCCAAAAGGATCAAGAAAACCAAGGGGCAACCCTCCAAGCCATCAACGGCTGAAGACTCCACGACTCATCTTGTACAAGAGTCGCTGGATAGTTTCGTGGTACGCTCTGCCACAGCTGCTCAAGCCACCCCTTCAATCCCAACTTCAGCGTCTCTAAACGCTGAGGTTATTACCTTGGAACAGAACCCCTCTACTTCAGACCTTCTAAGGACTGAAGAAGTATTCATCAGCGGATCCAACACTGAACTCCGCACCCAACCAATCTTCTCATCCTTCACTCCTCCCACTATCTCTTTGGACACTCCACCAATATTCCCCCCATTCTCTTCAACAAACGTCATCCTCAGCGATACTAATGCTGAACATCTTCAGAGGATGATAGATCAATCTACAGGACCTGCGGAAACTTCCCAGCGTAAAGGCTCTCTGGAAGACGACTATGAAACGTTTACAGGTCATTGAAACTTCGAGGACTTCGTCAACCATCCCGCAGGTATACACATAACTCCACATACGCCTCTCTCACAACCCCAAACTTCTAAGCTTTCCTCTGTTCATAAGTTAATAACTTTTTCAGGTCCTAATCTGGGAGATATCAACAACTCCCTGAAAGATCTGGTCACAAAGGTGGAATCTTACAACACCATTCTCTCCACCAACTCTTCAGCGGTTACAGACGCTGGAGAGAATCTGAAAAAGCTGACCGAGGTTGTTGATAAGACATTGCAAGTTTTGCTTCTACTCTTGCTGAAAACTCTACTGCCATCAACAATCTCAATCTCTCCCATACTACTCTGTCCAGCGAAGTCACATAGCTGAAGACAGAAGTGTCCTTCTTAAGGACAGATGTCAGCGCCGCCACCAATCTACTACAGCAAATCCTCGATCGCCTGAATGCTGCTACATGTGCTCCTTCACATTTTACTCAGGTAGATCGAGAGGATCTTCAAAGACTCGCTCCTGCTATATCTGGCCTAGATGACAGATTAGCAGTGGGTGAATTATGCATGGGACTCACTGGCCAAGAAGACAGTGATTCTCATACTGATGTTGATGTTGCTGTTTCCTCCCCACCTCATCATGAGGAAGAGGGGGAGAAGGTTAAAGAAGGTCATCCCCATGCTGAAGAAGGGGAGACAAATGAAACTGAAGCTGTTGCTGCTTCTTCTGATAAACCTCAGGGAGTTGAAAACCCTAAGGTAGCCGAGAAACCTCCCTCTATATCTGAGGGGGAGCAACTCGAATAGCAACATAAGGAAGTTGTTGCTGAAGTGACCGAACCTTACGCTGATGAGGACGAGTCTGAAGAAGAAGCTGAAGACGATGAAGTTGTCGACATCTCTGACGACGAACCATCATCAACTCAAAAAAATGATGATGATGATGATGATGATGACTTCTTCTTTGTTGAGCCCAAGAAGGTCCCTGTAAAAGGGATTTCGATAAATGAACCATCAGGGGATACGACAAAGACAAAGCCTGCAACATCTGAAGCTGATAAAGGCAAAAACAAAGGCCTCGCTGCAGAAGACAATCTGGCCATCCATCAGATAAAGCCAGTTTGTCAGGTACAATATCTCCTCTTCCCTTACTCTGCATCCCTCCTCTATCCCTTCTCTATCTCAGTTCTCCTCTGCATAAAACCTCTATACACATAACCATATTCCTTTCTCTATCTCTTTCTTCCCATTATCTTACTTAAACGATCGTTGTTTCAGCTAGTCCTCTCCCCTGCTTGAGGATCCAGCTGAAGTCCCCACTGCTGCACCAACAATAAACCCACCCACAAGAGCTGAAGAAATAATCCCGGTCTTGGATTTAATCACTAAGACCGATGAACCTGAAGAACAGTTGCTCTCTCACCACAACAGACCTTCCTTAGCTCCTCAAAAGCTAAGTGAAGAGGATCAGAAAAGAAGAGAAGAAATGATCAAGAAGTTTGAGGATCAGCGAATCATCCTTCCTCATGGCAAAGTCCCTGTTCCTAACTTAGTGTTCTAGTGCAAGAAACTTAGTGTTCTTAACTTGTTTAGATTAGGTTAATCCTTAATCTTGTTCCGTAAGAAGTTGTAAATTGTTTGATTATATCAATAAACAATTTAGAAAGTAAAAATCTGTGTGTTTGTATTCAACCCCCACTTCTACAAACTTGTATAACCCTTCGGGACCAACAGTGAGGACGAAAGGAAAGTTTTCGAGTTGAGACTCAATGCGTTGTCCTTCTTCGGTTGTGACGACGCAAATGGTGTGCCATACTTGTTGTAAGTATAACACATACACTACAATCGTGGAAGTTAGAGCATAGTGTAGTGGGTGGCCTTCGAGTACATCGACAAACACTCGATGCTGCGGTAAGAATTCCCGAGCATCCAGGTGGTGGTTGTTCCCTTCGATTTCCATAAAGTAGTCAGGATGGAGCAGCGCCTTGTCGGCCGCCTGATCAATTTCATGTGTAGGGTTCGTGGAGCCGTGGTTTGGATATTGCGGTGCATCAGCCATGTGTGTACCTGAAACATCAAACGTTAGAACGTCCCGAAGACAGTAACACGAAGACAACGTACATGAGTGGATTCTGATCGCGGAGTCCCGGAGTGAACGAGTTTACATAGTGACATGAGAGACAGGAACAACCAGGGACAAAAAGTAGGATCCAGACAAACATGTGTCCGGATACAATGGAATCCGGATGGTGTCCGAATCCGAATTGGGTTATGTTTCGGATAGGCAAGGTTACCGGATACCCTTAGGTTACCGGATAGGCAAAGTCCCGGATATAGAGGTGTCTAGATAGTTTGGAACTATCCGGACATGGTCTGTTCGAACCCGGGTTAACCAAATCATCAAGAACGCACAAATTACCCTATGATATGTGACCGAAACAAGTTGCAAAGGGTTCACCCTTGAGAATGTGATGTAAAATAGGCCGAAAATTGTAAAGCCCGTACCCCGGTATGTAATTTATTGCATTAATTATTTTCTTTCAAGTTCGATTTATCGTGGTTTCCGTTAACGGGGTTAGTCGAGTTGGGTCAAATCGTTAAGTATCGGTATTTTTTGGTTAGTTGCGAGAGGTTGGTAAGTTGAGGGGCTAATTGTGTCAAAGGGCCAAAAACCCTCATGGGTTCGGCCCATGCAGGAAGTAGCGAGACCCATGTTTGTCAATTGTTGTGGTGTTGGTGGCGTGAGGAGAAAGGCAAAAGAAAAGATATTATGGTCGATCCGGCCAAGTTTTTAGCGGTGATGCGGTGGGAAGTGCCGAAGACTCCCACCGAAGTACGAAGTTTTCTAGGGTTGGCAGGGTATTATCGGAGATTCATCCAAGATTTCTCCAAGATCGCGTTGCCCATGACCCGTTTGACGAAGATGTCTGCTGCTTTTAGCTGGGGAGAAGAGCAGCAGAGGGCTTTTGAGGAGCTACGCAGACGATTATGCGAGGCTCCGGTGTTAACCTTGCCCGAGGGCATGGAAGACTTGGTGGTGTACTGTGACGCTTCACACCAAGGTCCGTGTGCCGTGCTTATGCAACGCGGCAAGGTTATAGCCTACGCTTCGAGGCAACTGAAGCCTCATGAGGCGAACTATACGACTCATGACCTAGAGTTGGGAGCAGTGGTTTTTGCCTTAATGATCTGGAGGCATTATTTATATGGCGTTAAGTGTACGATCTACACTGACCATAAGAGCCTCAAATACCTGATGGATCAGCAAAATCTGAATATGCGTCAGAGAAGGTGGCTCGACGTGGTCAAGAATTATGATTGTGAAATACTTTACCACCCCGGTAAAGCAAATGTGGTCGCCGACGCCCTTAGCCGACATCCGGTTGGCGAACCACTGAGGGATTTGTGTCAGCGATTGACAGTTGTAGCACCTCTTCTTGAATCAATAGGTAGCGCCCAGGATGTGGCAATTCTGGAAGAGAATGCCAAACACGAGAGAGTTTCGGGAGAAATCCCGAATTTTGTCCGTGATAGTCGAGGCTTAGTGACTCGGTACGGTAGAGTCTGGGTTCCCTTCACTGGTGGGAACCGACAGATACTGTTGGACAAGGCGCACAAGTCCAAGTTTTCGATTCATCCGGGAGCTACTAAGATGTACAGAGACCTACGAGAAGATTATTGGTGGCCCGACATGAAGAGGGATATCGCCAAATGTGTTGAAGTGTGTTTGACCTGTCGAAAGGTCAAAGCAGAGCATCAACGACCGCATGGGAAGTTACAGCCGTTGGAGATTCCGGTGTGGAAGTGGGAGCAGATTACGAGGGATTTCATCATGAAGCTTCCCAAAACTCAGCGGGGGAATGATACTATCTGGGTGGTTGTGGATCGTCTGACTAAGAGCGCTCATTTCTTGACCATCGAGGAGAGTTCATCGGCGGAGAAGCTTGCAAAGGTGTTTGTGCGAGAGATTGTGGCCAGGCACGGGGTGCCAGTTTTGATTTTCTCCGACGGGGATACTCGTTTTACCTCCTGGTTTTGGGAGAAGTTTCAGTCGGAGATGGGTACACGGCTACGCTTTAGCACGGCTTTTCATCCGCAGACGGACGGGCAGAGTGAGCGGACTATTCAGACCCTCGAAGATATGCTTCGAGCCTGTGTTATCGATTTTGGAGATAGCTGGGATCAGTACCTTCCTCTGGCGGAGTTTTCCTACAACAACAGCTATCACTCTAGTATTGGCATGCTGCCGTACGAGTTGTGGTATGGTAGGAAATGCAGGACGCCCGTTTGTTGGGGCGAGGTTGGTCAGCGGGTGTTAGGGAGCACCGACATCGTACTGAGGACGACTGAGATGATTCAAATGGTGATATATTTTCTTGATGGTTGTACCAAGAAGTATATGTGTTTGTATAATGTGTTGGGTTTAATCCACAACACCTTCCACGTTTCTCAACTACGGAAGTGTGTAGTAGACGAGTCTGCCATGGTTCCTCTCGAGGACATTCAGATTGACGAAAGTCTCAACTACGTGGAGAAGACGATAGCTATCGTTGAGAGAAAGACAAAGAACTTGCGCAACAAGGTCATTGGATTGGTGAAGGTTCAGTGGCAGCACCAGAAAGGTTCAGAGTGGACGTGGGAGCCCGAAGCGGAGATGCGCGAAAACTATCCCGAGTTATTCGTCGGTCTAGACTTCGAGGACGAAGCCTAATCTAAGTGGGGGAGAGTTGTAAAGTCCGTACCCCGGTATGTAATTTATTGCATTAATTATTTTCTTTCAAGTTCGATTTATCGTGGTTTCCGTTAACGGGGTTAGTCGAGTTGGGTCAAATCGTTAAGTATCGGAATTTTTTGGTTAGTTGCGAGAGGTTGGTAAGTTGAGGGGCTAATTGTGTCAAAGGGCCAAAAACCCTCATGGGTTCGGCCCATGCAGGAAGTAGCGAGACCCATGTTTGTCAATTGTTGTGGTGTTGGTGGCGTGAGGAGAAAGGCAAAAGAAAAGATACCTTGAATTGTTATGTTGGTGTCGTGAGAAGAAACCGAGAGGAAAGAATAGGCAAACCCTACGGCCGCTACCCCCCTCCCTTTTGTCCTTGTCGTCGGCCGGAGAAAGGATGGACCACCGACCACCGCTACTGCTGCCGGCACTGCTGCTGCCGCCGGAGTTACGCCGGAGTCGAGGAAGGAGGGCGAGAGTGAGAGAGGGCTAGAGAACGTCGTCGTTTTGTCGCAAGGTAAGTCCTCATCCCCTTTTCCTTTTTCTTTTCTTTTCCGGCGAAGCAACCACCGCCGTACTCCGCCACTGTGGTGGCCGTGCGGGGGCGGTTGTGGTTATACGCGTTCGGGTGTGTGCGCGTTTGGACAGCCAAGAGAGTGAGAGACGGTGGTGCGAGAGGGTATCGGGGTTATGTTCGTGTGTGTGTGATCGCCGCCGACCACCACCGCCGCGGGAGGCGGAAGGGGGGGTGGTGCACGGCTGTTGCCCATCTGGGTATGACCTGTTCCCAGTAAGTTTTAGGCTTCCCGGGGCTGTTTGGGTTAAGCTTTGACTTAATAGAATTATGATCATTTGTTATCATTTCATGTGAGTTGCTTAGTTTCTGTCCCTGTTTTGTATCGAGCATAACTTCTTCTAGGAATGTCGGATTGGGATGAAACCAGTGCCAAACATTCCCATTCTGAGTCTAGTAAGTTTCTTATGTTTTGAGGAAAAACCAGTTCGGACCGTAACTAGTGTCAAACTGCTGTTTCGTAATGGAAGGTGCTGTTTTTCGCTGTGCAGTTAACCAGTTTTGTAAAATCCATAATAAATTGTAGAAAAATCGTTAGAGAGCGTGCGATATGTCCCTGGAACCCTAAGACATGGGACTATGTGTTTATGGAAAAATATTTCTGGTTTAATCAGTTTTTGAGGGGTTAAATAGGTCCCGAACATACCTGCGTGTTGAGTGTAAAAACTGGAAATTATGCGTTTTAAAGCTAGTAGTCGTGGCCTTGGTTTGGGGGCGTCATTTTGATAATTGTTAACGTTTGTTTAGGTGGAAAAAAAGGTGATTGGGTGTTGGTCGGTTCGCGTTGCGGTTAAGGCTATAAGTTTGCGTTCGAGGTGAGTTCTCTCACTATATAGGATGGGGATTATATCTGTGTTACTATGGTTGTATGTAATGATTATGACTGTCTGTTGATATTGTTGTGGTATGGAATACTTATGTATTTGTGTGTATATATTAGATTGTGTTGATGTGCTTCTTGATGGTGGTTCCAAGTAGCATAATGATTATTTTATATCTTCTTGAGGGTTGTTCCAAGAAGCTTGAGGCCGCTCCTTGATGGTGGTTCCATGGAGTGTGTGTTTTAGTTTATCAAGGTGTGATTATGTCTTCTTGATGGTGGTTCCAAGGAGCATAATGTTTATCATGGTGTGATTATGTCTTCTTGATGGTGGTTCCAAGGAGCATAATGTTTTTTTTATTATTTGTGATTATGTCTTCTTGATGGTGGTTCCAAGGAGCATAATGTTTATTATTATTTGTGATTATGTCTTCTTGATGGTGGTTCCAAGGAGCATAATGTTTATTATTATTTGTGATATGTTTTCTTGATGGATGTTCCAAGAAATGTATGTGCCGGTATGTTAAAGGTGATGCCGATATAATTGCGATCCTATGTAAGGATTGAATTCACTAAGCTTCGTGCTTACCCCTTCCCAAATTCTTATGATTTCAGGTGCGAGTAGCAGTCGAGCGTGACAGTACACACGGGCGCAAGGCGAAGATAGTTTGGTTTGATTTTTAATAAATGGGGTTGATTTATATACTTTTCCGCTGCTTAAACTTGGTTGACGATTTTAGTTAACGATGTTATTCCTTATTGTAACGTGATTCGTTAACTCTTGGTTTGATTATAATGAAATGAATGGTTTTAAAAATTTTAAATTCCTTGTAATTTTTGGGACGTTACAAAAATCAACCAAGAGGTTGAGAGATCGGTTTGAGGAGACGAACCGATGCCAATCGTGTCAAAATCGGTTGATCGAGCGATGTGTGGTGTGTACATGGTAGCGATTAACATCTAGAAGTGATAAGACAAGAAATCAAGCAACGTACCTTGAGAGGGTTGCAAAACTCGACGAAAAATGAGTGAAATCGAGTGTGCGTGTGCGCGAGAGGGTTTAGAGGGGTTTAAGAGATCGTCCGGAAAGTGGTGAGAGAAATGAGCGACCCAGATATTTATATGTGTCGAGGTATCCGGGTGCTATGTCCGGACAACATCCGGATGTAGTGTCCGTGCGCGGCTACCGGGAACTAGGGGTCCGGTAACTTTACCCGGATCCGGATAGTGTTTAGATTGGTGTCCAGATTCCAGAGGTTCCCGGAAACTTATTCCAAAAACTAAAAACTGTCTAAGCGTTGGCAACAAATTGGATAGACACTCCCCTTCACAACAACAATACTAAATGGTTCAACCCTTACTCCCCCCGGACATGTGCATATACATTTGGACTAGTGAAAAAGTTGCACATTGAGATAATTTGCACACGAAAAACTGTTGATGATAAAAACAAAAGGAATGTGTCGTTCCTCCTCAAATTATGTACTCACTAACGTACACAGTTTCACGCGTTGTGGCTCCCACTAAACACATGAACAAGATACTAAACGTACGAGTAACAAACAAAGTAAACAGCGAATGGAAAGCATAATAAAGAAAGTTACTGGAAATAACGCAAACGAAATCTAATTTATTAATACAGAAGTGTAACACTTTATGAAAACGATACAAGTAGAAGGAAATAGCGAAGGTGTGTGAACTTGACCATCCAGAGATTAATCGAGGGATGATGAAGTGACAGTCCTCTGGTAGTGCATAGAAATTGTATCGAGTTCGTAATCAGGTTAGACTTTTAGATTTAGCATACCCAGCTTGGACACGAGATAGTGAAAAAGTTTTTCGTCCAAAGCTTTGGTAAATAGGTCTGCTATCTGATGCTCAATATTAACAATGTAGAGTTCGATGGAACCTCTTTCGACGTGGTCCTTGACGAAGTGATACCGAACGTCGATGTGCTTTGTCTTTGTGTGCTGGACCGGATTGCTAGATATAGCGGTGGCTCTCTTCGGGTCGCAGTAGATGGGAATCCGTAAATATGTGAAGTCGTAGTCTTTCAGCTGGGTGCGCATCCAGATGACTTGTGAATAGCAGCTTGCAGCAGCTACGTACTCCGCCTCGGCAGTCGATGTTGAAACACAGTTCTGCTTCTTTGAGGCCCAGCTGACTAGTCGATCCCTAAGGAACTGTACGTGGCCGGAGGTGGTTTTCTGATCCAGCATGCTTCCGGCATGGTCAGTGTTAGAGTATACTGTCAACTCAAAACCTATCTCTTTCGAGTACCATAAGCCAATATCAACAGTACCTTTTAAATATCGAAAAACGCGTTTAACTGCAATTAAATGAGACTCTTTTAGTTTTGACTGAAATCTATCACAGAGGAATGTCGAGAACATAATATCTGGCCTACTTTGCGTCAAGTACATCAATGAACCAATCATGCCCCTATAGGTCTTGGTATCCACATCCTTTTCGTTCGGATCGGTGTGTTACGTTGTGCCAGGAGATACGGGCGTTTTCGTCGGTGCAGAGTTTTCCATCTGGTATTTCTGAAGAATGTCCCAGATGTATTTCGACTGATTAATGAAAATCCCGGTCGACAGTTGTCTAACTTGAAGACCGAGGAAAATTTCATTTGTCCCATCATGCTCATTTGGAAATGCCTCCTCATGAGGACTGAAAAGTTGTGATAGTAGTTGGGGTTCGTTGAGCCAAAAATAATGTCATCGACATAGACTTGGACAAGAATAATATCTTTATTTTCCTTTTTAATGAAAAGAGTGGTATCTATTTTACCTTTGGAAAACCCATCTTTAACAAGAAAGGATGAAAGAGCATCATACCAGGCTCGTGGTCCTTGCTTCAGACCGTACAAATTCTTATCTAGGATGTACACATGATTAGGCTTGGCATTGTTCACGAATACTTCTGGTTGCGACATAAACTTCCTCCTTTAGTTTGCTGTTGAGAAATGCGGTCTTCACGTCCATCTAGAACACAGTGAAGTTCTTGTGTGCGGCATAAGCGAGGAACATCCGAATGGCTTCGATAGGAGCCACTGGGGCGTATGTTTCGTCCTAGTCGATTCCTTCTTGCTGGTGATATTCTTTAGCTACTAGACGTGCCTTGTTTCTGACAACTATCCCGTCTTCATCTTTCTTGTTCTTAAAGACCTACTTCGTGCCGATGACGGTCTTGTTATGTGGTCGTGGGACCAACCGCCACACTTTGAGACTCTCAAATTGATTGAGTTATTCTTGCATGACGATCACCCAATCTGGATCACTGAGAGCTTTGGAGACGGTTGTAGGTTCAATGCGGCTCAGGAAACCAGAGAATAGGCAAAAGTTGGCAGAGGCGGCACGTGTCTAAACTAGCGTAAAGGGGTCACCGATAATTTTATGTAGGGGTGAGCACGAGTCCACTTGGTGGTATGCGGAAGTGGTTGAGTCGAGTCGTGAGATGTGTCCGGATCCACATATCCACTAGGGGGAAGATATTCAACAACTTCAAGTGAGGACGGCATCAATAGCTTCAAGTGAGGATGACATGCTTGCTGGTAAAGGTTGAGGTGAATGCTCCGGTGGGGGAACAACTTCCGTAGAGAATGTATGTTGACTCGTACAAGTAGCAAACGATGAGTCAGCAATTTCAGAATCTGGTGGAGTTGCTGCAACTTCTGGAATAGCTTAACTTCTGGTTTAGCTGCAACTTTGGGTTTTGTCGTATCCACTGGTGTAGCAGTATTGTCGGAAGTTGTTGCAGTTGCTAGAGTGGTCTCATCTTAATGTTAAGCATCGCTTGAGCTTGGAGTAAAGGTGGCAGATGCAGAAGTAGATAGAGATGTTGTAGAGTCATCTGATGTAGAAGGACCCGTAAGATCTGTGAAGTCCTTGAGTTGTGCAGCTCCATTCCTAGCATTAACAACAGCATTTGCATTACTCGGACAAAAGAAATCAGATAAAAATGTTCGAAAAGTAAATCCAAATCAGAAATTTGTGCTTTTGACGTAGAGGCTTGATTTGAAATAACTAGATTGTGTGTAATTCCTGAACGAGTTTGTTCAGAAGCTAACACTCCAGTTAGCGTGGGTTCTGAACTGATATGTTCAGAAGCCAAGTCAGCCGCTTCGTCAAAGGTCACGCTTACACTCTCAATGACGGTTTTAGTCCGTTTGTTGTAGACTCGAAACTCTTGAGCTTGAGATGAGTAGCCAATGAACACTCCATCATCCGCTTTTGGGCAGAATTTTCTGAGGTCATCTTTGTCGTTCAACACGTAGCATGTGCATCCGAAGGCATGGAATTACTTGACGTTCGGGATGCGGTTGTTGATGATCTCATATGGGGTCTTGTTGAACCGCTTGTTGATGATGGAACGGTTCTGTGTGTAGCAAGCGGTGGCAACTGCTTCAGCCCATAAAAATAGCGGTAGACTGGATTGAGTAAGCATGGTACGAGTTGGTTCTACAAGGGTACGATTGCGCCATTCTACCACTCCATTCTGTTGAGGAGTACGAGCGGCAGAGAACGTGTGTGTGATGCCTACACAGTGTAGGTAATCATCCAGTGCACGATTCTTGAACTCCGTACCATTGTCCGTCTTGATAGTCTGTACTAGTTGTTGCAGATTCACTTTAAGAGTCTTCAGGTGAGAAATGATCAGCTCTGGTGTCTCATCCTTTGAGCGAAGGAACTTCACCCAAGTGTACCTCAAGAAATCATCTACCATTACTAGGACGTACTTCTTGTGATTGATACTCTAAACACGCATAGGTCCACATAGATCTATGTGAATGAGTTTTAGGGACCTGGACGTGCTTGGAGCAGCCTTCGGCTTGTGTGTAGCTCGCTTCATCTTGCCCATCACGCATGCGGCACATAGATGCTCTTTTTCACACTTGAGCTCTGGCATGCCTTTCACGTGTCCGCCCAGCACCAGCTTGTTGATATTCTTGAAGTTCAGGTGCGAAAGCCTACGATGCCAAATCCAGTTCTACTGTGTTGTGGCCTTAGACATCAAACAGACGACTTTGTCCGTCTTCAACGTGGTGAGGTCAATCGTAAAGATATTGGACTTGCGCGTTCTAACTAACATCTCTCTTCCATCTTCAGTGCGAACGCTGCATCTATTGGCTTTGAAATTCACCTCTAAGTTCTTGTCACAGAACTGACTGATGCTGAAGAGATTGTGACCTAGACCCTCGATGTAAGAAACCTTCTTGATCGTGATGTCTCCATAACCCAAGATTGGTGCAAAGTGGTCATTTCCAAATCTCACGAGAGAAACATGTCCTTGGCACTACTAAATGAAAGACTTTTACCTACGACGTTTTCCCTGGGTAATCTGTCGCTAAAGGGTGATTTGTCACAAAACCGTCACAGAAGTTGGTGGGTAAATTTTTGGTGGGTAATGCAAATCAGTGACAGATTACCCAGGGATTCTCTAGGTGATCCATGAGTATTTTCCCGAAAAACATCGAATTTTACCGAACCATTGATATTTCCTTGGTGATCCCTGGGTAATCACCGACGAAAATTTCCCTGGGTAAAGTTTTATGGGTAAAAGTCATTTGTTGATTCCTCTAAGGTACCTGCTAGTGTGAGAGGTAAATGTCATAAAAATATAAAAACAATGTTTGATGTTTTTTACGAAGGATGGTGTGAAAAGAAAAGTTAAATGTGAGAAGGTAAGAAGAGATTTGCACTCTTGACCACTTTAATCTCACCCTCACTCCATGAATCGTGTTTGATACGGAATTGATCTGGTGCATCTCATTCTAATGTGCGATTAAGGGTTGAGATCCCTTCTTACCCTTCACACCATAACTTTCATTATTTCCATAACCCAACCCTTAATTTTTTTTACTTTATATAAATTATAATGACATGTCTAAATGTTATTACAATGCTGCATAATTTAATTTCAAAAGATCACCCGAATCATGTAGTTTATGGTTCGGTTAGGTTAGTAGGGAAAATATGAAGTAAATTGTACGAAGGTCCAAGTCTCTTCTTACTTTTTCACGTTTATCTACAGTTTACTTCAGATATTCCCATTTATGAGGTGGATGCCTGAGTACCTGAACTGAAACTCAACCGTGCGTCAATTCATGGTTACTTAATTTATAGAGTAAACTCTACTTTTGGTCCCTGAGGTTTAGTGATTTCTTTTAAACAAATACATGTGGTTTCATAAGTCAAGTTGTGGGGTTCATGGTTTTGATTTTTCTCTAGATTCAGGGTCTGGTCACTAACGGGGTTAAATGGCTTCGTTAGAGTCTGGGGCAATTTCGTCATTTCACATTTTCTTCCTGTTCTTGTAATTGTTTTTTGTTGTGAGTAAACTCTACGTTTGGTCCCTGAGGTATAGTGATTTCTTTTAAACAAATACATGTGGTTTCATAAGTCAAGTTGTGGTACTCATGGTTTTGATTTTACGCTAGATTCGGGGTCTGGTCAGTAACGGTGTTAAATGGCTTCGTTAGAGTCAGGGGCAATTTCGTCATTTCACCATTTTCTCTTTTTTTGTAATTTTCTTTTGCTTTTTCTTAATTCTTTCAAAAATAAAACTATAGGGACCAACTTGTAATTGAGTGAAGACATATACATATTATACATATATTGTTCACCGGCCACCACCACCATTTTCTCCGGCCACCACCACCACCATTTTCTTCGGCCACCACCACCATTCTCTCTCTCTCTCTCTCTCTCCACAACCACCATCGTCAATCACCAAACCCCACCCAAATTCACTCTCTGATTTCATCTTTTCCACTTTCTCCATCTTCCATTCTTCCATTCTTCTTCCAATTTTCTCCGGCCACCACCACCACCATTGTCTTCGGCCACCACCACCATTTTCTCCGGCCACCACCACCACCATTGTCTTCCATTCGTCTTCCAATTTCAATCCTGGCCGTCGGTTCTTTAAGTTCCCAATCATGCCGTTAACCACCACCACCAAGAAACCCGCCGTTAACCACCACCACTTTGCCACGCCACAATCCCTTTCCGATTGGCTCCGCCCTTGTCTCCCATCGGATTCTTTCGCCGCGTGGGGGACCTGACCCGAAACCAAGAACATCCACAACCTCTGGCTCGAGCTCGCCGATGGCGAAACCTCTCTCGCTGACTCAACCCCACCTGTTCGAACCCTCGAAGTCGTCGTGGTTTGTGTCAGGAACCACCAAAATCGAATCTTGATCGAATCCCACCAACAGTTATCAAACGGCGATGTTCGTCACCGGTCCAGACCCTTATCGGAAAAAATGAAGCCCGGTGAGACGGTGGAAGCTACTGTTGTGAGAGCAGTGAAGGAAGAACTTGGTTCGATCATTAAAGATTCTTGTAGTTGTAGTTATGAAGATATTGTGAAAATAATGCCGAATTGGTATTCGAGTAAGGTGGAGGAAAGGGTGTCTGTATCGTACCCTGGATTGCCAACTTGTTATCTCTTTGCATACGGTGGATGCCATTGTTGATGGGTTGCCAGATTGTGAGTTTTGTACAGAAGAAGACGAAGAGTATCGGAATTTGGATGAAAAAGAAGGGGGTGAAGGAGCTGTTTCTTGTAAGAAGAATTACTAGAAATGGGTTGATTCTAATACTGTGTCATCTTGAATTCTTGCTTGTATAAATGGAGGTGAGTTTGGGGTTTGGTGATTGACGATGGTGGTTGTGGAGAGAGAGAGAGAGAGAGAGAGAGAGAGAGAGAGAATGGTGGTGGTGGTGGTGGTGGTGGCCGGAGAAAGTGGTGGTGGTGGCCGGTGAACAATATATGTATAATATGTATATGTCTTCACTCAATTACAAGTTGGTCCCTATAGTTTTATTTTTTACAGAATTAAGAAAAAGCAAAAGAAAATTACAAAAAAGAGACAAAATGGTGAAATGACGAAATTGCCCCAGACTCTAACAAAGCCATTTAACACCGTTACTGACCAGACCCCGAATCTAGCGTAAAATCAAAACCATGAGTACCACAACTTGACTTATGAAATAACATGTATTTGTTTAAAAGAAATTGTTAGCTTCATTCTTCCTAATCATAGAAGTAATCAGAAGTAGTGAAAAATAGGCTAAGTGAAGAAAGCCTCTTACAGAGGCTCTGCCGAACTTACCGAGAGATCAAGGTCAAGAAGCTACAGAAGCTAAAGAGGCGCCTTACAGAAGCTCTGTCATACGCGCAAAGAAGACCAAAGACTCGGAATCCGGGGAAGACTGCTCTACAAAGGACCAGACCACAGAACCTCTGTAATAATTTACAGAGCCTCTGTGGTCCTCTTCAAAGACTTCAAAGATATTTATAATATCTTTCTACTATTACTGGACCTGTTCATCAACTTGCATGGTAGCATGCCCTATCCATCTTCAATGTGTCAAACTCTGATTGGATTCAATAGGTCTTAGTACATAATAGACGTCTGCTGCATTAAATGCAATACAGCACGTCCAACTATTCATACCGCCCGTTATGAATAGTAGCTTATGCTTTATGGTCCCCATAGAGTAGTATATAAGGAAGACTCATGTTGAGTTCTTTCTATCGATCGAACAATTGAAACAAGAAATCAAGAGAGAAAAACATCACAAGAACACACAGCTTAAACACTTTGAGAGTCATATCTGTTTTAAAGCTTTGCTTACTCACTGTTCTTGAATATGTTCTTAATATATATATTCAATAAACTTTGAGATATTATTTCTTGTTCACTGTCTATTTATATTATGTTCTAAATCTATCAAACATATATGTTAGTTCTTCAAATACGCTTCCGCATCAAACTCAAACTTGAACTAATAGATCTGATAATCTTGTTTAAACAAAACGGGAACCAACAATTGGTATCAGAGCAAAGCTTGATTTTCAATATCAAGTGATCCTCTTTGTTACAAGATTAGTGATAGACATCATTTTTTTTAACCTATTCCTCATTTCTAGGTTAAAACTCCATTAGAGTGTACTCTGGGAACTGTTCAAACCCAGAAAATTTTCCAGATCATCAGACTCATACTCTTTAAACATACTATCTTTTCAGAACCTTAACAATGACAAATACAAATAACTTCTTTACTGTTGGTTCACTCACCAAGCCTCCTACTCTCCTACGAGATGAGTATCCTCAATGGAAGATAAGAATGGTTCACTTCTTTGAGGGTACTGAAAAAAATCTAGTACAATATCTTTACAACCTTCCTCCTGTTCCCATGATAGTAGTACCACGAGTACCAGCTACTGCTGAATCTCCTGAAATCCCTGAACATCAAAAACCAAAGCCAAAAGAAGAATGGTCAAATGAAGATAAGGCAGAAGATGAAGTTGCACAGAAAACAAAAAGAATCTTGATAATGGCTATCCCCAACGAGCTTTTTCAATCCTTAGATGCATGCGAAACAGCGCACGATCTTTGGAAAGAATTAGAAAGACAGTTGGAAGGGGGTGCTAAAACACAGAAAAACCGAAGGGCACAGTACATGAATGAATATCATGCATTCAGAGCCTCTGCAACAGAATCTCTGCAAACAACGTACGACAGGTTCAACTCTCTCATAAACAAATGCAGAAAGTCTGGCATTCACAGAACCTCGGAAGAAAATAACGTCATGTTTCTAAAGAGCCTGAATGATGAGTGGCTTCAACTGTCTATGTCTTTACAAACAAACCAAGATCTAGACTCATGGACACTCTCTGATCTCTATGGAACACTAGCTGCACAAAAGCCTCAAATAGCACAGGCTAAAACAATAGCAGTTGCACCATACGCATTGGTTAGTAAATCAACAGAGGCTACAGAGAGACCGAGAAATGAGAGAGCAACAGAGGAGAAGAAGACGGAGAAGAAGAAGATAGTGATGGTTGATAGCGAAGAAGACGAGCTGATAAAGGAAGAAATAACTCTTGCGTCATTAGCTAAATCATTGGCTCTATTGACAAGATAGTTCAGAGGTAACCAAAGAAATTTTGGAAATGACAGATATATCAGAAACAACCAAAGAGATAGAAGAGATGATGGAAGAAGAGAAGAATCAAGTGACCGACAGAGGTCAGACTACAGAAATAATGACCAACAGAGGTTGAGCGACAGAAACTACAGAGGAAATGACCGACAGAGGTCAGATGACAAGGTAGGCCACACACAAGAATGCTACAAATATGGTAAGCCTGGTCATTACGCAAACGAATGCCGAACAGAGAAAGGTGGAGACCAACAGAAGTCCGACGATCGAACTGGAAACACCTCCCAAGGTTGCTTTAACTGCGGCAAGCCAGACCATTTCGCAAAAGAATGCAGAAGTAGACAAAATCGCCCACAGAAGGACTCAGCTTTTTACAAAAAGAAGGTTGAATATTATGCGCAAAAATCCCTGATAGCTAACAAAGGGCATTCTGAAGCAAATAAGGAGGACTTCGAGTCAGACTCTACCTCTGATGATGAATTCACAACCAATGCCTTGTTCTGTGGCATGGCAGAAGTCGACTCCGACACTGACAATGAGATATCCATTTTAAACTCTACCTCTTGTATTAAATCTGTAGATAATGATTCAATTAAACTTAACATTGAATTGATTGAACTAAAAGAGATAAATGAAAGCATTCAAAAAAAACTCAACTTTAATGAGAGAGAAGTAAGGCTTCTCACTCAAGAAAAAGCCAAAAATTTTGAAGAAAAGGAAAGAGTAGAAAAATATTGGAGCAAAAATGTAGATCCTTTAAAAAAGCAAATTTCTGAATTAACCTCTGCTTTAAAAATCAAAACTAAAGAGCTTTCAGTTTCTAGGAGTGAAACAACGGACATAAGAGCTCTCAAAGAATACTTTCAAAAAAAGAGAGAGGTACTTTGGCAAGATCTACTCAGAAGAGAAGTTTTACTTAAAAACTATAAAGATGCACAGAAGGTGTATGAGAAAGTAAACTCACAAATAGGAAGACGAGGTATAGGGTACGATGATATTACTCTAGGTGTTGAAGGCAAAAAACTTAAACCTCTGTCTTCTCTGTTTGTAATAGGAAATACAAATAAACCATCTTTTCCAAACTTACTCTCTGTAAGTAAAAGGGTTAAAATCTCTGCAGAACCTCACTTAAGGAAACATACGAAAATGATCAATGTGTGGTTTGAAAACACAGATTCATCATCTTCAACCTCTGTCAATAGAGGAATCAAACCAAAGAAATATCTGAAAACACAAGATCAGATTGGTATCTTCAAGTTTGGTAAACCAGAGACTCAAACACAGGTTGCTTTTGTCTGTATGTTAGATGTCGAAAAGAAATTATCTGCAAAAGCTCCTGAGTTTAAACCCATCTTTTCAGAAGAAAAACTTAAAAGATCAATTGAAAAATAAATTTTGGAAGTTTTGAAATCAAATGTTTTAGAAAATCTCTGTACATCTTCTATAGATCAAATTCTCTCTGAAGAGATCTCATCAGAAATCTTTGCCATCTATGAAAGTTATTCTACAGAAGAAGAAAGCTCGTACGATACATGCTCAGAAAATCCAGCCTCTGTCGAAAGAGATGACTCAACCTCTGTATATGAGGATGATTCAACCTCTGACGACTCAGAGACTGATTCTAAATCAGGGATAGTTCACTGTGACACAGAGGATGTTAAATTCTCCTCTGAGGTTCTTAACAGAACAATTTCTCCAAAAGAGAAAATCACAGAGATACCTATCTGTCCAGATTTTCTAAAAATGTGTATACAAGTCAAAACCTCTACAGAGCTTAATAATCTAAAAAAGGCCTATGAAAATCCTAAAAGCTCAAAATTTTCAAAACCTTTAAGGCCTGAAGCAAACAAATATCTTCCCTCTGTGACAGTGAAGACAGACGTTCACCACATAAGAGACTCACAGAAGGCAGGACCTAAACAAGATTTTTGCAAACAACATTCTAGTATTCATAGATCTTCTTGTAATAAGAAATCAAATGTTAAGAAAGAATGTAATGCCTATGTGGCTCAGTTCAAGAAATTCAATGAAAAGTTCAAACAAATCACGTATCATATTAAATACTGTCATTGTTTTGATCTTATGTTCAAATTGAAAAATCAGTTCTCAAGTCCAGATTGCTTACTCTCCACTAAAATTCAAACTCCAAAGTCAAAACCTAGAGAAAAAAAATCTGATCTTTCTACAAAAGATAAAATGTATTTCAAGAATGCTAAGGCAAACTTGAAAAATTCTAACAATATTGGACCCATATGGATATGGGTACCTAAGTCTCTGTGATTGTCTTACAGAAGCGGTATGTGCCAATTTGGTATCTTGACTCCGGATGCTCAAGGCACATGACTGACGACAGAAGTTTACTATCCACATACAAAGAAACACACGATGGTGGATCTGTAACTTTTGGAGACAACAAGAAGGGATACATCAAGGGCTATGGAGTCATAAAGAAGGAAAACGTCTCTGTATACAAAGTTGCATATGTGAATGGCCTTAAACACAACCTACTCAGTGTAAGCCAACTCTGTGATACAGGATTTGATGTCTTGTTCAAAAGGACTTTCTGCTCTCTGCAAAGTGAAAACACAGGAATGGAACTTCTGCGAGCCGAAAGAAAAGGTGATCTGTATCTGATGAACTTTTGTTCAACAACCAAGGACAAAATTTGCCTTGTAGCTTGCGAAAGTAAAGAAGCCTGGTTATGGCATAACAGGTTCTGTCACTTGAACTTTCACACCTTGGATAAACTGGTCAAACTTGATCTAGTTAAAGGTTTTCCTAATGTTAAATTTAATAAGGATCACTTGTGTTCTGCCTGTGAAATGGGAAAACTCAGAAGAGCTTCCCACAGAGGCAAAACAGATGTATCTTGCACTAGGCCTCTGTACATGCTTCATGTCGACCTTTGCGGTCCCATTGCCATACAGAGCCTAGGTGGCAAGAAATATATACTTGTCTTAATTGATGAGTATTCGCGCTTCACATGGGTTGAATTTATTCGAAAGAAATCGGATGTTCCAATCATCTTGATTAATCTATTGAAAAGAATCCAAGTTCTTTATGATTGCAGAATACAGAAGTTAAGAAGTGACAATGGCACAGAATTTAAAAACTCTGTCATTGAAGCCTATCTCTCTACAGAAGGAATATCACAGAACTTCTCTGCAGCACGCACTCCACAGCAGAACGGCGTAGTCGAAAGGAAGAATCGAACGCTCGTGGAGGCCGCAAGAACTATGCTATCAGCATACGGATTACCGATGAACTTTTGGGCAGAAGCGATTTCTACCGCTTGTTACACACAGAATCGGTCAACCATTGTGAAAATACACATCAAGACTCCTTACGAACTGATCAACAAAAGGCGGCCAAACATCAAGTTTTTCCATGTGTTTGGATGTAAATGCTTTGTTTTAAACGACAGAGATTCAAGAGGAAAGTTTGAGGTAAAAGCTGACGAAGGCAAATTCATTGGATACTCTGCCACTTCCAAAGCCTACAGAGTATACCTTACAAGATCTCGCAAAATCGTTGAAAGTATCAATGTTTCTTTTGATGATTCATTCCAAAAGACTTCTTAGCAAATTAGTTCAGAACTCGAACTTAAAAGGGAAACCTCTGGCATCTCGCAAACGAAAGAAGACTTGAATCTTCTATTTTTAGAGATGTTCCACGATGACATTGATCCTTCTGTTGGAACCATCAGAGTTTCTGAAGAACCATCCTCTGTTGAACAAAATCCTACAGGTATGACTCTAACTGGTCCAAATAATGCTTCGTCTTCTTCTATAAATACTACAGATGCAAATGCCGAAGAAGAAAATGTAGAAGATGAAACATCAAGAAAAACGACCACAGAATCTGCTGAAAAACAAACTCCACAATCCACAGAAGAACCAATTACAGAGGAAATTGAGGACCAAGACTATACGTCCTCAGAGGAACAAACTCCACCACCACTCATACCAATAATTCCACAAATGGTAGAATCAACTACCAAGGCAAGAAGAACGACAGAGGCTACACAAGAAGAAGATCCACAAGAAGCTTCTGAATAAAGGTTTGATGACATTGATGACCATCTTCCACGCACCACTCAGTGGACAAAGAGCCATCCTCCAAGCCAAATAATCGGAGAACCTTCTGACTCAGTAAAAACCAGGTCTTCCACTGCTAATTTTTGTTTCTTTATAAATTTTATTAGTGTGAAAGAACCAAGAAGATTTCTGAAGCCCTAGACGACCCAAACTGGGTAGACGCCATGCAAGAAGAACTTATGCAGTTTGAGCGTAACATAGTATGGACATTAGTACCTCTGCCACGAAGGAAACAAGCCATTGGGACTAAGTGGGTCTACAGAAATAAGAAGGATGAAGATGGAGTGGTCATCAGAAATAAAGCACGATTGGTGGCCATGGGTTATAGACAAGAAGAAGTTATAGATTACGATGAGACTTTTGCTCCTGTTGCACGGCTCGAAGCAATAAGAATATTCTTAGCCTTCGCAGCTCACAGAGGTTTTAAAGTCTATCAGATGGACGTAAAATCAGCTTTTCTCAACGGTGAAATCCAAGAAGAGGTTTATGTAAATCAGCCACCAGGGTTTGATAGCTCAAAGTTCCCAAGGCATGTATACTACCTTGAAAAGGCTCTGTACGGACTGAAACAGGCTCCAAGAGCATGGTCTGAACGACTTTCTACCTTCCTTCTAGTAAATGGCTACGACAGAGGTACAACAGATACTACCTTATTCTATAAACGTAAAAACAGTGAAATAATGCTTGTACAAATCTATGTGGACGACATAATTTTTGGGTCTTCTAATACAGAAGAGTGCAAAAGTTTTGAAAAACTAATGTAGAGTGAGTTTGAAATAAGTATGATGGGAGAATTAACATTCTTCCTCGGACTCCAAGTGAAACAAACATCAGAGGGAATTTTTATAAATCAGGCCAAATATGTCTCTGACATTCTTTTCAAGTATAGCCTCTCTGATACCTCTGCAATGAAAACTCCAATGGCCACTGGAAATAAGTTATCCTTAGATCCAGATGGCATCTCTGTAGAATGCACTCTCTACAGAGGCATGATTGGATCTCTGTTATACTTAACTGCAAGCAGACCTGACATTATGCATGCCACGTGTCTTTGTGCACGTTATCAAGCTAATCCTAAGAAATCACACTATGATGCTGTAAAAAGAATCTTTAGATATCTAAAGGGGACCAAAAATCTCGGTCTCTGGTATCCACAGAACTCTGGTTTTAGTCTTAAAGCTTATACAGATTCAGACTATGGAGGATGCATGCTCGACAGAAAGAGTACCTCTGGGAGTTGTCAATTCCTAGGAGGTAAACTAGTCAGTTGGACCTCCAAGAAGCAAAATTGTGTCTCAACATCCACTGCAGAAGATGAATACGTTGCTGCTGCAAGCTGTTGTTCTCAGGTTCTATGGATGAAGACTCAGCTAAAAGACTACGGCCACATCCTATTCAAAATACCCATCTTCTGTGATTCCAAAAGTGTCATTGCTATATCTGCCAATCCTGTGCAACACTCAAAAACCAAGCATATCGATATAAGATACCATTTCTTGAAACATCATGTTGAATACGGTACAATCGAGATGCATTTCGTGCCCACAGAATACCAACTCGCGGACTTATTCACCAAAGCTTTAGACGAAAAAAGATTCAATTTCTTGGTAGGTAAGCTAGGAATGATCAATATGACGTGAAAATCCTCTGTAAGTATAGCTTATCTTCGGTAAATATGTGTATAAATATATTGCTTTATTTATTGCTTTGAATGATTTCTTTCTGTATGTAAATTCTCAATCTTAAAAAATTCTTGAAATCTCAGAGCTTCTGTGGGTCTACTCATAACCTCTGACGACCCCTACAGAACCTCTAGAAAACATGACCTATGTTCTATGCAAAACTTATCATTCTTTGATCCAAGCATAGGTCAAGGGGGAGCAAAAGGAAATTACATGATATACAGAGGTAAAACTTTCAAGGAAAGCCAAAGAAGAATGTCGATGAATCTATATCGACAGAAGTCAAACATCACTGCCGAGAAAAGAAGAACCAAAAGGTATGTCTCTCGCACAAAGGGTTTTTGAAAACAGTTTTCTAGGACACAAATTGTCAAATATGTCCTAAAATTACTGAGAATAACCTTTCAAAAATCAAAAGCTCAAAAAGTTTTATAAAATTCGAATTAGGAGAAATTTAAGATCATAGAGCTTCTACTGAGCTCAATAGAGGTTCTGCCAGAAATATGCTCTGTGATCACAAATTAACCCTCTATCGATCTTTTGGAATGTTATCTCGGAAACCGAATACATACACCATGACCTTCATGAACAAAACTTTTTTCATAACAGTTTTCTCGGACACCAACTTTCAAATATGTTCGAAAAACATCTCTTAAAACAGATCAAAAACTAGATGATCAGAAAATTTAATAGAATTTTTGTTATGAGATTTTTTTCCCTCATAGAAGTTCTTCTGGCCCTCACAGAGCTTCTGCAAGTTCCAACAGAGCCACAAAACCTCTACGAGTAAAAACTCTTAACTAAAAATCCTATTGATCCTCTCCAATGCCTTTACAAACGTTTTGGTTAAAGAAGAACCCCACAGAAGTCATGATAACAATGAGATATATGAGAAAGGGATAAAAATCAAAGATTTTCAAGATCACAGAGCTTCTGTAATCTACAGAAGTTCTGTCAATCTGTTACTTGGGCATTTATGTAGTAATAACGGTTACTTTTACTGGGAGTGAATCACATATGGCTAAGAACAACCCCACGCGCCTAGCATTTATGGGCCGCGCACGACATCCTGTCATCTTCTAACATGGCCTACGTGTCCCATTTTCATTGGGCGTACATGGAACGTTTTCTATGGAAAGCTGAACCCGCCGTTCTAACTTGAGTACGGATTCCAAGTTTTAATCCATTGCCATATATTTGACTCTCTCGAATTCTACCGTTTTACCCTCCTATAAAAACCAAGCTTACCCTCTCATAAACGTTTTACAAACTCTCATTCTTCTCCGGCGAAACCCTGCAAAAACCTGCAAGTATCTTATTCTCATTACCAAATGGCTTCATCTTCTCAAGCTATCTCCCCTGCACACTCTCCGGCGAACTCACCAGAACATTCACCTGCTCATTCTGAACATTCAGAAAACCCCAACCCTGCCCAAAATATTGAAATAGAAGATTCCGGCGATTCAGCAGACTTTGCTCCGACCACACATCTTCAAAACTTCATAGCAAAGGATCATTTCGAAAAGGTACTACCAATCAAATCCAACAATTGCTATTTGGTCCCCTCACCACTGCTTTCGGCGAAGCCCATGCCATTCTTCTAAACATAATGGAAAATCATATCCTCTTCCCTTTACTCTTAAGAACCCCAAAGAAAATTCCAGTTAGATATTTGAACCAGTTTTGGCAAAGTTGCCGATTTGATAAAGATGATTCTCTTATCAAAGGGTACATTTCAAGACCTGACAAATCTGAACATCTGGAAATCAAGTTCAATAGAACAATGTTCTCACTTGAATTCAACCTACCAACAAGGGGTCTTCTTGGATTGAAGAAGTATGCAGAGGCAACAACCACCCCTGTGGTAATCATTTTGGAAGAAAGTCCTTCAACAAAATCAACAGAAAAACCCCAAACTATACCAAGAAGAAAGTCGATTGCCACCAAACCAAAAAGAGCAACGACCTCTGCTTCTGATATTCTGAGAAATATGCACAATAAAATGACTGAACGAATGGCGCAGAGAGAAGAAGAAAGGCACAGGTTCACATTAGCTTTCAAAATGACAAGAAGATTCGATGTCAAATCTTCATCAACAGAAACAGAGCTCACAGAAGAAATCACCAAAGAACCTCCAACAGAGGTTACAGAGCAACCCAAGCCAACAGAACCATCGCCACAAAAGTCCTCTAAAACACAAGTGTCAAAATCTACAGAGGCAACCATCAAGCCAACAGAAGCACCAACCTCCAAACCTACAGAAGAAACAGGTTCTGCACCTCCAAAAGCCAAAGACAAGGGCAAAGAAATACTGACAGAAGAGCCCAAGAAAAAGAAATCATTGCCCAAGCCTACAGAAAAATTGATGAAAAGCGCTTTTGATGCCTTTCAAACTCCAAAGCTTGAAGAAGAGGACTGGGCATATGGATTAAAGCCTCTGACAGACATTCCTCTAACTGGCAGAGCAGCAGAAGTTGTTCAAAAGATGGAGAGTCTCAGAAAACAAGTACCACAACCTGGTCTAACACATAAAGAGATGGAAGAAGTGGTATACAAATACCTCTATAAACAAACCTTTCAGACCAATCATCCAACAGATCATATGACAGATTCAAGGATCAGAGAAGAATTTGAGAACATCTTCACAAGGACAAAGCCAAGAACCAAAGCAGATGTCTTCTCAATCCACAAGATCAAAAAGGTAATCTTCTGCAAGTTCTCCTTTACAAGAACCTATCCAAGGGTCAGGTACAATCTTTACAAAGTCAGAAGAGAAGACAATTCAGAAACCACCTTCGCTGATGTTGACCTAAGAAATATCAATCCTTATGATCTACCTGACCTTCTGCAATAGACAAAGGACAACTACAACACAGAGGCAAACACCAGAGCCTATCAAGTGTTAAGAAAAGCAATGAGGGAAAAGCTTCTGATCTACAGTATGATAGATTTTCAACTGGGAAAGGATCTTGGTCTCAAACATCTGAATTTACGACCACCAGAAGATCGCTGCCCACCCGACGCCGTGCCCAACTCTATCATTACAGAACCAAGATTCGGGTTAGTATTTCAAAACCCACAAGGAGAAATCAAACTGTTTGTATGCATGGACTGTCAGAAGTACGCAACTAGTACTCTGAACAAGTTCAGAGCAAGCCTTGTAAAATACAGAGGTACAGAGAAAATGGATAGAGATGCTGCAGATACTTTCATCAGAGAGATTGATGCCACAATCCGCCTAAGAGAACTCTGCATCAGTTTCTACAAAGAGATCAGAAGAATCGGAAGAGACAACAGAAGCTACAATGATTTCAAAGATGCCAAAATCTGATTCTCAAACCTCAAATCTCTGCAAATCAAGTCAAAATTTTATCTTTCATTGTACTCAAATGTAAAATGCCTCTGGCATATTCTTGAATGAAAGATCTTTCGTGGTATTGTTTAACCTCTGTCTTATCTAACTTAGCCTAACTAAACTCAAGTTCAATTTTTTATTTTTCACTACTTAGGGGGAGATTGTTAGCTTCATTCTTCCTAATCATAGAAGTAATCAGAAGTAGTGAAAAATAGGCTAAGTGAAGAAAGCCTCTTACAGAGGCTCTGCCGAACTTACCGAGAGATCAAGGTCAAGAAGCTACAGAAGCTAAAGAGGTGCCCTACAGAAGCTCTATCATACGCCCAAAGAAGACCAAAGACTCGGAATCCGGGGAAGATTGCTCTACAAAGGACCAGACCATAGAACCTCTGTAATACTTTACAGAGCCTTTGTGGTCCTCTTCAAAGACTTCAAAGATATTTATAATATCTTGCTACTGTTACTGGACCTGTTCATCAACTTGCATGGTAGCATGCCCTGTCCATCTTCAACGTGTCAAACTCTGATTGGATTCAATAGGTCTTAGTACATAATAGACGTCTGCTGCATTAAATGCAATACAGCACGTCCAACTATTCATACCGTCCGTTATGAATAGTAGCTTATGCTTTATGGTCCCCTTAGAGTAGTATATAAGGAAGACTCATGTTGAGTTCTCCCTATCGATCGAACAATCGAAACAAGAAATCAAGAGAGAAAAACATCACAAGAACACACAGCTTAAACACTTTGAGAGTCATATCTGTTTTAAAGCTTTGCTTCCTCATTGTTCTTGAATCTGTTCTTAATATATATATTCAGTAAACTTTGAGATATTATTTCCTGTTCACTGTCTACTTATATTGTGTTCTAAATCTATCAAGCATATCTGTTAGTTCTTCAAATACGCTTCCGCATCAAACTCAAACTTGAACTAATAGATCTGATAATCTTGTTTAAACAAAACGAGAACCAACAGAAATTACTATACCTCGGGGACCAAAAGTAGAGTTTACTCTTTTGTTTTTTTTACTTTTACAAAAATCATTAAACTACAGGGACTGATATGCAATTACAGTGTTTTTTTTCATTCCTTCTGAATAATCTTCATCTCTTCATCTCCTTTTACATTCTTTTTGAAAGAATGTTCATCTCTTCATCTCCTTTTCTCCAGCCTCCTTCATCTCCTCTCACCACCGCCACCACCCCTTCCTCTCTACCATCGCCGCCTCCGCCTTCCTCCCTACCATCGCCGTCTCTACTCCTCTCTCTACTACCACCACCCCTTCCTCCCTACCACCACCGTCTCTACTCCTCTCACCACCGCCACCACCCCTCCTTCTCTACTTTATCTCCCTATCTCAGGCCATGATCTCATTGGGGAGATTAGATGGGTTTATGTTGAGTAAGGAGTTGAATGAGGGAGCGGTTGAGAGGGAAGAGGATTGCAGCGGCAGCACGGTGATTGAGATCACAGATGGGTCCTTCAGTTGGGACGATGATGCAGCTGAAGGTGGTGTGGTCAACCACTTGAACTTTAAAGTCAAAAAAGGTGAACGTGCAGCGATTGTTGGGACTGTGGGTTGCGGGAAATCATCCCTTCTTTCATCTGTTATTGCTGATGTTATATCAGGTGATGGTGTGTGGAAGCACTGCGTATGTTGCACAAACGGCATGGATTCAGAATGGAACAATCCAAGAGAACATTTGGCAGTCTCCTCTTCAGATTTGGATTTAGGGTTTTGTTTTAGATTTTTTAGATTTAGGGTTTTGATTTGATTTTAGATTTAGGGTTTTCATTTAGATTTTTTTTTAGATTTAGGGTTTTGATTTGTTCATATCCCCAATTTCCTTGACACTAGAAACTCATTCTTTGATTCAACCATCGTCCAAAAAGCAAATGGCTTCTTAGCAATATTTAATAATCATCGATTAAGTGGTGCATACTGGGCATTGATGTTCTACCAGAATTTTCCAACAATAATGATAACAAAAGTGCATCATAACCCCTGTCCCATAGAATTTACACATCTCACATTTGTATCAAAGGAAAAAATAAACAACCTCTGTTGGAATACAAGGGCCTGTAAATAAAGAACGAATCCCTTGCAAGCATCATAATATTGTGGAAGAATACAATGAGTTTCCAACGTGCCTAGTAAGACTACAAAATCACATTGGGACAAGTTGAGCAAAAAACTAAGGATTGCTAATTTTGATTTCAAAAAAAATTAATTCAAGTTCATATCCCCAATTTCCTTGACATTGCCTGCAATTTGGTGTTCAATGTTCATGTGAATGTAAAGGAGATGAAGATTATTCAGAAAGAATGAAAAAAAACACTGTAATTGCATATCAGTCCCTGTAGTTTAATGATTTTTGTAAAAGTAAAAAAAACAAAAAACAATTACAAAAACAGGAAGAAAATGTGAAATGGCGAAATTGCCCCTGACTCTAACGAATCCATTTAACCCCGTTAGTGACCAGACCCTGAATCTAGAGCAAAATCAAAACCATGAACCCCACAACTTGACTTATGAAACCACATGTATTTGTTTAAAAGAAATCACTAAACCTTAGGGACCAAAAGTAGAGTTTACTCTAATTTATATAAAGTTCTAAGTTACAATATAGGAATAATATTAGAATAAAATATTAAAGCAATAAGAATTAAATAAAAATAATTTAAACACTACAAATTAAAATGAATTTAATTGTCTAGGAGCATCCGTTTTTTATTGATATTGAGTTATTTACAGTTTCATAGCACCAAATTAACTTTGGGAATATCTGTCATGTAGAAGTTCAGTGTTTCAAGAATAATATTATTTAAAGCAAGCTCATGTAGCCACTCTCCATCTTTCTCTATTACTTGAGGTTCTACATAAAAAAACATGCCATTTTGCTGATTTTACATATATGTAAAGGGAAGATCTAACAGATTAACCATTGCTTGAAAGTTTTGAAAGCTATGTGCTTAGCATGTGTAAAAGGGGTATGATTATCATCATCTTTGTGAAACCTATTGTAGGGTTGTTGCAGGGTTTCATCTGGAAGAGAAGAGAAATCATTGTATTCATTAATACATTGGGTTCTTCTGTTTTTATGGGGTTTTATACCCCCTTCAAGTTGATTTTGAAGTTGATCCCAAATTACTTTTGCTGTAACACATGAATCTAGTTCTTGAAAAAATGTCATTTGGAATGGCCATTATCAAAAGTCTAACTGCTTGGGAATCATTTTCCATTTTTGCTTTCTCTTCGTCAGTAAAACTAGAGGTTTTAGGTTCAAGATGAGCAGGGATTTCAGCAGTGGCATCTGTAGCAGGGACACGAGGAACCATAACCATTGGTTGGAAAGGTCCATTCGTAACAGATCTCATCAGATCTTTGTCCATCACTTCAAAGAAGTTGACCATCCTAATCTTACATTGAGGATATTCATCTCTCAGAAGAGTAGGAGGGTTAGTTAAAGAACTAGCAGTATAAATGGCGTTTATATTGTTATTTGCCATTTTTGAAGAAAATTAGAGTACCGAGTGTTCTTGACACGGAAAAGGCTTTTAAGCTGAAATGTGAGAAACTGAGATTAAAAGAGTTTTACAACTGCACTGTAAAAAAGTTCTAAGCTAAAATTTAAGACTTGAAAGTAGATTTAGAGCTTTAAACTGAAAGTTGCAGGTATTTAAACAAACTGAGATAAAACAGAGTATGAAACAGTAAACTCTTAAAATGAAGAACAAGAAACGATCAATAAGTGTGAATCAATCTGGATAGATTGGATGGAATTGATTTAAGCAAATCAATCTGCTCTGATACCAATTGTTGGTTCCCAGATTCACCTCGTCTTACTTAAGAAACAGAAGTAGTAGAGCGACAGCATAAACAAAGGTTTGCAAGTAAGTGATCGTTTAACACAAATAAGAGAGATAATAATATAAGCAGGATTAAAATAAGAATGGAATAAACTGCTCGTATATTAATGATGAATAACACCAAGAACACCGAAGTGTGTGTGTAATCTTCACAAATCTCTCTCAGCTACAAATAGTACAAGAATAGTGGAATGGAATTACAGTGCAACGTGTTCTTACAATTCTTATAATTATATGCTCCACTACTCACTATATATAGCCTGATAAAGGTGAAGACAGTGTACTATCTAACCCTGTGATGACACGTGTAAAGTGCAACGTGGCAAGAGCAGACACTGCTTTAACACTTGAGAGATTCTACGAGTCTTGAGCACATCAGAGGGTATATTCATCAGAGGGCAAACATCAAATCTCTGACGATCTTCTGTTGAGGTTGTCTCTGAAGTTAAGTCTCTGACGTTCTCTTCCTTGGTCTTTTGAGCTATCTCTGAAGTCTTCTGACTTAGAGTATTTTCAATACTTTTACATCAGAGATACTTGGGGCTAACATTTCAGACAACGAAACTATGAAACAACGATCAGATCAAGACCAAACTGAAATCAAGGTATAAATTGCAGAGATCTTTAAATTTTTTGATAATGAATTTCAGGAAGATGGTGATTTTCATATGCTACAACCATTGAATGATAACCCGCCTCACCAGAAATAGTGCAACAATCACAACCTGAAGTACATAAAGCTGAAACGTTTGCAAAAGTCGAGTCGTCTAAGAAATATGAAACATCTACATGAGTTTCAACTGCACTGGCACAAGCTCAACAAGTGGCTAAATGGGAACGTACTAGAATCAGGGTTGCATTTTTAGAAGACTCAGAACGGAAGATCTTTGTGAAGAGTATCAAGGCATTGGATATGGTAAGTGTTTTTGGGGTGACTAAGTTCAAGCCTGACATTATCGAATACTATATATGACGAGAGCAAAAAGGAAGGAAGATCATGAAGTAAGAACGAAGCACATAATATTCTCAATCATCAAAGTCTACACAACAAAGCTCAGACTAGTCTGGTATCTAATATTCAATGTGACAAGATGGAAAAGTCTGGATGTTCATTGAAGTTGATTTTCCTCAGTTAGAACTACTAGACATAGAAGATATGTACTTTGAGCTACACCAAGGAACTATCAGACCTGAAGAAATATAAGGGGCTGTTTGTTTTTGGAAAATAAGCACTTATATGGGACTTTTCACTTTTTTAGTCAGATCTACATAAAATAAGGGTGTTTGTTTTTTTGTCCAACTTTTTGCCACTTATCACTTAAATTGCACTGACCGAAAAAGTGTTTAGCTTACCACTTTTTTGACTTATTTCTCACCGCCTCTCACTCTCTCTCTCTCAATCCCTCTCTAATTTTAATTTTGATTCAAAGTTACATTTCATACCCCTGTATTCATTTACTTAGTTTACTTTATACCTTTAACTTTTCTAATTTTAATTTTACACCTTCATCATATTAACATATATAATCGTATATTAACTAAAATACGTTAAAAAAATACGTTTTAATTTTAACAAGTTACACCATTATAATCGTCTCATCGATACTTTCGAAATGAGCCCAATATTGAATGTTTTTTTATTTAATTATGTTAAAAAATACGTTTAACATATCACATTAACATACATAATTACGTTAAAATATGTTATTAAACGTTCTTATGGAGTCTAGAAAGCACGTTTTCCGATATTGAAAAGAATGAAACCGTTTTCACTTAAGGTTCAAAGAGACGTTGTTATTGCATGTTTTGCAGTTCACAACTTCATACGAAAGGGAGGTTTAAGTGATGAGTTATTTTCTGAATATGATCAAACCAATGACCAAGGGGATGATGGTGGTGATGAGGTCGAAGAACATTTGAACCAATTAACATATTTCAGTTGTTATGAAGAGTAATTTTGGTAGTATAATTTAATTTAATTCAATAGTATCACATTTCAGAGATAAAGTAATCAGTAGTACGTATTCAGATGTTTTCAGATTTCAGTTTTAAAAAACAAACAGTCTTTCTGATTCAGATTTTAGATTTCAGCACCATCACTTAAAAATCAGCAGTGAAATCAATGTTCAGACTTCAGCACCACTTAAAAAACAAACGCCACCTAAGTTTCTCTTGTTGCGATCACCAGATTTATAAAAGGAAGAGTAAAGCTAGCATACATCACTGCTTTGCATGTATGGGTTCAAAGTAACCAGAGGAAGGTGAATCAACTAAGGCCATATTAGAAATTAGAAGATATTAACAGTCTACCATTGTTCATGATTCTTGAACAACCGGAACCTGGCATTGTGATTGAGAATATCAGAGGGGAAAGACATTTTATGAGGTTTAACGAAATGGCTGCCTTTTCCGATGATACATTGTAGATAGTTAAGCTCTAGCTGGAAAACCAACTGAAGACTGATCTAAGTGTTGAGGTAAAGATGAACGACAAAGACAAAGAGCTGATAAAGAGAACTCTGGATATGATTGATGAGAAGCTCCAGTTCCAAAACTTAAGGCGAAGACTTGAAGTTTATCTTGGGTTGGGAAAGAGAAGAAGACACTTTGTTTAAACTTTTTGAGCTTTAATACAAGGGGGGGATTGTAAGGGCTAAATTGTAGTTGTATTAAAGTTGGGGATTATTGTGTAAATACCTTCCAAGGTACAAATAGTTTGATAACTAGGGTTAGACCTAGAGTTAGCCTTATTATTGATTGAGCATGAAACGTGTAAACACTTTTCTCTATACATTGAATGAATCATATGACTGATTGAGAGATTCTTACTTTGTGTTCATTGATTATTGTTGTTAGGCACATGTTCTGGCAATTACAGGAAAGTCAACATGCTGACCAATCCAGGTGTGCCACGTGTAATGGTGAAATAATCGTTTTAGGCTAACGTGTCAGACTATTATAGGAGGCACAACACTTAGAGACTTTAGAGTTATATTGAACTTCAGAGCTAACTTCAGAGGGCCTTTCGGGCTCTTACCGGCTTGATCATCTTCTAGTTAGGCATCCTCTGATATAAGCGTTCTATTGACTGTCTCTAGTTCAACACTGATCACCAGAGCTACCTCTTGTCTTCTTCTAGAGCTACCTCTGAATTTCCTTTAGAATATTTTAATACTTTTACATTTAAGAGATACTTGGGGCTCACACTTACTATTCAAGACATAATCAAATAAACTGAGAATCTAGGATCCAACAATCGATACAAGAGCATATTGTTTAGGTTTTAGCCAAATCAATCTAATCTATGTAGATACATTCTCATTTTGTTAGGCATTTAGCTCATATTTTGATATTCAATACCAATTTTCTAATATTTCTTTAAATTTTTTGGCTAGTTTTAGGGATGTTGCATCCCATGCCTCCATTGAGTTGTTCCATTGTAGGGGGAATTCTTTTTACCAACCTTAATGGTATTACTATTGTTTTTTGTTATGCGCTACCAGTAATATTTGTACAATCGAAGTGGGGATGATGTTTTTTTTAATGTTTCAATCATTTGTGTCATATATATTTAAATATTTATAATCATAGTGGTGTGACATAATTAAATTCATTTTAAAATTTTATATCATATAGTATGATGAACAAAGCATAAGTTTGTTGGTGGGGTGATGTTTTGAAATTTGAAGTATGAAAACCATATCAAAATCTTCTTTAGCCGACCAAATATTATTATAATCATAGTTTAATACGTGTTGTAAGAGAAAGAGACACCCCCTAACTCCTCAATCATTATTCTTATTATTTTCTTACTTTCTATTTTCATAACCCAATCATCACTCATTTCACTAAATAATTGTTTTTAATTTCTTTATTTCAAACATATATATATATATATATATATATATATATATATATATATATATATATATATTGTCAAAAGTTTAAATAAAAACTCATTTTTCATTGTTTACATGAGTATGGATCTCGATCCTTTCATCTCTATTGATCCAACAAATCATATTAAATATAATTTTTAATTAAAATTATTAATTACGATGATTAGGGGTAAAAATTAAGATAATTTCAATCTCACGCTTACCATATTTGACTTTTTATTTTCTCTTTTAATTAAAAATTTTACCCTCTTAAAATTTAAAATATATTATCGTAAAAATAACAAATAATCAAATAAATTATATAAAAAAAGAGAATTTCGTGCTCTTCGATATGACATCCATCTCGATATAATTTTTTTTGTTTTAACCGTTTTTTGTATATATGTGTTATATTCATTATGAATATTTATGTACGTTCAAGTGTGTACAACACCTCGACACCGTAAGTCCGTAACTCGACATCACTTTTTCCAACACTTTCTTAAACGCCGTAAGACATCGCTTTATTCATCACCGTAACCCAACACCCATCGAGACGAATCGAGAACCCATCGAGTTTCGGTTGTGAATAAAAAAACAATAGAGAACGTGTTACGTCTTCACACCTTCAGGGGTCATTCATGTATTATTCATCACGAATTATGTATCATTCAGGATGATTAATACAACATTCAAGGCGAATAATACACGATTCATGAATTCATGAATTATTCATCCGAATGTTGTATTATTTTTTATGAATACTATATTATTCATTCTGAATAGTGAATGAACGTTCACCTTTGTCATTCATATTGAATGTGAACACCGGAGATGTGCATACATATTTATAATAAAAAAACTAAGTTTTGATTGTGTTAGCTCCAAATATTCATAATATTAGAAGTATTGAAAAACAGGCCAAGAATGAAAGAGTTCCACAGAAGCTCTGCGGTGTTCCACAGAAGCTCTGCCGAAGCAAACAAGATCATTCAAGGAACACCAAGTCCTAAGAAGAATCTACAGAAGACTACTCACAAAGGACCAAAGAAGGATCTACAGAAGAATGATCACCAAGGACCGAGCTGCAGAACCTCTGTCACCCTTGACAGAGCCTCTGCGATTCAGAATGAAGACTTGGAAGATATTTATAATATCTTGCCACTGTTGCAGAAATATCTTACCACTGTTACAGAAATATCTTTCTACTGTTCCAGGGTCCGTTCATCAACTTGTACAAGGCATGGTCCTACAACAAACCCGTGTCAAACTCTGATAGGAATCCTTGCAAGTTGATATTAGCGCATTTAATGCATACAGGTTTCCAACTGTTCATGCCATCCCTTATTTCCTGTAGCAATAGTCCTTTTGTCTAGAATAGTTCTTTTGTAGTAGTATAAAAGGAAGACTCATATTGAGTTCTTCCTTACCAGTTCAGATACCAGAAAAACACACACACACAATTAACGTCAAATCTATTGTTAGTGTTCTTCATCAAATACAGTAAACTTTGAGATATTCATCTGTTCTTCATATACTGTTTATTTGGTATTTTGTGCTATTTCTATATAAACATATCTGTTAGTTCTTCAAATACGCTTCTGCAACACATCTTATTTGAACTAATAGATAAGATAATCTTTGTTAATCAAATACGGGAACCAACAATTGGTATCAGAGCAAAGCTTGGTTTTCAATATCAAGCGATCCTCGTTTAAACAAGATTATTGATAGAAACATGGTCTGATTTTAACCTGTTATTCATTCCTTCAAACAGATTCTACTTTTCAGCCATTTTCGATTTATTCGATATTTGGTAAATCTAAAGAAACTGTTTCTTTAGTTAAAACTCCATAAAAGTGCACTGTTAAGAGCTTCCAAACCCAGAAAATCTTTCCAGATTATTCTTTCGTACTTTTTCGTGTCATATCTTTATACTGAAACTTCCTACTCTTAAAATGACAAGTACACAAAACTTCTTCACATCTGGTTCATTAACCAAACCACCTTCTCTTCTAAGAAATGAGTATCCTCAGTGGAAAATAAGAATGATCCATTTCTTTGAGGGTACTGATAAAGAGCTCGTACAATACCTTTATAATCCTCCTCATGTTCCTATATTAATAGTACCTCGTGTACCAGCTACAGCTGACACTCCTGAAATCCCTGAGCATCAAAAACCTAAAACCAGGGATGGTTGGTCAGATCAAGACAAGGTAAAAGATGAACTTGCGCAGAAAACAAAAAGAATTCTTATAATGGCAATCCCCAACGATCTCTTCCAGCCTTTAGATGCATGCGAATCTTCGTATGATATTTGGAAAGAACTGGAAAAACAACTTGAAGTGGGAGCTAAAACTCAGAAAAACCGAAGGGCTCAATACATAAACGAATATTACGCTTTTAAAGCCCTGACAAATGAATCTCTGCAGACAACATACGACAGGTTCAACTCTTTGATCAATACCTGCAAAAAGTTCGGCATCCACAGAACTTCTGAAGAGAATAATGTCATGTTTCTCAAAAGTCTGAATGAAGAATGGCTCCAGCTATCTATGTTTTTACAAACCAATCAAGATTTAGATTCCTGGACTCTTTCAGACCTCTACGGAACATTAGCTGGTCAAGATCCTCAAATCGCACAAGCAAAGACACTAACCACTACACCTCTTGCTTTGGTTGGCAAAACTACAGAAGAGACAGAGAGGCCGAGGAAAGAAAGAACTACAGAGGAAAAGAAGAAGGAGAAAAAGAAAAAGATTGTGGTGGTTGACAGCGAAGATGAAGAGATTGTGGAAGAAGGAGAAATTACGCTGGCATCAATAGCTACATCCTTAGCTATATTGACAAGAGAATTCAGAGGAAACCAAAAGAATTCTAATAATGATAGATATGGCAGAGATAATAGAGAGAGAAGAGAAGATTGGAATAGAAGGGGTCAAGGAAGAAGAGAAGAATCAGCTGACCGACAGAGGTCAGACGACAGAAGTAACGACCAACAGAGGTCGAGTGAAAGGTACAACAGAGGAAATGACCGACAGAGGTTAGATGACAAGGCAAGCTACACACCACAAGAATGCTACAAGTGTGGTAAGCCTGGTCATTATGCAAATGAATGCAGACCGGAAAAAGGTGGTGACCGACAGAAGTCCGACGATCGTGCCGGTAATACTTCCCAGAACCAAGGTTGCTACAACTGTGGGAAGCCAGGCCACTTTGCCAATGAATGCAGAAGCAGGTCAAATCGCCCACAGAAGGACCCAGCTTTTTACAAAAAGAAAGCTGAGTATTATGCTCAAAAGTCACTTATGGCGAACAAAGTGGTGAACAAGGAAGATTGGGAATCAGATACAGCCTCTGATGAAGAATACACCAACAATGCCTTGTTCTGTGGCATGGCAGAAATCAGCTCCGACTCTGACACTGAGGTATCTACTTCAAACTCCACCTCTAGTACTACAGAAGTTGATTTGCTTATAATTAAAACTGAAAATGTTGAACTGAAAAAGACTTGTGATGATATTCAGAAAAATCTCACTTTTTATGAAAGAGAAGCTATACTTCTCACTGAAGAAAAAGCAAAGATTTTCAAAGAAAAGGAAGAATTAGAAGCACACTGGAGCAAGAATCTATTTCCTTTAAAAGAGAAAATTTCTGAATTAAATACATCTTTAAAATCCAAAATAAAAGAACTTTCAGATTCTGAGAGCGACAGACTTAACATTTTAGCTCTTAAGAAATATTTTCAAAAGGAAAGAGAAGTCCTTTGGCAAGATCTACTTAGAAGAGATGTGTTAATTAAAAATTATCGTGATGCTCAAAAGGTGTATGAGAAAATAAATACTCAAATAGGAAGACGAGGTATTGGGTACAGTGATATTAATCAAAGTACAGAAAACAAAAAGAATAAACCTTTGTCATCTCTATTTACAGTAGGAAAAGTCAACAAACCTAATTTTCCAAACTTAATCTCTGTAAGTAAGAGAGTAAAAGTCTCTGGGGAACCTCACTTAAGGAAACCCATGAAGATGATAAATGTGTGGTTTGAAAACACAGACTTATCACCTTCAACCCATGTCAAAAGAGGATCCAAACCAAAGAGATATCTGAAAACTCAAAATCAGATAGGAATCTTCAAGTTTGGTAAACCAGAGACTCAAACTCAAGTTGCCTTTGTCTGCACAATAGATTCTGAAAAGAAATTATCTGCAGAAGCACTTGAGTTCAAACCAAACTTTTCAGAAGAAAAACTAAGAAACATAATTGAAAAGGAAATTATGGAAATTGGGAAAATAGATATGTTGAAAAATTCATATACACCTTCTGTAGATCAAAACTCTCTGAAGAGATCTTGTCAGACACCTCTGTTAACTTAGAAAATAATTTTTCAGATAAAGAAAAGAAGTATGACACATGCTCGGAAAGTCCAGCCTCTGTCGAAAGAAATATTGATGACTCAACCTCCGTATATGAGGACGATTCATCATCTGACGACTCAGAGACTGACAAAATAGAAAAGATTCCTTGTGACACAGAAGTTTTTAAACAAACCTCTGAAGCTCTTAACAGAACTATTTCTCCAAAAGAGAAAATCACTGGAATTCCTATTTGTCCAGACTTTTTAGATATGTGCATACAAGCCAAAACCTCTATTGAGCTTGAAAAGTTAAAACAAAAGAAGTTAATGTCCTCTCAAAATCTAAAAGATTCAAAAAATTTAAAACCCTTAAAAATAAAAGAGAAATCAACATGGCAACAAAAGGGTAAATGGACAAAACCTAACAAATCTTTTTCATCTGTGACAGTGAAATCAACAGAAGTTCACCACAGAAGGGACTCACAGAAGGCTGCTACAAACAAAGATTTTTGCCAACAATCTAATCTACATAAATCTTCTTGTAATAGGAAGCCATATGCTAGAAAAGAATGTAATGCCTCTGTGGCCCACTTTAAAGCTTTCAATGAAAATTTCAAGCAAATCACTTCTGATGTTCAATACTGTCATTGCTTTGATCTAATGTTCAAGTTAAATAATCATTTCTGTAGTTCAAATTGTTTTCTCTCTGCAGTTAAATCAAATATAAAAGAGAACCAAACTGATTCTTCGACAAAAAATAAAATGTATTTCAAGAATGCCAAGACAAACTTGAAAAATACTGACGAAACTGGACCCATGTGGATATGGGTACCTAAATCTCTGTGATTGTTTTGCAGAAGCAATTTGTGCCAATATGGTATCTAGACTCCGGATGCTCAAGGCACATGACTGGCAACAGAAGTCTTCTATCCACATTCCAAGAAAAACAAGATGGTGGATCAGTAACTTTTGGAGACAACAAAAAGGGGCATATAAAAGGCTATGGAGTCATAAAGAAAAAAGAATATCACAGTACACAAAGTTGCATATGTTGATGGCCTTAAACACAACCTACTAAGTGTAAGCCAACTTTGTGATACGGGATTTGATTTATTATTCAAGAGAACATTCTGCTCTCTATTAAGTGAAGACACCGGAATAGAACTTCTGCGAGCCAAAAGAAAAGGTGATCTGTATCTAATGAACTTCAATGCCAAAAACAAGGACAACATTTGTCTTGTTGCAAGCAAAAGTGAAGAAGCTTGGCTATGGCACAACAGGTTCTGTCACTTAAACTTTCATACTCTAGATAAACTGGTAAAACTTGATCTGGTCAAAGGTTTACCAAATGTTAAATTCAATAAGGATCATTTATGTTCTGCCTGTGAAATGGGAAAACTCAAAAGAGCTTCCCACAGAGGAAAAACTGATGTGTCATGTCCTAGACCTCCGTACATGCTTCACGTTGACCTCTGCGGTCCAATCGCTATAAAGAGCCTAGGTGGCAAGAAATATATACTTGTCTTAATTGATGAGTTTTCACGATTTACATGGGTTGAATTTGTCAAAAAGAAATCAAATGTTCCATGCATCTTGATTAATCTAATGAAAAGAATCCAAGTTCTTTATGAGTGCAGAATTCTGAAGTTATGAGGTGACAATGGCACAGAATTCAAAAACTCCGTCATTGAAGCCTATCTCACAGAAGAAGGAATATCCCAGAACTTCTCTGCCGCTCGCACCCCACAACAGAATGGCGTGGTCGAACGAAAGAACCGCACGCTCGTGGAGACTGCAAGAACCATGCTTTCTGCATGTGGTTTACCAATGACCTTTTGTGCAGAAGCAATTTCAACTGCTTGCTATATCCAAAATCGTTCAACAATCGTGAAAAGACACATCAAAACTCCTTATGAATTGATCAACAAACGACGACCAAACATCAAGTTTCTCCATGTGTTTGGATGCAAATGCTTTGTCTTAAACGACAGAGACTCGAGAGGAAAGTTTGAAGAAAAGGCTGACCAAGGCAAATTCATCGGATACTCTGCCGCTTCCAAAGCCTACAGAGTTTACCTTCTGAAGTCGCGCACAATAGTAGAAAGCATCAATGTGTCCTTTCATGACTCATTCCAAAAGACTTATGAACAACTCAGTTCAGAACTCGGGCTAAACAAGGAATCCTCTGGCATCTCAAAATCAAATAAAGATTTAGATCTTCTATTTCAAGAGATATTCAACGACGATGTCGATTCCTCTACTAGAATCAACAGAACCCTTGCAGAATCACCTTCTGTAAACGAAGTAAGTATCTCTCTGTCTGATCCATTTAAACCCTCATCCTCTTCAACAAATACTACAGGTACTGAAAATCTAACAGAATATACGACGACAAAAGATTCTACAACAGAGGTTATCCAAATACCAGCAAATCCAACAGAGGAAGCAACACCAGAAGAAACACCCGAGGGAAGTGAAGATGAAACCACAATACCTACAGAGAAGGAAATCCCAACTTTAATACCCATTCCTACAGAAGCAGAACCATCAACCACTTAAACTACAGAAGTTCAACTTGATGACTCAAATGACCATCTTCCACGAACAACTCAATGGACAAAAAGCCATCCTCAAACACAAATCATCGGTAATCCCACTGATAAGGTAAAAACAATATCAGCTTCTGCAAATTTTTGTTTCTTTACCAATTTTATTAGTGTGATCGAACCGAAAAAGATTTCTGAGGCCTTAGACGACCCAAACTGGGTGGATGCTATGCAAGAAGAGCTTCTGCAGTTTGAGCGAAACAAAGTCTAGACTCTAGTACCTCTGCCACGAGGGAAACAGGCCATAGGGACTAAATGGGTCTTCAGAAACAAAAAGGATGAAGATGGAGTGATTATTCGAAATAAAGCAAGACTGGTGGCCAAGAGATATCGCCAAGAAGAGGGCATCGATTACGATGAAACTTTTGCCCCTGTTGCACGGCTCGAAGCAATAAGAATTTTCTTAGCCTTCGCAGCCCACAGAGGTTTTAAAGTATATCAAATGGATGTAAAATCTGCCTTTCTCAATGGTGAAATTCAAGAAGAAGTATACGTCCAACAACCACCAGGATTTGAAAGCTCAAAGTACCCAAGGTATGTCTATTACCTCGACGAGGCTCTATATGGACTGAAACAGGCTCCAAGAGCATGGTACGAAAGACTTTCCACTTTTCTTCTCAATAACGACTACAAAAGAGGTACCACTGATACAACTCTATTCTTTAAAGGAAAAGGAAATGAGCTTATTCTTGTACAAATATATGTAGATGATATTATTTTTGGGTCTACAAATGCATAAAAATGTAAAGACTTTGAAAAACTCATGCAGAGTGAGTTTGAAATGAGTATGATGGGAGAATTAACCTTCTTCCTCGGACTTCAAGTCAAACAAACATCAGAAGGAATTTTCATAAACCAATCAAAATATGTCTCTAACATACTTGAAAATTTAGCCTCTCTGATGCCTCTGTCATGAAAACCCCAATGGCCACTGGAAATAAACTTTTTTCAGATCCAAATGGCATCTCTGTCGAGTGCACGCTTTACAGAGGAATGATTGGGTCTTTATTATACTTAACGGCCAGTAGACCTGACATAATGCATGCCACGTGTCTTTGTGCAAGATATCAAGCTAATCCTAAAAAGTCACATTATATTGCTGTAAAGAGAATCTTTAGATACCTCAGAGGGGCCAAAAATCTTGGTCTCTGGTATCCACAGAACTCTGGTTTTGGACTAAAGGCTTACACAGATTCAGATTATGGAGGATGTAAACTCGACAGAAAGAGTACCTCTGGGAGTTGTCAATTCCTAGGTGGGAAATTAGTAAGCTGGACTTCAAAGAAACATAATTGTGTCTCAACATCTACGGCAGAAGCTGAATACGTTGCTGCTGCTAGCTGTTGCTCTCAAGTTCTGTGGATGAAAACTCAGCTGAAAGACTTTGGTCACATCATCTGCAAAATCCCCATCTTCTGTGATTCCAAAAGTGCAATTGCCATCTCTGCAAATCCAGTACAGCATTCAAAGACAAAGCACATAGACATCAGGTATCACTTTCTGAAGTTTCATGTTGAAAATCAAACCATCGAAATGCATTTTGTACCAACAGAATTTCAGCTTGCTGATTTATTCACCAAGGCACTTGATGAGAAAAGATTCCTTTATTTGGTGGGTAAATTAGGAATGATAAATATGACTTAATCTCTGTAAGTATCGTATCTTCAATTTTAAATTATTGTACAAATTACTTTGTAAATTATTATTTTTTTATTTTTTATAAAATAATTTACTTTTGTATGTAAATTCTAAAAATCACTTTTCTGAAAACAAAAGAGCTTCTGTAAGTCTCCTCAGAACCTCTGACGATCCTTACAGAACCTCTGATACATGACCTATGATATACATTTACTTCTGATTATTTGAACCAAGCATAGGTCAAGGGGGAGCAGAGGAGAACAAACTTGATCTACAGAGGTTGATTAGATCAAGGGGGAGCAAAGAGAAGGCCTTGCTTAATCTATAGAGATTTATAAGTCAAGGGGGAGCAGAGGAAGAGATAACAACAACAGAAGAAAAGAACATTGACCGGACAAAGAAGAACAAAAAGGTTAGTATCTCGAACAAATTCTTTTTGAAAATAATTTTCTAGGACACATTCTAGAAACATTATTTAACACATTCCAAATAAAAATTGATCAAAAAGAATGTTGAGTTTTCCATTATTAGAAAATTAAGGTCACAGAGCCTCTACTGAGTCCAACAGAGGTTCTGCAGGCAAAAGCTCTGATCTTAAATCAATAAATCTTGGAAACTCTGTCAATCTTTTTAGGTGTCAAAATCAAAAAGAATTATCGCGTACAAACACTGCAACAGAAGTATCAGGTTACAAAGTTCTCTCCACAAGAAAGAACTTCTGTAGACCAACACTTGTTTTAAAAGACTTTTTGCTGCACAAAACCTTTTTCAAAAACAATTTTCTAGGACACCAGCTTTCAAACAGGTCCTAAAAACCTTGTTAAAAACAATCAAAAACTTGAATGATCAAAAATGTTTATAAATTATTAGTTATAAGAAATTTCTTGTCTCAGAGCCTCTGCTGGCTCTGACAGAGGTCCAAAAACCTCTGTAAAGGAGTTTCTATACAAATAATTTATCAATCCTCTCCATGGATTTTTTCAACCATTCTTTGTGAAGGTACAACCTACAGAGGCAAGAAAAATAAGATTCTCAAATCACAGAGCCTCTGTCAGTTTTTACTTTAGGCATCTCTGTAACAGTAACGGTAACTTTTCTGCGAGTGAGAATCATGTGGAGGTAAAGAGGCCCACGCGCCTAGCATTTAATAATGCCGCCCACGACGTCTCGTCATAACTGACACAGAGGACGTGTCATCTTTTCATTGGACCTACATGCAACACGTTCCTATGGAAAGTTGAACCCGCCGTAACCACTCAAGTGCGGACCCAAAATATTATTAACCTCAACATATTAACCCTTTCAGATTCTACAGCCACAAACTCAGTATAAAACCAAAGTTACCATACCTCACAAAAACTTTACTCACCCTCTTATCCGGCAAACCTGCAACTATATTCAAATCTTCATTTTACTTTGCAAAAATGGCTTCCAGTTCTCACGCTGCTCAAAACTCTCCGGCGAACTCTCCTCATCATTCCCCAGTGCATTCAGAGCACTCCCATAACCCTAACATCGCCATAAATGCTGAAACAGAAAACTCCGGCGACTCTGCAAACTTTGCACCAACCACCAACCTTCAACACTTTCTGAACAAAGAACATTTTGAGGATGTTCTTCCTTTAAAATCCAACAACTGCTACTTGGTACCCTCACCAACAGCCTTCGGCGAAGCCCATGCTCTTCTCCTCAATATCATGGAAAACCATATACTATACCCTCTCCTTTCCAAAACCCCAACCAAAATCCCTGCACGATATCTGAATCAATTTTGGCAAAGTTGCCGATTTGATTCAGATGATTCTCTGATAAAGGGCTATATTTCAAAGCCAGACAAGTCTGAGTACCTCGAACTCATGTTCAACAGAACCATGTTCTCACTGGAGTTCAACCTACCAACCAGAGGTCTACTTGGAATCAAGAAATATGTTGAGGTTCCGACGGATGAGGAACTCTGCCGATTCGTAGAAATGTTAGGGTATAACACAACCCTAAGGAAACGCAATGATTTCCGCAGAGACAGACTACCACCTCTGTGGAATACCCTGTTCTCCATCTTCAATCGTTGCCTCACAGGGAAAACCGGTAGCCCTGACTAAAGCTCATTCCAGATCCTGACCATCATGTATGGAATCTATTACGATATTCCACTTGATTATGCCACCATCATGATGCTGGAGATAGTGAATACGATCGACAGAAAGCTGGCAACTCAAAAGGCTAAAAAGAATACACCAGGGTATCTGCCTCCTCTGCAATATCAGAGAATTCTAAGAGTAATCTTCGAGCCTCTACTTCAAATGCAGAAGTCGCCAATGGAAGGGCCATCTGTAAAGCTTTACCCAATGAATAAAAATACTCCTACAGAGCATGAAGACAATTACCCCCACTGCAGACCTCTGTCGAAGAACCTTCTGTCATATGCAACCGATGAGGATAGGAAATTAGAATATATACGCGTCCACAGGACTCCAGAACCAAGTCCTGTGACACCCCCGCGTCTAGGAGCCCCCTTAGGTGTAGATGTAGTAGAGAGGATGACAGAAGAAGAATGGGCTAGAGCTTTAGAGAAACATTATTCAGTACAAGACCGTTTCAAAGCCCAAAGAGAGAGCATTTACCCCCCTTCTCCAAAAAGAAAAACCTCTGCAGCAATACCCAAGAAGAAGAGCAAGAAAAGAAAACCCACAGAGGAAACTACAACCTCTGTAGCTCAAACCTCTTCTCCACCACATGCTACAGAGACAAGATCTTCTGCATCTCCCTCCCCACCAAAACAAAGGAAACGAAAATCCAAACCAACAGGAGAGGGAGCCCCAAAGCCAAAGAAAAGGAAGACAAAGAAGAAGAAACCAACTTCACCTCTGCAGATCATTATAGAGGAAGTCGAACAAGAAGAGGAAGATCAGACTATGCCTCAGCAACCTCCCTCCCCAATAATATATACAGATCAACATGGAGATTTCAATGCCTTCCTCAACAATCCCGACATTGCTTAAACCATAGATCCATCAGGATGGATCGCAGAACCATTGGATCAGTCTACAGAGGCTCTGCGCACAACAGAAGTTATTTCTGCAGCTCAAGGTACACAAACCATGCACCCTCACGTACGAAAACTCATAGGATCTCATTTCATATATGATTCCTTAAGAGCAGAAGCAGAAACAGTAGCGCCTACAGAGGAAACCTCAGAAGAAGAGGTAAACATAGACTTTTCAATAGAGGAAGAGGTTAGAGTAGAAATAGCAGAGGGTTTTGCAGAAATAGATGCCGCGGAAGTAGAAGGCACACATCCCCAACCCCCTCCTAGTGCAACCCACATTTCTGATACCGCCGGTCTAGCGGCAGAGGGTATCATTGAAAGAGAGCAGCACAACTCGATCCCAACCCCTCCCAACCAGCCAGAGGTTACTCTTTCAACCTCTGTGCCTAATATAACCGGGGAAACCATTCCTGGGGAGTCCTCTCGAAAGGACTCACCCATAGTTCGTGATTTATTGCCCCAAATTACACCTGACATCCTAGAAGAGGATTTCGTTTCCTCTGCCACTCACACAACGATAGGGCCAAACCTCCTTTCAGAGGGGAGTAGAGAGCACAATGATGAAATGACACTAGACAAGTCTCCAAGTCACCAGAAGGACATTCCAATACGCACCTCTGGAGTGGATTTGGACTCTGACCTTCACATAACTTCTGTAGAGGTTGAAACTCAAGTTTCTCCTCAAAGATCAGAAGGAAATCCTTCCACCCTCAACGTACAAACAGGGCTGAACGAAGGTGTCCAAGGAACAAGGACAAACTCTGGAAACGAATGTGTTCCTCCAGAGGTTACCACGAGTTCACACGTATCAAGGGGTGAGTTTCAAACCCTTGTCACCTATGTGAACCAAACACTGAAAGAGTTGAAAAGCTCTTTCAAATCTTTTGCAGAAACAACATCGACGGCCATCTCAGAACTAAACACCAAAATGGACAACTTATCCACAGAGGTGCAATCTACTCTAGCCCAGATGAAGTCTGCTGCCACAACTTCTGCCACCACACCTGCCTCTGCTACTGCTGATTTTGAAAAAGCTGCAACTTCTGCCTTCAACAACTCGATCAAAATATATCTGGAAAAGATGAAAGAACAAGAGTCATCATCAAAAGTTATTACTCCAGAAGAACTGCAGAAGGCTCTACGACAAGTTCAGGAACAAACAACAGAAGCCACTCTAGCCATGAAGCCTACCGACTACATGACCAGAGCACAGTTGACAGAACTTGGGCAAAGCATCTTGAATCAAATGACTGAATTTATCTGAGCCTTCACAATAGCCAACGCATCTTACGTAAAAGACTTCAAAGCTAGTGTGGGAAAAATGCGGTTCAACACAGAGGCCGAAGTCCAAATTCTTCTTGGTCTCTGTGATGATCTCTGTGCCAAAATGATGGTAGCCGGGGCGAAGAAACCTGACACTACTTGCAGAGCAGAGGGTAAAGAAGATAAGGGTCAGGATGACTCTGATGATGATGATTCATCAGATCATCCTGAGGGGGAGACACAAGGGGAAAAACAAACAGAAACAGCTGCAACCAGTCCTCCAATATCAGCAGTGCCAATTTCCTCTGCACCACCAACCCACACCCAAACTCAGGAAACACAACAGAGACCCACAGAGGAAACACCAGCCTCTGTGGAAACCACCTCTGTCCTTGAAAAAGATGTCCCTGAAGTTCAAATCCTTACTTCTTCATCCTCAGAAGAACTTCCCCATTCTCCACCAAAATCACAAGCCAAAACTCACCCAAGAAGAAAATCCATTGCCCACAAACCAAAAAGCTCAAAACATTCTGCTACTTATGTCCTAAAGAGAATGGAGTTCATATCTGCTTTCAGAGCTGCAAAACGTTTTGATATCCCTCCACAAACCACAACCGAGCTCACATAAGAAACATCTACAAAACCCAAATCCCCAATCAAACCAACAGAACCATCCCCACCAAAGTCCTCAGAAACTGAAGTGTCAAAAACTACAGAGGCAATCCCCATCAAACCAACAGAGACCTCAACACCCAAACCAACAGAAGCAATCCCACAGAGCCCAAAGCAGACAACAGGTTCTGAGCCTTCCCAAGCCAAAGATAAAGGAAAGGGTATCATGACAGAAGAACCAAAGAGGAAAAAGAAAATGCCTCAGACGACAGAGAAGTTGATGAAGAGCTCATTCGATGCCTTTGTCACTCCTAAGCCTGAAGAAGACTGGGCATTCATTTCAGATCCTCTGTCAGAAATTCTGGTCCTTGATCCAAAAGCAAAGGTAACAGAGGGTAGGGTTGCAGAGATAAAACAAAAAATGGATGCTCTGCGAAGACCAATACCACCACCAACTACACGACATGCAGAAATGGAAGAGGTGGTGTATAGGTACCTTTACAGACAGCAATATCAGGACAATCCTATGCCACATATCGAAGATCCTCAACTCAGAGCTGACCTTGACAACACCTTCAGCAGAACAAAGCCAAAATCAAGGGCAAAAGTCTTCTCAGAGTCCAAAATTAAAAGGTAATATACTGCAAATTCTCTCAAATGAGAACCTTTCCAAAGATCAGGTACAACATTTACAAAGTCAAAAGGGAGAACAAGTCCGAAAATCAATTTTCAGATGCCGATATAAGGAACTTGAACCCCTACGATCTGCCAGATCTTCTACTTTGGACGAAAGAAAACTTCGACAACGATGCTAACAGAAGGGCCTATCAAGTATTCAGGAAAGCAATGAGAGAAAAGCTTCTGCTGTATAGCATGATAGACTTTCAACTGGGAAGAGATCTTGGAGTCAGAAACCTGAGTCTGAGACCACCAGAGGATCACTGCCCACCCTCTGCAATACCCAACTCAATCATAACAACACCAAGGTACGGGTTAGTGTATAAGGATCATGCTGGTCAAGTAAGACTTTTTGTGGAAATGGACTGTCAGAAGTATGCAACCAGTACTCTGAACAAGTTCAGATCAATCTTAGAAGAGAACAGAGGTACTGAGCTTATGGATCAAGAATCAGCAGAAAGAATGATCAGAGAAATAGATGCTACAATCGGCTTGAGAGAACTCTGCATCAAATTCTATCACGAGCTCAGTGAAGTAGGATTCGACAACACAAGTTTCAATGACTTCAAAGATGCAAATGTCTAAAATCTCTTTTACATATCTCTGTAATAATTAAAAAGAAATGAAATGAATCTTTTGAGGTATTGTTTAACCTCTGTCTACTTTACTTAGCCTAAATTATGCATAAAGTCAAATTTTCATTTTTCAATACTTAGGGGGAGATTGTTAGCTCCAAATATTCATAATATTAGAAGTATTGAAAAATAGGCCAAGTATGAAAGAGTTCCACAGAAGCTCTGCGGTGTTCCACAGAAGCTCTGCCGAAGCAAACAAGATCATTCAAGGAACACCAAGTCCCAAGAAGAATCTACAAAAGACTACTCACAAAGGACCAAAGAAGGATCTACAGAAGAATGATCACCAAGGACCGAGCCGCAGAACCGCTGTCACCCTTGGCAGAGCCTCTGCGATTCAGAATGAAGACTTGGAAGATATTTATAATATCTTGCCACTGTTGCAGAAATATCTTACCACTGTTATAGAAATATCTTGCTACTGTTCCAGGGTCCGTTCATCAACTTGTACAAGGCATGGTCCGACAACAAACACGTGTCAAACTCTGATAGGAATCCTTGCAAGTTGATATTAGCGCATTTAATGCATGCAGATTTCCAACTGTTCATACCATCCCTTCTTTCCTGTAGCAATAGTCCTTTTGTCTAGAATAGTTCTTTTGTAGTAGTATAAAAGGAAGACTCATGTTGAGTTCTTCCTAAACAGTTCAGATACCAGAAAAACACACACACATAATTAGCGTCAAATCTATTGTTAGTGTTCTTCATCAAATACAGTAAACTTTGAGATATTCATCTGTTCTTCATATACTGTTTATTTGGTATTTTGTGTTGTTTCTGTATAAACATATATGTTAGTTCTTCAAATACGCTTCCGCAACACATCTTATTTGAACTAATAGATAAGATAATATTTGTTAATCAAATACGGGAACCAACAGATTGTGAATTGATGAACAAAGAGAGCGCGTCATGTGTCCACACCTTCACGGGCCATTCATCTATTATTCAACATAAATAATGTATCATTCAGGATTAATAATACAACATTCAGGGTGAATAATATTCATCCTATTATTCAACATGAATAGTGAATGAATGTTCACATTTGTTATTCATACTGAATGTGGACACCCGATGACGTTCATACATATTCATAGATAATATAACACATATATAGCATTTCACGGAAAAATGGTTAAACAAAAAATTATATCGAGATGGATGTCATATCTAAGAGCATGAAATTCTCGTTTTTTGATGTATTTTGTTTAATTAAAATATTATTAATTTTTAAGATAATTTATTTTAAAATTTAAGAAGGTAAAAGTTTTTTAATTAAAAAATGATATAAAAAGTCAAATAAGGTAGACATTGAATCAAATTTCCAATTTTGTCCTAATCACTTCCCATATAATCTTATTTTGTTTTAATCATTAATTAGTTTTCTGAATTTTGATCGACGATTGTGACTTGTTCTCATGTGTATACTGAAAAATGAGTTTTCATTTAAACGTATGTGAAACAATATCTTAAATCATAATTCTAATGAAAAAATATCATGTAAAAAAGATATTTTTATATTGATTTTGACGAGTTTGTAACATATTTGTGATTCTCATTTGATTATCGCCTGTATGTATATATGTAAAAAAGCTTCGAGAAAGTTAACTTCGCACATAAAATAAAAGATAGATTAATGAAATTAGTAATTTACAAAATTGACCATGTTTATATAAGAGCTAGCAAAGCTGACTAAAAAGGTGGGATTGTGACTTTGGTGCAAGGGAGAAGGGGGTTTTGGAAGGTATTGCTGTGTCGCTGCCACCACCGCCGTTGCCGGAGACGATTCTCTCACATGAAGGACACATCATTTGCGTGGCTGCCGGAAACTGCATGTATAACTGCGGTGGGACGGCTGTGGTTTTTACTGCCTTCAGTTCTTGAAATTCCTTTTTTAGCCTTTTGTTATCACTCGTTAGTGCTTCACAGCACTTCTTCAGTAATGCACAGTCTACTTCATTTTGCTTCAGCTTTGTCCTGTACGTGTAGTAAAGTTAATTAACTAATTCCACATAATCAATAAAAAAGAAAATATTATTTATTTACGTATTAATTATTTAAAGTTGAAGAGATTTGACTCTGTACCTTGCTCGTCTATTCTGGAACCATACCTCCACTTGTCTTGGCCGTAGATTTAGACTTTTTGCTAGACTTTGCTTTTGCTTCTATGTATGAACACAAAAATACAAGAAACCTATATAAGAACAAATAATGAAAAAAAAACTACTTCTAGGCTATACATATATACATCGTTATACCAATTATATAACGACAAGTGTCTTTTAATCCTTTTCGTGTCATTTCCGTTGCCACTAAAAGCCTTCACGAATCATATTTTGAGTTGCAAAGAACGATCACAGCAGAAAAATTGAGTTTATAGGACGTCAAAAATAAATAAGCGTTCTAATAGAGTATTTTATAGGATCAAACAAAAAAGTCATATCTAAAGGTGTTATAAAACGTTTACATGACGTTTTTGCACGCCGTAACAAGTTTTTTAAAACATATTTCAAATAAAGCGTCTTATTAACTATTTTATAGGAAACACTATTTGAAAAGGTGTCGTATAAACACAAGTGTTCTCTAAAAAGATGGATTTATAGGACACTTTTCAAAAGCGTCTTATAAAATTAGCTAATACAACACTTAAGTTTGAAAATGTTCTAAAAACCTTCTTACGACGCTCAAAAGCGTCCTATAAACTTATTGTAACACTTTTAGATATGACGTTTTTTTGTTTAGTCATATAAAGTAAGGTCCTATAAAACACTCTATTAGGAAACTTATTTATTTTAGACGTATTATAAACTCAAATTTGTTGTAGTGAGTCTTATTTAACTTACATCTTTGGATCATATATTTTCAAAAACTGGGAAGAAATAGAACCATTAGCATGAAAAAGAACAAGAAAAGTCGTCGTTAATGGAAAATATGTTGCTAAAAAACCCTACTTAAAACATAAAAGAAACTTATACATCGATCGTGTTAGATACGTATTAACTTCTAACAAATGATCGTTGGTCACTTACATGATTAAGGGTGTTATGTTGTTTGAAGGTTTCTTCCAAAACAAAAGATTGTTCTTTGCTCAATCTGAGTTTCTTTGTTGAACCACCTTCGAATTCATCTTGATCGATATCACTGATTGCCTTTAACGACACCTTCTCCACTTCTTCGCCACCGCCATCTCTCTCCCTCTTGGAACTCGTCGAGTTTGAGAACGAAGAAATTGCACTAATGATGGAATTGGAAGCATCTTGTTGAATTAACTTGAATGGATCTTGATCACTTTCTTGATGTGTACCTAACCCTAGTGTTAAAGAAGGGAGTAAATGATCATATTTGATTGATCTTTGTTGTTCAAGTTGTTGTGGGTGCTGTTCTTGATCATGGAGATCTAAAAGATGGTTTCTTGGACAATCATGATCGCCTAAGCTTAGATTTAAGTTTGTGATGCAAGAAACCTCAGGGACCATGTTATGAAACCCGAATGAAAATAATGGATTTTAGTTTTGAGAGGTAGCTTTTTATGTGTGTTTTGGTGCATTCAATAGAATAATTATATACGTGGAATCAAATTGGGGTGGGGCCGTGGGGGTGGGGGGAGGTCATGGTTGATTGGGAAGAAAATTATTCCCCACCTTTTATGCTTAAAATATTTTCTGGGGCTCTTTTTCTAATTTTATTGATCAAGCTTTTGTGTGTAATGTAAAACAATCAACTTTTCATTAATGATTGCAGCTATTTTTAGTTGAACAATTAACCGTGGGTTAGATATTTCTTCTTTGTGTTAGTTTTTATTTTCCTATGAAACAACTATCTATCTATCTATATATATAGAGTCCGTTTCATGTAGAAACCTATGCTATTTTGAAAACTGTGAAACCCAACTTACAACCATAGATCAATATTATCTACGTCTAAGATGAAATTGACTTATTTATGAAAATAATAATTTTTATTTTATTTTTAATGCACCGAAATTAGGATTGAAGGGTATCTAGGTAATTTCATCTCATATTTCAAATAAGGAAACTGCATCTCCTATTTTCCAGCCACGATAGAGAATGGATATGGATACCCTCCCTATTATCCATGAAAATGAATACCCTCCCACCAAACCCAGAAGATTGTTCCGGTCACCGTCATCGTCGTTCATCTCCGTTCATCACCGTGTCATCTCGGTTTCATCGCCGTGATATCTCGGTTTCATCTCCGTTCAGCGCCGTGTCATATCGGTTTCATCTCCTCTCATCGTCGTTCATCTCCGTAAGATTGTTCCGGTCACCGGTCATCGTCGGTTTCATCTCCGTTCATCGTCGTGACATCTCGGTTTCATCTCCGTTCATCGCCGTGTCATATCGGTTTCATCTCCTCTCATCGTCATTCATCTCCGTTCATCGCCGTGAACGGGAACAAAACGGCCGGTGGTAGTGGGGAAGAGAGCGACAGTTATTGGTGATGGCTGAAGATGATGGCGGCGCCTGGTGGTTCTCGATGGTTTGGCAAACGTGAGAGAATAGAGAAGAGAGAAGGAAAAGGTTAAGGAAGATGGCGGCGGCTGTATACGGCGGTGACGGGATGGCGACGGGATGTCATCGCAGATCGTGGTGGTCGGTTACGTGGTTTTCCTGATGAAAAACGGAAGCGAACGACGACCGGATAGGAGAAGATGGAGAATCGAGAGGAGAGTGTGACGGGTTATGATGGTGGTTGGCGGCTACCGTTTACGGAGGTGAAGTCGCCGACCGGAGAGGAGAAGATGGAGAATCGAGAGGAGAGTGTGACGGGTTATGATGGTGGTTGGCGGCTACCGTTTACGGAGGTGAAGTCGCCGGCGATTTCAGTTGTGATGGTCGACGGGAAGAGGGTAGATGGTGGTATGTTGCGGCTGTTGGTGGTGAAAAGAGGGAGAAGAGAATAAAATCTAGGGTTTGCCTTAGTGTTGATGATGTTGGGATCATTTCCATAAAATTATCATAATTTACAAAGATAATAATTATCATAATTTCCATAATTAACGCCTGGATTACATATTGACGAAATTGCCCTCAAATAAATAATTAAGAAAAATTCTAATTGGTTGAAGGGAGTTTTCAAGGTTTTCAAACATAGGTAGGTTTTCATAATAACGCTCCCGTGTGTATATATATATATATATATATATACACTAGTTGTATATATACCCGCGCAATGCGACGGGATGCATTTTAATTATGAAGCCGAAAACTTGAACATATAATCTTTTGTTATGCTTCGTTATGTTATTCGCCCCTCACACTTTTAGTTATTAGGTTAAGATGATTGGAAACGTTTAAGGATCCATATTGTTACCCTTGGCTGTATGAAAACAGAGGAAACAGCCACAAAATATCAATTCATCTTATAGTGCTTTTGGTCCTCTATTACACTTTGCTCAGAAAATCTGTGGTCCTGAACCAGAAGAACCAAATCAGCAGGCTTAATGAATTATATCTTCTATTGCTAGTGTAGTTAGGGATTCTTCAATCCCCCTTATGGTGATGGAGATAGACTGTTGGTGGCTCTTGAAGAATTTCTCACAATCCTACAATAATCCCACATTCTTTTAAAAAAGAAGAAGTAAAACCCATATATATACATATGAACAATTCAAGTATGACAAAATTTTGACCAAGGGTTCTGTCCCTTTTTTACAGAAGAAAGATGACAAAATAAACAAGAATCATTAAATACCTCATATAATTGTATCTAATAGGTTACGACAAACTTGTTTTCGTACTGCCACCATCCAAAGCATTCAGTATTAAGGGGAAACTATTGCAACATAATTAACTTTTTAATTTGCCTTCCTCCACTCGATTGCCCGATTTCTTGTTGAAGCATTATGACTCAAAAGATACAAGTTTCAACCTACAGAGCTAATAGTTTGAAGTTTAAACACAATCAGATAAGCTATTTTATTACAAAGCTCCGGTGATATCTTTTGGGGCAGCTCCAGGACTCAGCAACTGCACTTTGAAGCAAAAACATATCCTTGCATTACATGTCAAGTGGAGAAACTATAAAATTGTTCAAAAGGCAAGAAATTTGAATGTTTACGCAACTAAACATGTCATGTCCATATGCAGCTTGTACGAACCTTGCTTGGCAACAAAGTACAAACAACTACATACTTGATCCATGATCCAATATTTTGAGGTGATCCCATGCATTCAAATTCTGAAAATTGCATCAATAAGTTAATTAACAATTCCATTTTCAAGCTAATGAAAATTGAATTTACTAAGGATGAATAAGTGACAATAATCATGCATCTTGGTGATATTCAACTTGTTGATCCAAACCCTCAGTGATTTGATAATGACCCTCTCTTAACACTTAGTGAAAATTGTAAATAAATGATATGTATTAGTTTCACTATCGCTGATAAGTACTAAGACTGTTTCAGTACCGCTGGTAGTAACTCTTGCTCTTTAAAGTTAAATAGTCAGCGAACTCTGTTCATCGAGTAGCTCTGAGCCTGTTCAGCCTATGAGATGATCGCTGATAAGTAGTTGTTTACTTATGATCCTTGAAGACAAGTTTCACGTCGACATATGTTCTACGCTGAAGTCGAAGATCAAGCTCAAGAACCAGCGACAAGTCTGCTAATGAACTAATGCGGATATCAGCGAAGCCAAGATTTGTCCATTCAACGTGAAGTATCAAGTAGAAGACTTCAGCAATCGCTGAACTTTATCATTCGCTGATAAAGATCTGACTCAACGAAAGCTGATCATGAAGTCTCCCTGCATGTTACTACTGTCTTACCTCCCTTGCACGTCTCCGTACGATCTGTCAGAACGGACATCCCTTTTGTCTGTAATCGTACAACAACTCTTATTCTACACTGTGCACCATGCGGCTACTAAGGTTGTCTACAAAGGTCAATGACATGCAACCACTCAGCTGCTGCCATGTGTAAAGCCACACTGCCATGCATTAAATGCATGCAGTATAAAAGAAGAACCTTACTTCAGATTTGAAGTGTGCTCGGACCATCTTCTTATCTCTCTCTTATTGTTAAGTTATTATTCGTAATTTCTTTAACTCTTTCTAGTGCGAGAAACTTAGTGTTTCTCAAGACTTGTTTAGATTAGGTTTATCCTTAATCTTGTTCCGCAACAAGTTGTAAATTGTCTTGATATATCAATAAACAATTTAGAAAAGTAAAATCGTGTGTTTGTATTCAACCCCCCCTTCTACAAATTTGTATAACCCTTTGGGACCAACAAGTGGTATCATAGCAGATTTGTTTAATCTCATAAACAAGATCTGATCTATACTAAGATTTCTCTTCCTTGCTATTTCTTAAAAATGGCTACCAACACAAACACCAACTATATTGACAACGGTTCTCTTGCAAAACCCCCTAGATTTTCCAGAGATAATTTTAATCTATGGAAAAATAGGATGATTCTCTTCTTAGAAGGTGTAGACCCTACTATGCCTTACTATCTTGAAAACGACCCATATATTCCTATAAGAATTGATCCTGCAGTTCCATCCGCTGAGAATAGACCTGCTAATCCAGAAAGGCTGATTCCCAAGGAAATTCATATATGGACTGATGAAGATAAGAAGAAAGTGGCTATCGACACCAAAGCCATATCCATACTCTCCATGGCTCTTCCTGACGAAGTATACCATTCTGTCATGAACCTGAAAACCTCAAAAGCTACGTGGGACACAATCTGTGTTCAGTATGAAGGTACTTCTGAAGTCCAGGACTCTCGAAAAATCAACCTGGTAAGACAGTATGAAAGCTTAATTTGTGGTAAGAATGAAACTCTCTCTAAAGTACACCAACGTTTTAACTGCTTAATAATAGATCTGAAAACTGTTGGTAATGAATATTCTAACTTTGAAGTACTAACAAAGTTCTTAGAATGTTTACCTGAAAGCTGGGACAGTTATTCTATGTGTCTCAAGCTATCAAAGGATCTAAAATCAATAACCTTGTCTACCTTATATGGCACGATGCTGAATCATGAGCAATCGAGTCATCTTAAGAAGAATCTTGTAAAAGATTCCAAAAGCACCCCTGTTGCTTTAATCTCAGAGTTACCTTCCACTCAGCGATCGACTATCACTGTCACTGAGTTGGAAACTAACTCTGAAAGATCATCAGACTCTAACGTTTCAGATAGTGATGAAACTCTGGCATTCCTGGCTAATAAGTTCAGGAGATTTGCTAGAAAGAGTAATTTCAAGAAGAATAAACCTCTTGCTATTACTGACAAGCCAAGATCATCAACCCCTGTTGATAAGGCTACTGCTACTTGTTATAACTGTGAAAAGATGGGACATTTTGCTAGCGAGTGCAGGTCAAAGAAAGTCTCTAGACCCTCAGCTTTTCCCAAGAAAAACTTTACTCACAGGACTAGAGATGAAAAATACAAAAAGCTGAAAGAAAGGTATTCAAAGCTGAAAACCTTTAACAAGAAAGGCAAAGGCCTTATGGCTGACTATGATTGGGCTGCCTCTGATGAAGAAGAATCATCTGACTCTGAGGATGATGATGAAGCCAATCTATGTCTCATGGCCAAACTTGAAGATGAGGAAAAAAATTCTGACATTCCCTCTACTTCAACCTCTGCTACTAAGGTTAAGAAGGGTATCTGGTATCTCGATAGTGGATGCTCTAGACACATGACTGGTATGAAGAACCTGCTCACTGAGTACAAAGAAGAGAAGGGTCCCTCTGTAACTTTCGGTGGAAATGGAAAAGGACATACCCGAGGGTTTGGTGTACTCTCTAATGGTACCACAACCTTCAGAAGAGTCGCATATGTTGAAGGGCTGAAGCATAATCTTCTAAGCATCAGTTAGCTTTGCGACAAGGATAACAAAGTAATCTTTACTAAGGAATCCTGCTTTGTCGCTGACAAAAAGGAGAAGATAGCTCTCAGCGGTTATCGTTTGGAAAATGTTTATGTAATAAACATGGACTCAACAACCACTGAGAACTCCTGTTTCTTCTCAAAAGCCTCATCTGATGTCAACTGGTTATGGCATAAGAGGCTCTCTCATCTCAACTTCAAGTCACTGGTCTACCTCATCACTCATACGCTAAAGAGTCCTTATGTTCAGCATGTGCGAAAGGCAAGCAGACCAAAGCAAGCATTAAGTCAAAGCAAGTTTCCTCAGTGTCATCTCCTCTACAACCTCTCCATATGGATTTGTTTGTCCCTGTTAACAAACAATCCATCGCTGGAAAGAAATATACACTGGTCATAGTTGATGAATTATCTCGATATACATGGGTTAGGTTTCTCCGTTCCAAGAGTGACACCCCTGAAGAACTCATCACCTTTGTCAGGAAGATGGAAGTCCTGAACAACTTGACCGTTCGCTCAATAAGGAGTGATCATGGGACTGAATTCAAAAACAGTTCTCTTGATTCCCTCTTTGAGAGTAAGGGTATTTCTCACAACTTTTCTTCAGTGAGAACACCGCAACAAAATGGAGTCGCTGAAAGAAGAAATATAACCATTATTGAAGCTGCACGTTCAATGCTCAGCGATTCTCACCTACCTACTCAGTTTTGGGCAGAAGCTGTCAACACTGCTTGTTTTACGCAAAATAGGTCGCTGATAGTCAAAAGATTTAATAAAACAGCCTATGAACTTTTTCATGGGAGAAAGCCTTCAATTAGCTTTCTTCACATCTTTGGATGTCAGTGTTTCATACTGAACAACAGAGATGCCCTTGGAAAGTTTGATCCTAAGGCTGATGATGGAATCTTTCTTGGATATTCTTCAATCTCCAAAGCCTTTAGAGTTTTCAATCGAAGAAGACAAACTGTTGAAGAAACTATTCACGTCACTTTTGACGAATCTCGTTCAGCGAATTCTCGACCTTCTGCTGATACTGAAGAACTGAATCAATGGATGTTTTCTCATCTTGGTGATTCAGAAGATATTCCCACTCCTCATACTCATACCGTTGAAGATGATGGTCCTACTATCATTCCAAACATGCAGAATAGTGAAGCTGAAACATCATGGGTTTTAGCTGTTCCTTTAAACACTATGCCTGCTTTTGAACCAAATGTCTCAGACATTCCATCTACTTCTCAGCAATCAGTAAATGAGATAACATATGCATCTACTCCTCTCTTGGCTGATATTCCAGAAGTTGCTGAAGCCTCATCTTCAGCTCCTACAGTTCAATTTGAGTCAGCGATTCATGCTCCGGCTCAGCGATGGACTGTAAATCACCCAATTGATCAAATCCTTGGTGATCCAAACTCCGGTGTTCAGACTCGATGAAGTGCAGGTAATATTTGTTTATTTGTTAACTTTATTTCTCTGTTTCAACCAAAGAAAATAGATGATTCCCTCAAAGATCCAAACTGGGTCAGCGCTATGCAAGAAGAGCTAACTGAATTCGAAAGAAACAAAGTATGGAATCTTGTTCGAAGACCAACTGACAAGATAGTGATAGGCACTAAATGGGTCTATCGAAACAAGTTTGACGAACATGGAACTGTAACCCGCAACAAGGCTCGTCTTGTTGCTCAGGGATACAGACAAGAGGAAGGTATAGACTACGACGAAACGTTTGCTCCATTAGCAAGACTAGAATCTATTCGTCTATTCTTAGCATACGTTGTACACAAAGACTTCAAAGTATATCAAATGGATGTTAAGTCAGCATTTCTCAATGGAAAGCTGAATGAAGAAGTCTATGTGGAACAACCTCCAGGATTCTCATATCCTAAGCGTCCAGGTTATGTTTATAAACTGGATAAGGCACTTTATGGCTTAAAGCAAGCTCCACGTGCATGGTATGACACTCTATCCTCTTATCTCTTAATTGAAAATTTTGAGCGAGGTAAAATCGACAAAACTCTATTTTTTAGAATAGTAAAAGGTCATATCATTCTTGTTCAGATATATGTTGATGACATTATATTTGGTTCTACTAACCCTGATCTTTGTACTCGTTTCGCTGATAGAATGAAAGAAGAGTATAAAATGAGTATGATGGGTGAGCTAACATATTTCCTTGGTCTTCAGATAAAACAGAATGAAAAAGGAACTTTCATTAATCAGGGAAAGTATGTTAAAGATATGCTGAAGAAATTCGATTTAACTCAGAGTTCAGCTATGAAAACCCCTATGGCACCACCGCTGACACTAAACAAGGATTCAAATGGAATACCTGTTAATGTCACGCTGTACCGTGGGATGATCGGCTCTCTCTTGTATCTTACAGCTAGCCGACCCGATATATGTACGCAACCTGTCTGTGTGCACGATATAAAGTTGAACCTAAGGAATCTCATATGATCGCTGTAAAGAGAATCTTTCGTTACCTTAAGGGTACTATGAACCTAGGTCTTTGGTATCCCAAAGACTCAAGGTTTGATCTAATCACCTATTCAGATAGTGATTTTGCAGGTTGCAAATTGGATAGGAAAAGCACCACAGGAGGCTGTCAGCTCCTGGGTGGAAAGCTGGTGAGTTGGACATGTTAAAAGCAAAACTCCGTGTCCACCTCAACTGCTGAAGCTGAGTATGTAGCCGTTGGAAGCTGTTGTTCTTAGGTCTTATGGATGAGAAATCAACTACTAGACTATGACCTTCAGCTCTCGAAAATTCCAATCTATTGCGACAGCACAAGTGCCATCGCTATAGCCAACAATCCAGTACTACACTTAAAGACCAAACATATCGAAATCAAGTATCATTTTATCAAAGATCATGTGATGAATGGTGATATAGAACTTCATTTTATTCCAACTGACTATCAGTTAGCTGATCTGTTCATCAAACCTCTTGATGAGACAAGATTCAACTTTCTCATCAGCGAGCTTGGAATGCTGAACTTTGAAGAGTAAAATCTTCAGGGGTTCACATTTGATCAGCGATAGGATAAAATAATTATCTAACCCATTCTATGATTCTCTCTCTGAACATAATTGATTCGCTGATATCAAGGTATGTTTTCTCTCTTGCTCGCTGACGTTCGCATGTTGTTAGCTTCAATCTTCCTAATCATAGAAATATTTAGAAGTAGTGAAAAATAGGCTAAGTGAAGAAAAGCATCTTACAGAGGTTCTGCCGAACTTACCGAGAGATCAAAGTCAAGAAGCCACAGAAGCAACAGAGACGTCCTACAGAACCTCTGTTGAACTTAAAGAAGACCCAAGACTCGGAAACAAAAGAAGACTGCTCTACGAAGGACCAAACCGCAGAGCCTCTGTGACACTTCACAGAGCCTCTGTGGTCTTCAACAAAGACTTCAAAGATATTATTAATATCTTGCTACTATTCCAGAACCCGTTCGTCAACTTGCATGGAAACATACCCTGTCCAACGTCGACGTGTCAAACTCTAATTGGATTCAATAGGGCTTAGTACATAATAGACGTCGGCTGCATTAAATGCAATACAGCACGTCTGACTGTTCATGCCATCCTTACAACTGTTCACGACATCCGTTCTACTATTCATACGTACCTTTTGAATAGTAGAATATACTTTATGGTCCCTTTTAGAGTAGTATATAAGGAAGACTCATGTTGAGTTCTTCCTTACACACACACCACTTCAATCGAACATCAAGAACACAAAAGCTTATTCACCTTAAAAGTCATATCTGTTTTAAAGCTTTTCTTACTCACGGTTCATAAACCTGTTCTTGATATATATATTCAGTAAACTTTGAGATATAATATTCCGTTCACTGTTTATTTATATTTTGTTCTAAATCTATCAAACATATCTGTTAGTTCTTCAAATACGCTTCCGCATCAAACATTAACTTGAACTAATAGATCTGATAATCTTGTTTAAAGGAAAACGGGAACCAACAATTGGTATCAGAGCAAAGCTTGATTTTCAATATCAAGTGATCCTCGTTTTACAACTTTTATTTGATAGATTATTTTTTTCTCTTCATCACCATATTTCTAGATTTCAGTTGTACCCAGAAAACCTTCCAGATCTTCATACTTAGAAATCCTCCATCAGATTATCCTTTCCTCAAAATGACAAATACAAATAACTTTTTCACTGCTGGCTCACTAACCAAACCTCCTACTCTTCTTAGAGATGAGTATCCTCAATGGAAGATAAGAATGGTTCATTTCTTTGAGGGTACTGAAAAAACTCTCAAACAATATCTTTACAATCTTCCTCCAGTTCCTATGATAACTATGCCACGTGTACCAGCTACTGCTGAATCTGCTGAAATCCCTGAACATCAAAAACCTAAGCCAATAGAAGAATGGTCAAATGAAGATAAGGCAGAAGATGAAGTTGCACAGAAAACAAAAAGAATACTGATCATGGCTATCCCCAACGAAAATTTTCAATTCTTAGATGCATGCGAAACATCGCACGATCTCTGGAAAGAATTAGAAAGACAGTTGGAAGGGGGTGCTAAAACACAAAAGAACAGAAGGGCACAATACATAAACGAGTATCATGCCTTCAGAGCTTCTGCAACAGAATCTCTGCAAACAACATATGATCGGTTCAACTCTCTCATAAACAAATGCAGAAAGTCTGGTATTCACAGAACCACAGAAGAAAATAACGTCATGTTTCTAAAGAGCATGAACGATGAGTGGCTTCAGCTGTCTATGTCCTTACAAACAAATCAAGATCTAGACTCCTGGACACTCTCTGATCTCTATGGAACACTAGCCGCACAAGAGCCTCAAATAGCTCAAGCTAAAACACTAACCATTGTACCATACGCATTGGTTAGTAAATCTACAGAGGCTACGGACAGACCAAGAAATGAGAGATCTACAGAGGAGAAAAAGAAGGAGAAAAAGAAGATAGTAATGGTTGATAGCGAAGAAGATGAGCTGATAGAGGAAGAAATAACTCTTGCGTCATTAGCTAAATCATTGGCTCTATTGACAAGAGAGTTTAGAAATAACCAAAGGAATTCTGGTAGAAGAGATGATGGAAGAAGAGAAGAATCAAGTGACCGACAAAGGTCAGACTACAGAAATGATGACCAACAGAGGTCGAGCGACAGAAGCTACAAAGGAAATGACCAACAGAGATCAAATGACAAGATAGGCCACACACAAGAATGCTACAAATGTGGTAAGCCTGGTCATTACGCAAACGAATGCCGAACAGAGAAAGGTGGAGACCAACAGAAGTCCGAAGATCGAACAGGAAACACCTCCCAAGGTTGTTTCAACTGCGGCAAGCCAGGTCATTTCGCACAAGAATGCAGAAGTAGACAAAATCGCCCACAGAAGGACTCAGCTTTTTACAAAAAGGAGGCCGAGTATTATGCGCAAAAATCCCTAATGGCGAACAAAGGGCATTCTGAGGCAAACAAAGAAGACTTCAAATCAGACTCTACCTCTGATGATGAATTTCCCACAAATGCCCTGTTCTGTGGCATGGAAGAAGTTGACTCCGGCACTGACAATGAGGTATCCACTTCAAACTCTATCTCAAATACTGATTCTGTAGATGATGATTTATTTAAACTTAACATTGAACTGAAAGAAGTAAATGAAAGCATTCAGAAAAGACTGACCTTTAATGAGAGAGAAGTAAGGCTTCTCACTCAAGAAAAAGCCAAAATCTTTGAAGAAAAAGAAAAAGTCGAAAAATATTGGAGCAAAAATATAGATCCTTTAAAAAGGCAAATTTCTTATTTAACCTATGCTTTAAAAATCAAAACAAAAGAACTTTCAGTTTCAAGAAGTGAAACTACAGACATAAGAGCTCTCAAATAATACTTTCAAAAAGAAAGAGAGGTACTTTGGCAAGATCTTTTAAGAAGAGAAGTTTTACTTAAAAACTATAAAGATGCACAGAAGGTGTATGAAAAGGTAAACTCTCAAATAGCAAGACGAGGTATAGGGTACAGTGATATTACCTTAGGAGTTGAAAATAAACGACTAAAACCTCTGTCCTCTCTATTTGTTTTGGGAAAAACTAACAAACCAAACTTTCCAAATTTACTCTCTGTAAGTAAAAGGGTTAAAATCTCTGCAGAACCTCACTTGAGGAAACATACAAAGATGATCAATGTGTGGTTTGAAAACACAGATTCATCATCTTCAACCTCTGTCAATAGAGGAATCAAACCAAAGAAATATCTGAAAACACAAGATCAGATTGGTATCTTTAAGTTTGGTAAACCAGAGACTCAAACACAGGTCTCTTTTGTCTGTATGATAAATGTCGAAAAGAAATTGTTAACAGAAGCTCCTGAGTTTAAACCCATATTTTCAGAAGAAAAACTTGAAGAATCTATTGAAAAAGAAATTTTGGAAGTTTTGAAATCAAATATTTTAGAAAATCTCTGTACATCTTCTATAGATCAAAAACTCGCTGAAGAGATCTCATCAGAAACCTCTGCCATCTATGAAAGTTTTTCTACAGAGGAAGAAAGCTCGTATGATACATGCTCAGAAAATACAGCCTCTGTCGAAAGAAATGACTCAACCTCTGCATATGAGGACGATTCATCCTCTGACGACTCAGAGACTGATTTCAAATCAGGGATAATTCACTGTGACACAAAGGATGTCAATTTCTCCTCTGAAGTTCTTAACAGAACAATTTCTCCTCTGAAGTTCTTAACAGAACAATTTCTCCAAAAGATAAAATCACCGAGATACCTATCCATCCAGATTTTCTCAAAATGTGTATACAAGTCAAAACCTCTACAGAGCTTGAAAATCTGAAAAGGGCCTCTGAAAATCCAAAAAGCTTAAAATTTTCAAAACCTTTAAGGAAAATCAAAGAGAATCCCACTTGGCAACAAAAGGGAAAATGGCCTGAAGCTAACAAATATTTTTCCTCTGTGACAGTGAAGAAAGATGTTCACCACAGAAGAGAGTCACAGAAGGCAGGAACTAAACAAGACTTTTGCAAACAACATTCTAGTATTCATAGATCTTGTAATAGGAAATCTAATGTAAAGAAAGAATGTAATGCCTCTGTGGCTCAGTTCAAAGAATTCAATGAAAAGTTCAAACAAATCACATCTCATATTCAATATTGTCATTGTTTTGATCTTATGTTTAAATTGAATAAACACTTCTCAAGTCCAGATTGCTTTCTCACCACTGAAATTCGAAAGTCATAACCAAAAGGGAAACAATCTGATTCTTCTACAAAAGATAAAATGTATTTCAAGAATGCTAAGGCAAACTTGAAAAATTCTAACAATATTGGACCCATGTGGATATGGGTACCTAAATCTCTGTGATTGTCTTACAGAAGCAACATGTGCCAATTTGGTATCTTGACTCCGGATGCTCAAGGCACATGACTGGCAACAGAAGATTACTATCCACATACAAAGAAACACACGATGGTGGATCTGTAACTTTTGGAGACAACATGAAGGGACACATCAAAGGCTATGGAGTCATACAGAAAGAAAATGTCTCTGTATACAAAGTTGCATATGTGAATGGCCTCAAACACAACCTACTAAGCGTAAGTCAACTCTGTGATACAGGATTCGATGTGTTATTCAAAAGAACTTTCTGCTCTCTACAGAGTGAAAACACAGGAATGGAACTTCTGCGAGCTGAAAGAAGAGGTGATCTATACCTAATGAATTTTACTTCAAAATCCAAGGACAAAGTTTGCCTAGTAGCCTGCAAAAGTGAAGAAGCTTGGTTATGGCACAACAGGTTCTGTCACTTAAACTTTCACACCTTGGATAAACTAGTAAAACTCAATCTAGTTAAAGGTTTGCCAAATGTTAAATTCAATAAGGATCACTTGTGTTCGGCCTGTGAAATGGGAAAACACAGAAGGGCTTCCCACAAAGGCAAAACAAACGTGTCTTGCACTAGGCCTCTGTACATGCTTCATGTCGACCTCTGCGGTGCCATTGCCATACAGAGCCTAGGTGGCAAGAAATACATACTTGTCCTAATTGATGAGTATTCACGTTTCACATGGGTTGAATTTGTTAGAAAGAAATCAGATGTTCCAAATGTATTGATAAATCTAATGAAAAGAATCCAAGTTCTTTATGACTGCAGAATACAGAAGTTAAGAAGTGACAACGGCACAGAATTTAAAAACTGTGTCATTGAAGCATATCTTTCTACAGAAGGAATATGACAGAACTTCTCTGCCGCTCGCACTCCACAACAGAACGGTGTTGTCGAAAGAAAGAATCGAACACTTGTGGAAGCCGCAAGAACTATGCTGTCAGCATGCGGATTATCAATGAACTTTTGGGCAGAAGCAATTTCTACTGCGTGTTATACTCATAATCGTTCAACCGTTGTGAAAAGACACCTCAAGACGCCTTACGAATTGCTTAACAAAAGGCGTCCAAACATCAAATTTTTCCATGTATTTGGATGCAAATGCTTTGTCTTAAACGACAGAGATTCAAGAGGAAAGTTTGATGTAAAAGCTGATGAAGGCAAATTCATTGGATACTCTGCCACTTCCAAAGCCTATAGAACATTCCTTACAAAGTCTCACAAGATTGTAGAAAGCATCAATGTTTCTTTTGATGATTCATTCCAAATGACTTCTGAGCAAATCAGTTCAGAACTCGGAATTAAAGGGAAATCCTCTGACATCTCAAGAACAAAAGAAGATTTGGATCTTCTATTTTTGTAGATGTTCCTCAATGACATTGATCCTTCTGTTGGAACCATCAGAGTTTCTGAAGAACCATCCTCTGTCGGACAAAATCCTACAGGTATGACTCTAACTGGTCCAAATAATGCTTCATCTTCTTCTATAAATACTACAGATGCAAATGCCGAAGAAGAAAATGCAGAAGATGAAACTTCAAGAAAAACGACCACAGAAGCTGCTGAAAATCAAACTCCACAATCCACAGAAGAACCAATTATAGAGGAAGTTGAGGACCAAGACTATACGTCCTCAGAGGAACAAACTCCACCACCACTCATACCAATCATTCAGCAAACGGTAGGATCAACTACCAAGGCACGAAAAACAACAGAGGCTACACGAGAAGAAGAAACATCAGAAGCCTCTGAAGAAAGTTTTGATGACATTGATGATCATCTTTCACGCACAACTCAGTGGACAAAAAGCCATCCTCCAAGCCAAATAATTGGAGAACCTTCTGACTCAGTAAAAACAAGGTCTGCCACTGCTAATTTTTGTTTCTTTACAAATTTTATTAGTGTGATAGAACCAAAGAAGATTTCTGAAGCCCTAGATGACCCAAACTGGGTAGACGCCATGCAAGAAGAACTTCTGCAATTTGAGCGTAACAGAGTCTGGACTTTAGTACCTCTGCCAAGAGGGAAACAGGCCATTGGGACTAAATGGGTCTACAGAAACAAGAAGGATGAAGATGGAGTGGTCATCAGAAACAAAGCAAGATTAGTAGCAAAGGGATATAGACGAGAAGAAGGAATAGACTACGATGAGACGTTTGCCCCTGTTGCACGGCTCGAAGCAATAAGAATATTCTTAGCCTTCGCAGCCTACAGAGGTTTTAAAGTCTATCAGATGGACGTAAAATCAGCTTTTCTAAACGGTGAAATCCAAGAAGAGGTTTACGTAAATCAGCCACCAGGTTTTGAAAGCTCAAAGTTCCCAAGGCATGTATACTACCTTGAAAAGGCTCTATACGGACTAAAACAAGCTCCAAGAGCATGGTACGAACGACTTTCCACCTTTCTTCTAGAAAATGGCTACAACAGAGGTACAACAGATACTACATTATTTTATAAACACAACAATAGTGAGATAATGCTTGTACAAATATACGTAGATGACATAATTTTTGGGTCTACAAATTCAGAAGAGTGCAAAAATTTTGAAAAACTCATGCAGAGTGAGTTTGAAATGAGTATGATGGGAGAATTAACATTCTTCCTCGGACTTCAAGTCAAACAATCTTCAGAGGGAATTTTTATAAATCATGCCAAATATGTCTCTGACATTCTTTTAAAATATAATCTCTCTGATACCTCTGCAATGAAGACTCCAATGGCCACTGGAAATAAGTTATACTTAGATCCAAATGGTATTTCTGTAGAATGTACTCTCTACAGAGGTATGATTGGATCTCTGTTATACTTAACAGCAAGCAGACCTGACATTATGCATGCCACATGTCTTTGTGCACGTTATCAAGCTAATCCAAAGAAATCACATTATGATGCTGTAAAGAGAAACTTTAGATACCTGAAGGGGACCAAAAATCTTGGTCTCTGGTATCCACAGAACTCTGGTTTTAGTCTTAAAGCTTATAAAGATTCAGACTATGGAGGATGCATGCTCGACAGAAAGAGTACCTCTGGGAGTTGTCAATTCCTAGGTGGTAAACTAGTCAGTTGGACCTCCAAGAAGCAGAATTGTGTCTCCACATCCACTGCAGAAGCTGAATACGTTGCTGCTGCTAGCTGTTGTTCTCAGGTTCTATGGATGAAGACTCAGCTAAAAGACTATGGCCACATCCTATTCAAAATACCCATCTTCTGTGATTCCAAAAGTGCCATTGCTATCTCTGCCAACCCTGTGCAACACTCAAAAACCAAGCATATCGATATAAGGTACCATTTCTTGAAACATCATGTTGAATACGGTACAATCGAAATGCATTTCGTGCCCACAGAATATCAACTCGCTGACTTATTCACCAAAGCACTAGACGAGAAAAGATTCAACTTCTTGGTGGGTAAGTTAGGAATGATTAACATGGTGTGAAAATCCTCTGTAAGTATAGCTTTATCTTCTGTAAATAAGTATAAATATCTATTATTACTTAAGTTATTGCTTTGATAAATTTATTTCTGTATGAATATTTTTTTGTGCAAAAATAATTCTTGGTTACAGAGCTTCTGTGGGTCCGCTCAGATCTTCTGATAACCCTTACAGAACCTCTGGTAAACATGATCTATGCTCAATACAAATCTTACCATTCTTTGAACCAAGCATAGATCAAGGGGGAGCAAAAGGAAAATTCTTGATCTACAGAAGTGATTAGATCAAGGGGGAGCAAAAGGGACCCTGAAATGATCTACAGAGGTAAATCTTTCAAAGGAAAGCCAAAGAAGAATGTCGATAAATCTCCATCGACGGAAGTAAGACAAAACTGCCGAGAACAGAAGAACCAAAAGGTATGTCTCGCACAAAAGGTTTTTGGAAAACAGTTTTCTTGGACAAGAATTGTCAAATATGTCCTAAATATACTATGAATAACATTTCAAAAATCAAAAGTTCAAAAAGTTTAACAAAATTCGAATTAGGAGAAATTTAAGGTCATAGAGCTTCTGCTGAGCTCAACAGAGGTTCTGTCAGAAAAAGCTCTATAATCGCAAATTAACCCTCTATCGATCGTTTGAAATGTTATCTCGGAAATCGGATAGATACACCATGACCTTCTCGAACAAAACGTTTTTCAAAACAGTTTTCTCGGACACCAACTTTCAAATATATCCGAAAAACATCTCTTAAACCAGATCAAAAATTGGATGATCAGAAAATCTAATAGAATTTTAGTTATGAGATTTTTTCCCTCATAGAGCTTCTGCTGGCCCTCACAGAGCTTCTGTAAGTTCCAATAGAGCCACAAAACCTCTGTGAGTCAAATTTCTTGACAAAATCCTATTTGATCCTCTCCAATGTCTTTACAAACATTTTGGTTAAAAGAAGATCCCACAGAAGTCATGATAACAATGAGATATATGAGAGATAAACATCAAGCTTTTTCAAGATCACAGAACTTCTGTAATCCACAGAAGTTCTGTCAATCTGTTTCGTGAGCATTTCTGTAGTGATAACGGTTACTTTTACTGAGAGTGAAACTCATATGGCTAAACCAACCTCACGCGCCTAGCATTAATGGGCCGCGCACGACGTCCTGTCATATTCTGACAAGGCCTACGTGTCCCATTTTCATTGGGCGTACATGCAACGTTTTCTGTGGAAAGTTGAACCCGCCGCTCTCACTTGATTACGGATTCCAAATGTTAATCCATTGCCATATATTTTACTCTTTCGATTTCTACCGTTTTATCCTCCTATAAAAACCATGCTTACCCTCTCATAAAACCTTTTACAAACTCTTATCTTCTTCTCCGGCGAAACCCTGCAAAAGCTTGCAAAAACCTTGTTCTTAAAATCAAATGGCTTCATCTTCTAAAGCTATCTCCCAAGAACTCTCTCCGGCGAACTCACCGGAACACTCACCTGCCCATTCTGAACATTCAGAAAACCCCAACCTTGCAAGAGCTATTGAACAACAAGATTCCGGGGACTCAGCAGAATTTGCTCCGACGACACACTTGCAAAACTTCATAGCAAAAGATCACTTCGAAACCATACTTCCTATCAAATCCAACAACTGCTATTTGGTCCCCTCACCCACTGCTTTCGGCGAAGCCCATGCTATTCTTCTTAACATTATGGAAAATCACATCCTCTTCCCTCTACTCTCAAGAACCCCAAACAAAATACCAGTCCGTTATCTGAACCAATTTTGGCAAAGCTGCGGATTTGATAAAGACGATTCTCTTATCAAAGGGTACATTTCAAGACCTGATAAATCTGAGCATCTTGAAATCAAGTTCAACATAACAATGTTCTCACTTGAATTCAACCTACCAACAAGGGGTCTTCTGGGATTGAAGAGTTATGCAGAGCAACCAACAGACGAAGAGCTCTGTCGCTTCGTGGAAATGCTTGGGTACAACACCCAACTACGGAAGAGAAATGACTTCCGCAGAGGAAGATTACCACCTCTGTGGAACACTTTGTTCTCTATTCTTAACAGATGCCTGACAGGGAAAATAGGGAGTATTGACCAAAGCTCACATCAAATCTTGAGCATCATGTATGGGGTTTACTATGATCTTCCACTAGATTATGCGACCATAATGATGCAAGAGATCATAAACACCATCGACAGAAAGAACAACACGAGAAGGGTCAAAGAGAACGATCCCAACTTTCTACCACCTGTGCAATTCCAAAGAATATTAGGAGTACTGTTCGAACCTCTACTGCAAATCCAAAACTGGCCAATGGAAGGACCAACTCCCAAACAGTTCCCGATGAACAAGAATACCCCCACTGATCATACTGATAGCTACTCACACTGCAGACCTCTGTCAAAGAAGCTTATGCGCTACGCATCGAATAAATCCCTTAAGAAAAAGTATATACGCGATCATAGAACTCCTAAACCGAGTCCTATGACACCCCCGCGTTTAGGTGTCCCCCTAGGAACAATGATAGCAAAACCTCTTTCCACTCAAGAAGAAAAGCACATGGCTATTCAACTCAGCTTTATAGCCAAACGTGCAGAACTTATAGGAAAGAAGTCTTCATCAAGAACCTCTGCATCTACTCCAAAAGCTAAGAAGAGAAAAAATGTAGAAGGCACCTCAACAAGCGCTGCAGAAGATCAACCTTCACCTCCTCATGCCACATAAATTGGCTCCTCTGCTCCTCCCTCTTCCCCAAAAATGAAGAAGAAAAGATCGAAATCAACAGAGGAAGGGGCACCAAAACCTAAGAGAAGGAAAACCAAAAAGAAGCATGGTAAATCACTTGAAAAGTTGGTTACCATTGCAGAAGAGGAAACTGCTGAAGAAGAAGTTGTAGAAGAAGGAATGGCTACAGAAGAGTATCAATCACCCTATCAATCTCCAGATAGATTTGCTCACCAAGGAGACCTGAACGACTTCTTACAGAACCCTGACATTGCCAACACCCTAAATACAGCAGGGTGGACGGCACAACCTCTCGATCACCACTCTCTAGAAGAACAAGATTTCTCCATTTATGGCATTGACACACATCTGCAAGAAGATGACACAACACCCAAAGATCAACCAGCCAACACCCCTGTTATTTTACAAAACCCTTTCATTCAAGGATTGGACGTCCACAGAAGAAGTCCAAACCCAGCTTCAGAAGAAATAGAACAAACAGAAGCTGAGTGGAATAGAGGTGAAATTACAGAGGCTTCTGAGAAAATGATAGAAGAAGAAAAAGGAAAAGAGACAGAAGTTGCACACGAAGAGGGATTTAGAACATGGGAGACAACAGAGGAGATCTTAGAGACAGATTCAGATGAAGAAGAAGCTGTCTGGATACGTAAAGGTCTATCATCCACATGTCATGAGATTATACGGATCTCATCAAATGTATGACTTTTTACGACCAGAGCAAGGAACTTCAACAGAACCTAGGGAAGAAGCACCAAGCCGAAGGATAGCTACAGAGGATGAAATGATAGACAATGATGTAGTGCTTGGATGCTTAACAGAGGAAGAAGTAAGAAAAGATGCCTGGATGAATAGAGGCACACAACCACAACCAACTCCCAGTGCAACCCACATTTCTAATTCCGCAGGTCTAGCTGCAGAAGGAATTATTGAAAAAGAGCAGCACAGCTCGATCCTAACCCAACCCATCCAGCCAGAGGTTACTCTTTCAACCCCTGTGCCCACAGAAACCGGGGAATCCATTCCTAGGGAGTCTCCTCAAAGAGACTCACCTATTGTTCGTGATCAATCGCCCCAGATCACCCTAGAACACCCTACAGAGGAATTCGTTTCCTCTGCCACGCACACATTAGGACCAAAACTTCTTTCAGAGTGAAGTAGTGAGCACAGAGACGAAGAGACTCTAGACAAGTCTCCTAGTCAACAGAAGGACATTCCAATACCCACCTCTGGAGTGGATTTGGACACTGTTCTTCACAGAACTTCTGTAGAGATCGAAACTCAGGTTTCTTCTCGAGGATCAGAAGAAAATCCTTCCACCGCCATCGTACAAACAAGGGTGAACGAAGGTGTCCCAGGAACAGGGACTCACTCTGGAGACGAATGTGTTCCTCCAGAGGTTACACAAGGAACACAAGTATCAAGGGATGAGTTCCAAACCCTTGTCACCTCTGTGAACCAAACAATGAAAGAGTTGCAAAGCTCTTTCAAATCCTTTACAGAGACAACATCTACGGCTATCCTGAATCTGAACACCAAAATGGACAATCTGTCCACAGAGGTAAAAACCGCCATCTCAGAGATGAAGTCTTCTGCCGAAACTACTGCCAAAGCTACAGCTACTTCTGCCGCTCAAGAATTTGGAACAGCTGCAACTTCTGCGTTCAAGGACTCTGTCAAAAACTTCCTTGAACAAATGAATACACAATCCAACAGAGCAGAGGGCATTACTCCTGCAGATCTACAGAATTCCCTAACACAAGTACAAGCAGAGGCAATACGCAACACGACAATGATGCAACCAAAAGACTATATGACCAGAGCACAGCTTACAGAGCTCGGACAGAACGTCATTAACCAGGTCACATAAGTCATTGTCTCCTTCACAACTGCAAATGCCAACTATGTCAAGGATTTCAGAAAGAGTGTCGGTAGAATGCGTTTCAAAACAGAAGCAGAGCTTGCGACATTGATTGGCCTCTGCGATGATGTCTGTGAAAAGTTGATGGCAGCAGGAGCTGAATTACCGAAGAAGCCCAACACTTCTTGCAGAGCAGAGGGTACTTCTGGTAAAAGTCAGGATGATTCTGATGATGACCAACTTGGTCCATCAGATAATCCTGAGGGGGAGAATCTAAGAGAGAAAGCTACGAGCAGAGGAATACAAGGTCCACCAATCGCAGCAGAACAAATCAGTCAAGCCCCTCCAGAACAAACCCAACAACAAACCCAAAAGACCACAGAGACAACACCAATCTCTGTGGAATCATCTCCGGACGAAACCAAAATCCCAGAAGCAGATCAGCAAACCACAGAGGCAACAACCGCCCCTGAGGTAATCATTTTGGAAGAAACAGATGAACCAACCACAGAGAAAACACCCACCTCTGTGGAAACACCCCAAACCATACAAAGAAGAAAGTCGATTGCCACTAAACCAAAGAAAGCAACGACCTCTGCTTCTGATGTTCTGAGGAAAATGAACGACACAATGTGTCAGGATCGATTCTTAACAAGAATTAAACTTCTTAGAAGCAGAATTTAGAGAATCTTGCGGAATAGAACTCTAAATCAATTAAAGAACAATCAATAGAAATTCAATAAACTGTATATATATCAAACAGTTATTACTTACAAGTTTTACACCAAACCTCAATCTTGTTGAACAGGCTCAACAAGACGATTTCTACTTCTCTAGAAATAGGATCTATGATCTTGAGGTTAATTCACTCTTGAATGAATATCGAATTCTGTATACTATCTATTTTCTATTTTCGTATTTTCATCTCTCCTAATAGCTATCTATCAATACTATTTATACAAAAGTAATTACAAGATAACTATCAAAAGTAAATTGATCTTCTGAATCTTCGTTAAACATATCTTGATCAATTCCTTATTTGTCTCCAAAAGCATCGCATCCCAAACTTATCAACTCAGCAGTATTAATGATGATTTGGCTCAGCAGCATTAACAACCTTCAGCAGTATTAACCTTCACAGTCTTCAAGCAGTAGTAACTCAGCTCAGCAGTACTAACCATGTCTAGCAGTATTAACTTCTTCTAGCAGTAGTAACTTCTTCTAGCAGTAGTAACTTCTTCTAGCAGTAGTAATCTCTTCTAGCAGTAGTAATCTCTTCTAGCAGTAGTAATCTCTTCTAGCAGTAGCAATCTTTCCCAGCAGTAGTAACGAAGAACTGGCAGTAGTAATGTAGACTTAGCAGTACTAACCATACTTAGCATATCTTCAGTTCCCAACAATCTCCCCCTAACATGACTTTTAGGAAAAGAAGTCAAGTTCTTCAGATGATGCTTCCAAAACTTAGTCATCATGTACACACAGATTAGGACTTAAGCCTAGACTCTGATTGAGAATCCTTTTTACCAAGAATCTACCCATTGCTGAATCCTTGTTGCAGGTCAGCTTGGTATGTAACATTCCTTGCAGCCTCTTCATGCTGTGATGGTATATTTCATCCACCAGATAGTATTCTTGAGTTGCAGAGTCAAGGGAGATGACATATACTCCACAGTTTTCATAGAGCATCCAGTTGGTAATGGCTTGAAACTGTGTGTTTAACCTATGCTGAACTGCTTCAGGTTTGAACATTTGGCACAAGAATTCAAGTACCATTTTAGAAATTGACATCCCTTGCTCAGTCAGCATGTTTTCATATATCTTCATCCCAACTTTGAACATCTCTTCTAAGTCTGATCTTGAGCAAGTTCTGACAATTTTTCCCCAAGTAGAAAAGACTTCAAATTTTCCATCTGCTCTTTTTATCCTAATGAACTCCTTTCTACCATCTTTCAAAGTGTCCCAAAAGATGATTTCAGGAGCCTTAGATGATATTGGTTCAGCCTGAAGTGGAATTGGGTTAGAGTCAACACTAGTAATGTACAAATCACATTGGGCATCCGTTTGTGATTTCACATTGCCTGATTGCCCTGATGGAGTTGCCACTTCTTCTTCAGCAACTTTTCCATCAGATTTTTCTTTCACTGTTTCCTCCTGGGCCTCTTCTGCAGATGACTCCACCCTTGGCTTCTTTTCATTTTTCTTCTTTGAAGTTATGGGCTGGGTTCTTGGTCTTTTCTTTGACATCATCTTGGTTCTTTTAAGAGTTTTGACAGCCTCAGGAGTTGGTTCAGCTGCTTTAAGTTTTTCAGCAGCAATAACCATTTCTGCTGCTATGGCTGTTACTGCTTCTCTTAGTACATGTAATGATGCTGCTTCAATACTGTTCTTTACAATCCAGTAAATTTCTTCATCTATTTCAGCTTGAGTTGTAGTCACTGCTTCCTGCTCAGTTTCTGCTGCTTTGTCTGTTTGGCCTTCAGCAGCATTAACAGTTTCTGCTGCTTGTTCAAACTCAGCAGCATTAACAGTTTCTGCTGCTGTGGTTTCTGCTGCTGTGGTTTCTGCTGCTTTAACACACTCTTCCCCCTTTTCTGTCTCACTGGACTGCCCCTTAAACTGTGCATAATCCATATCCATCTCAGTCTCTATGTGAACAGTCTCCCCCTCAATTTGTGGACCCTTCAGTTTCAGTTCTGCTTCTGACTCTGACTCCCCCTTTTTGGGAGCATCATCAGTTGAAGTTCTTCTTCTTAGCACAAATCTTGCCTTTTGCTTTTTGTTCAGCAACTTGGTGACCATCTTTTTGAGCTTCTCAATTTGAGACTGTTGGTAGGTGACCACAGTCTTAAGTTGCTCAATCTCTTTCTTTTGTGCCATAACATCCAAGTTGATATTCCCTATGGTTTCCATCAATTCCTCATAGTTATATCTATCCTCACCTTGTTTAGAAGTGTTTACCTTCTTTAAAGGATCCTTGGAAGTTTCAGCAGAAGCCTTCTGCCTAGCAGAAGCACTACCTGCCCCCTTGGTTTCTTGGCACCTGGGTCCTCCTAATGATTTCTCATTTAGAGTTGCCATGGGGAAGGTCTTATTTATGTTACCACTGTCCTTCCCTGTGCTAGCAGAAGTAGTGGCAGCCTTAGCACCCATATGGTCATCCTTCTCCTTAGAGACCACCTTCTTGGGGTTGGGAGACACCCCTGTGGTTTCCCTGTTGATATTCTCAATTGGAGAATGCTCCAATTGAGGGCTTAAAGGCTTAGGGCTTTGAGTAGGTACATCAAGGGAAGGAGCCTTGTGCACCTTTCTTCTTTGAAACCTTTTGGTGATTGTGGGAGTGGGCTGTTCAAGAATGGACTGAGGGATGTCTTTTGAGATGGAAGGTTGGGATTGGTCATCAGTGGGTTGATCTAATGAGGGCCTTGATCCTGATGCCATACCTTCAGAGGGGTGGGACACAACCATCATTGTAGAGAACAATGGTGTGTCAACTCCTTCCGAGTCCCTAGGAAGTCTTTTCATATTTGAAAAAACCTTCCCTTTAGGGGATTTGGGTACATATACCTCAGTAAACTGAGGTAAGTCCATCAATTCCTTGTTAAGAACTTCTTGCACAAACCTTGGATACATGAAAAAGGTCTTTTTGGATTCCAAGTTTGATACAAGATCATTAAAGATCATTGCTGAAAAATTGTACTTTCTGGCAGTGGATAAGCAGACCAAGGCATATGCAATGGGACTGCTGAACTCACTCCATCCAGTAGTTTTCTTGGAAATACCGTGCATCAGGGTATGAACAAGAAATCTCCATTGGTTGAAAAATTTTGACTTGTAGAATTTAAAAACACCAATGGGACCTTCATACCCCATTCTTTGTAAAGTAGAAAAGAGTTCTTCATTAGGAATAGAAGATATACCTGAAGCATCATTCAACTGAAGAGAGATGCGAATAACCTCTTCAGTGACTTTTAAGGGTTTATCACAGACCCTTGTTCGAATGGTTTTCTGCCCTTCTTCGACACTAACAGTGGCATTCTCCCAAAATTGTGTCTGATGTTCGATATAGATTGTTGGGCTCACCGTTAGGGCATAGGAGATGTGCGAGGATTTGAGAAAATCGACTATATCGTGGAATCCCGCAGCTTGTTTCGGCTTCTGAAGCATGGCTATTTCATTGTGCTCATCCACAAACTCCATGATTCCTGAGGATTCTTGAAAGAAAAGAACAGAGATTCTGGGAGACTAGGTTAGAACGAGAGAGAAGAAGTAAATGCGAAGAGTCGTTATGAACTTGGGCGGGCAAACAGGGGTATTTATATGCCCTAGATTATCAGAAGCAGTATTAACTACCTCGCAGTATTAACTACCGAGCAGTATTAACTGCCAAGCAGTATTAACTACCTAGCAGTATTAATGACCAAGCAGTATTAACTACACTAGCAGTATTAACTGCACTAGCAGTATTAACTACTGAGCAGTATTAACTACCGAGCAGTATTAACTACCAAGCAGTATTAACTACCAAGCAGTATTAACTACCTAGCAGTATTAACTACCTAGCAGTATTAACTGCACTAGCAGTATTAACTACGGAGCAGTATTAACTACCAAGCAGTATTAACTACCAAGCAGTATTAACTACCTAGCAGTATTAACTACCTAGCAGTATTAACTGCACTAGCAGTATTAACTGCATTAGCAGTATTAACTGCTGAGCAGTATTAACTACTGAGCAGTATTAACTACTAGAACACAGGCAGTAGTAACTTCTGTACTGGCAGTAGTAACGCTGCACAGGCAGTAGTAACCACACTTACACTTTTCTGCACTTGGTAATCTGAGGGAAACAGAGGATCCTGAGAAAGAAAGTTAGTAGCACCAAATATATGAAGAAATACAGGTATAAAAACAGAAAGTCATAAATTTATTCTAGGTTGATCATGCCCACACTTGTTACCAAAAAGGTGAATCTACCCACATCAAAAGCTTTTGTGAATAGATCAGCAAACTGGTCATTTGTATGAACTTTAGCAACCTGAATTAATTTCTTTTCATTGCAATCTCTTATAAAGTGATACCTTATCTCTATATGCTTTGTTTTTGAGTGTTTGACTGGATTATTAACAATGCTAATAGCACTGTTGTTATCAATGAAGATTGGTGTGTGAAGAAATGTTACCCCATAGTCCAACATCTGATTCTGAATCCATAGAACCTGAGAGCAGCAGCTTGCAGCAGCTATGTACTCAGCTTCTGTGGTAGATAAGGACACTGTGGTTTGTTTCTTACACTGCCAAGATACTAGTCTTGTACCCAAAAACTGACATCCACCTGAAGTAGACTTCCTATCCATGTTGGCTCCTCCCAAATCACTATCTGAATATGCAAGCAAGTCAAAAGAGGATTCATGAGGATACCAGAGACCTAATCTAGGTTGCCCTTTTAAGTATCTGAATATTCTCTTGACAGCATGAAGGTGTGATTGCTTAGGAGAAACCTGAAATCTGGCACAAACACAGACTGAAAACATAATGTCAGGTCTAGAGGCTGTGAGATACATGAGAGATCCAATCATTGATCTGTAATGATGGACATCCACATCCTCCCCCTCAAGATCTGCAGTGATCTGTTTATGTGTTTCCATTGGAGTGCTTGCTGACTTTGAGTCTGATAAACCAAACTTGTCCAGGATGTCTTTCACATACTTGGATTGGCTAATAAAAATTCCATCTTTCCTCTGTTTTACCTGAAGCCCAAGAAAGAATGTAAGTTCTCCCATGGAGCTCATCTTGAAGCTTTTGTGCATCAATTCTTCAAACTCTTTACACATTTGATCATTGGTGGATCCAAAGATGATGTCATCCACATAGATCTGAACAAGTAAAGTACCTATCTTTCTCCTCTTGATAAACAGGGTCTTGTCAATTACTCCTCTTTCAAAGTCATTTTTCAAGAGATAGGTAGACAAAGTGTCATACCATGCTCTTGGGGCCTGATGCAAACCATAGAGAGCCTTCTTCAGCTTGTATACTCTGTCAGGGTGCAATGGATTCTCAAATCCAGGGGGTTGACAGACATATACTTCTTCCTCAATGCTTCCATACAGAAATGCACTTTTGACATCCATTTGGTACACTTTGAACTTCATGTATGAGGCATAGGCTAGAAATAACCTGATTGCTTCAATCCTTGCCACAGGAGCAAAGACTTCCTCATAATCTATTCCTTCTTCCTGAGTGTACCCTTGTGCAACCAGTCTAGCTTTGTTTCTGATCACAATCCCTCTGTCATCCTTCTTGTTCCTGAAAATCCACTTGGTGCCAATTGCTCTATGACCTTTTGGAAGGTCTACCAAGTCCCAAACATCCTGTAATTTGAACTGTAGCAGCTCCTCTTGCATTGCCTCTATCCAGCTTGGGTCTTTCATAGCATCATAAGCCTTTTTGGGCTCAATCTGGGACAGAAAGCAAGTAAGAACAGTGTTAACTGTATTTTGCTGCTCTTGCAACTCTTGGAGTCTGCTTTGCTTTCTAGTCATCATGGGAGATGCAATATCTCCAATCACCAACTCAGGAGGATGATTTTTCTGAGTTCTTGTTGGATGACCAGCTTCCTCTTGTAAGTCCTCATCCAGATTAGACTCATTTAATTATGGATTTGTTTCTGCTTCTTCAGTCACCTCAGATTCTCTGGAATTTGAACTTGAAGACTGATTTTCCTCTGCTCTCCTCTCTTCTTCATTCTGAATAGGTTCAGTCTCCTCATGGTGTTCACAGAATTCAACAGGATCAATGGAAGGGATTGGAAATATCACAGATTGAATTCTGTGTTCTGATGTTGGTGTATCCCTTTGTCCTGCATATACATCACCACTGAAACCCAAGGAATTAGTGAGTGAATCAATGTCAAATAGCCAATTAGGACCTGAACCAATAGGATTTGGTGTGTTCTCATTGCATTTGACATTGTCACTTTCTTCAATTATTCTAGAAGAGGTATTAAAAACTCTGTAGGCCTTACTTTGAGATGAATATCCAACAAGAAAACCATCATCTGCTTTGCTATCAAACTTGCCTAAGTGAGATTTGGTATTGAGAATAGTACAAGGACATCCAAATGGCTTGAAAAATCCAATATATGGTTTCCTTTTATGGAAAAGCTCATAAGGTGTCTTGTTTTTAGGCTTTACAACTAAAACTCTGTTTTGAACATAACAGGCAGTATTAACTGCTTCTGCCCAAAAAGTAATTGGTAACTTTGAGTCAGCTAACAGAGATCTAGCAGCCTCAATCAGTGTCCTATTCCTTCTCTCAGCAACACCATTTTGTTGTGGAGTCCTAGGAGCACTGTATTGTCTCTCAATTCCTTTTTCTTCACAAAAGGTGTTTAGATCAAAATTTTTAAACTCAGTTCCATTATCTGATCTAATGACTTTCACTCTTTGATTTGATTGGTTTTCAATTTTGAGAATAAAAGATTTGATCAGTCCACTTGTCTCATCTTTAGTTCTCAGAAAATATACCCAAGTAAATCTAGAATGATCATCAACAATAACTAAGCAGTATGATTTCTTGCCAATACTCATCACATTGGTAGGACCAAACAGATCCATATGTAACAGTTGAAGAGGATTTGATATAGTGTTTATCTCTTTGGACTTATGAGAAGTTTTGTGTTGTTTGCCTTTGAGACAAGCAACACAATGATCATCACATGAATATACTTTGGATGGCAAACCCCTTACAAGGTTATTCTTAACAAGTTTATTTATTGTTTTAAAGTTCATGTGACACATCCTTCTGTGCCAAAGTGATGATTCATCTAAAGAAGCTTTTGAAACTAAACAATTTAGAGATGAATCAGATGAAACACTTTCCAAATCTAAACAATAAACATTATCCTTCCTAGGAGTTCTCAGAAGTATCATGTTTTCATCAACCACTTTGTATCCAGGAGCAAGGATAATACATTCAGAATCAGTAAACAATATACTATGCTTCTTGTCACAAACCTGTGATACACTTAACAGGTTGTATCTCAATTGTTCAACATAGTATACATCTTCAAAGGTCATCTTACCCTTTGAAACATCACCCTTACCACTTATCTTTCCACCAGCAGGATTATCCCCAAATGCAACATGTCCTCCATCAATCTTTTTGAAATTTTTGAGGCAGGCCATGTTACCTGTCATGTGCCTGGAGCAACCACTATCAACATGCCAAATGCTCTTCCCCTTGAGCTGTTGGTTGCCCTGCACATCAAGATAAATCAGTTAGTTTTATTGGGAACCCAAGCCGAAGTGGTCTTGGGTCTCCCTTGCTCATCAAAATACTTGCACTTGGTTTTGATGAGATTTTCAAATTTAGGTACTGCAGTACTGGAGTACTTTGTCAAAATTATTGGTGTAGCAGCACTTGCAGCAGTACTAACAGTGCTAGCAGTACTAATACTGGGAGCAGCAGTATTAACTTCAGAAGTACTAACAGAGGTAGCAGCATTAACAGAGTTAACACTTCTAGAAGCAGTATTAACAGAGTTAATACTGCTAGCAGCAGTACTATCTGAAGAAGAAGCACTAAAAGTATTAGCAGCACTAACATTGGACTGATTACTAGCAGTATTAACACTGCTAGCAGCACTAACTTTGGAATGATTACTAGCAATATTAATACTGCTAGCAGCACTAACTTTTGAAGCAGTACTAACAGTGTTAGCAGTACTAACACTGTTAGCAGCAGTATTGTTTTTAGTGCTTTTTGGAACCCACATAGTATCACATTCCTTTTCAGTCGTTTTCTTTATGTGGCCTTTGGGTTTATCTTGTTTCTTTGCCACATTTTTCTTTGCAGACTTTTTATATCCACCATTCTTTCTGTAACCACCAGGTTTTTGAAAAGATCTTTGAGCATTAAACCTTTGGTTAACAGGATTGAAATAACAGTGTTTGGCTAAGTGATTTAGCTTACCACAGATGAAACAAGGTTTTGGCCTGTTGATTCTGTTCAGGTCAACTCCTTGTCTCATAGCCCACTGGTTATTCCAGTTCCTTTGATTTCCCCTCTGATTATCATGTTTTTGGGGCTTGTTCTCTTTAGACTTCCTGCAGGAACACTGTTTACAGATATTGGAGTTCACAACTTTGGTCTGTTTGTAATGGACTCCCTTTTTCTCTTCATTCCTTTTGATCTCAGTGTTCTTGACACATGGACTCTCACATTCCTCATCAGAGTCTACTTTGTCAGTCTCATTCTCAACAACTATTTCTTTTTCACAAGGATCTATATTAATCTTTAATTCAGGTTCCTTTCTATCCTTGGTCTCTAACAAATCAGACTTAGGAGGTATGTAGTTGTTATTGTAGGGTGGAGGTGTGGTATTGTACCCTATCCCTACTTTCATCTTGTCATGGATTTGTGCTTTAATGATGGTGTCCATGGTTTTAGAAGCACATGTAAACTTTTCAACATCAAGTTTAACCTTTGTAAGCTCTTCTTTTAACTTCTCATTCTCCTCCCCAGACACTTTCAGCTTAATCTCATACTCATTCTTCTCCCACTTCCAATAGTTAGTATCATAGTGGTGTTGAAGTTCATTAGCTTGAAAAGCTCTAATCTGTTCCTCAAACCTTTCTACAATCCTAACATAATCTTTCACATCTTTCTCTAGCCTCTTGAGGTCATCACACATACCCTGATTGTGATCCCTATATTTTTTAACAGCATCAATGCAAGCTTGAGAACAGAGTTTAGATTGTACCTCAGTGGGAATATCAGATACTTCTGCCATAAGAGCTTGATTCTGACAGGCTTCCCCAGCTTGATCACTCCAATCAAATCCCATTCCTTGTTGAGAAACATGGGCTTGAGAGGAGCTTCTGTTTTGGTTTCCATTTGGAGCCTGTTGATGTGATCCTCCATAACACTCAACCTTGGATTGGTCAAAGCCTTCACCATCTTCTCCAATCTTTCCTTCATTACATGGGCCATTTTCTATGATGTCCCATATTGCATAATTAGTAAGAAGAATGTACTGCTTGATTCTCAGTTTCCACATGTCCAATTTATTGGGTTTGAGCATGGGAACTTTTGAAACAGGAGTACTGTGAGTATCCATTGAATTGTCCATAGCTTCTAAGATACCAATGCTCTGATACCACTTGTCAGGATCGATTCTTAACAAGAATTAAACTTCTTAGAAGCAGAATTTAGAGAATCTTGCGGAATAGAACTCTAAATCAATTAAAGAACAATCAATAGAAATTCAATAAACTGTATATATATCAAACAGTTATTACTTACAAGTTTTACACCAAACCTCAATCTTGTTGAACAGGCTCAACAAGACGATTTCTACTTCTCTAGAAATAGGATCTATGATCTTGAGGTTAATTCACTCTTGAATGAATATCGAATTCTGTATACTATCTATTTTCTGTTTTCGTATTTTCATCTCTCCTAATAGCTATCTATCAATACTATTTATACAAAAGTAATTACAAGATAACTATCAAAAGTAAATTGATCTTCTGAATCTTCGTTAAACATATCTTGATCAATTCCTTATTTGTCTCCAAAAGCATCGCATCCCAAACTTATCAACTCAGCAGTATTAATGATGATTTGGCTCAGCAGCATTAACAACCTTCAGCAGTATTAACCTTCACAGTCTTCAAGCAGTAGTAACTCAGCTCAGCAGTACTAACCATGTCTAGCAGTATTAACTTCTTCTAGCAGTAGTAACTTCTTCTAGCAGTAGTAACTTCTTCTAGCAGTAGTAATCTCTTCTAGCAGTAGTAATCTCTTCTAGCAGTAGTAATCTCTTCTAGCAGTAGTAATCTTTCCCAGCAGTAGTAACGAAGAACTGGCAGTAGTAATGTAGACTTAGCAGTACTAACCATACTTAGCATATCTTCAGTTCCCAACACAATGACTGAACGGACGGCGCAGAGAGAAGAAGAAAGGCACAACTTCACACCAGCATTCAAAATGGCAAGAAGATTCGATGTCGAAACTTCAACAACAGAAACTGAGCTCACAGAAAAAGTAATTAAAAAACCTCCAACAGAGGTTACAGAGCAACTCAAGCCAACAGAACCATTGCCACAAAAGTCCTCTAAATCACAAATGTCAAAACCTACAGAGGCAATCCCCATCAAACCAACAGAAGTGCCAACCTCCAAACCTACAGAAGCAACAGCCTCTGCCCTGCCAAAAGGAAAAGACAAGGGCAAAGGAATACTGACAGAAGAGCCTAAGAAGAAATCATTGCCAAAGCCAACAGACAAACTAATGAAGAGTGCGTTTGATGCCTTTCAAACTCCAAAACCTGAAGAAGTTGACTGGGCATATGGATTGAAGCCTCTGTCAGACATTCCTCTAACTGGTAGAGTTGCAGAAGTTGTTCAAGAAATGGAGAGTCTTAGAAGACGAGTACCACAACCTGGTCCAACACATGAAGAGATGGAAGAAGTGGTCTACAAATACCTCTATAAACAATCCTTTCAGACCAATCATCCAACAGATCATGTGACAGATCCAAGGATCAGAGAAGAATTTGAGAACATCTTCACAAGGACAAAGCCAAGAACCAAAGCAGATGTCTTCTCAATCCACAAGATCAAAAAGGTAATCTTCTGCAAATTCTCCTTCACAAGAACCTATCCAAAGGTCAGGTACAATCTTTACAAAGTCAGAAGAGAAGACAATTCAGAAACTACCTTCGCTGATACTGATTTAAGAAATATCAATCCTTATGATCTACCTGACCTTCTGCAATGGACAAAGGACAACTACAACACAGAGGCAAACACCAGAGCCTATCAAGTGTTGAGAAAAGCGATGAGGGAAAAGCTTCTGCTCTACAGCATGATAGATTTCCAGCTGGGAAAGGATCTTGGTCTCAAGCATCTGGATTTACGACCACCAGAGGATCGCTGCCCACCGGACACCGCACCTAACTCAATCATCACAGAACCACGGTTTGGGTTAGTATTTCAAAACCCTCAAGGCGAAACTAAACTATTTGTATGCATGGACTGTCAGAAGTACGCAACAAGTACTCTGAACAAGTTCAGAGCAAGCCTTGTGAAATACAGAGGTACAAAGAAAATGGATAAAGATGCTGCAGATACTATCATCAGAGAGATTGACGCAACAATCCACCTAAGAGAACTCTGCATCAGCTTCTACAAAGAGATCAGAAGAGTCGGAAGAGACAACAGAAGCTACAACGACTTCAAAGATGCCAAATTCTGATTCTCAGACCTCAAATCTCTGCAAACCAAGTCAAAGTTTATCTTTCATTGTACTCAAATGTAAAATGCCTCTGGCATATTTCTAAATGAAAGAAATTTCAAGGTATTGTTTAACCTCTGTCTTATCTAACTTAGCCTAACTTAACTCAAGTTCAAATTTTTTTATTTTTCACTACTTAGGGGGAGATTGTTAGCTTCAATCTTCCTAATCATAGAAATATTTAGAAGTAGTGAAAAATAGGATAAGTGAAGAAAAGCATCTTACAGAGGTTCTGCCGAACTTACCGAGAGATCAGAGTCAAGAAGCCACAGAAGCAACAGAGACGTCCTACAGAACCTCTGTTGAACTTAAAGAAGACCCAAGACTCGGAAACAAAAGAAGACTGCTCTACGAAGGACCAAACCGCAGAGCCTCTGTGACACTTCACAGAGCCTCTGTGGTCTTCAACAAAGACTTCAAAGATATTATTAATATCTTGCTACTATTCCAGAACCCGTTCGTCAACTTGCATGGAAACATACCCTGTCCAACGTCGACGTGTCAAACTCTGATTGGATTCAATAGGGCTTAGTACATAATAGACGTCTGCTGCATTAAATGCAATACAGCACGACTGACTGTTCATGCCATCCTTATAACTGTTCACGACATCCGTTCTACTATTCATACGTACCTTTTGAATAGTAGCATATGCTTTATGGTCCCCTTTAGAGTAGTATATAAGGAAGACTCATGTTGAGTTCTTCCTTACACACACACCACTTCAATCGAACATCAAGAACACAAAAGCTTATTCACCTTAAAAGTCATATCTGTTTTAAAGCTTTTCTTACTCACGGTTCATAAACCTATTCTTGATATATATATTCAGTAAACTTTGAGATATAATATTCTGTTCACTGTTTATTTATATTTTGTTCTAAATCTATCAAACATATCTGTTAGTTCTTCAAATACGCTTCCGCATCAAACATTAACTTGAACTAATAGATCTGATAATCTTGTTTAAAGCAAAACGGGAACCAACAATTGGTATCAGAGCAAAGCTTGATTTTCAATATCAAGTGATCCTCGTTTTACAACTTTTATTTGATAGATTATTTTTTTCTCTTCATCACCATATTTCTAGATTTTAGTTGTACCCAGAAAACCTTCCAGATCTTCATACTTCGAAATCCTCCATCAGATTATCCTTTCCTCAAAATGACAAATACAAATAACTTTTTCACTGCTGGCTCACTAACCAAACCTCCTACTCTTCTTAGAGATGAGTATCCTCAATGGAAGATAAGAATGGTTCATTTCTTTGAGGGTACTGACAAAACTCTCAAACAATATCTTTACAATCTTCCTCCAGTTCCTATGATAACTATGCCACGTGTACCAGCTACTGCTGAATCTGCTGAAATCCCTGAACATCAAAAACCTAAGCCAAGAGAAGAATGGTCAAATGAAGATAAGTCAGAAGATGAAGTTGCACATAAAACAAAAAGAATACTGATCATGGCTATCCCCAACGAAATTTTTCAATCCTTAGATGCATGCGAAACAGCGCACGATCTCTGGAAAGAATTAGAAAGACAGTTGGAAGGGGTGCTAAAACACAAAAGAACAGAAGGGCACAATACATAAACGAGTATCATGCCTTCAGAGCTTCTGCAACAGAATCTCTGCAAACAACATATGATCGGTTCAACTCTCTCATAAACAAATGCAGAAAGTCTGGTATTCACAGAACCACGGAAGAAAATAACGTCATGTTTCTAAAGAGCCTGAACGATGAGTGGCTTCAGCTGTCTATGTCTTTACAAACAAATCAAGATCTAGACTACTGGACACTCTCTGATCTCTATGGAACACTAGCCGCACAAGCCTCAAATAGCTCAAGCTAAAACACTAACCATTGTACCATACGCATTGGTTAGTAAATCTACAGAGGCTACGGACAGACCAAGAAATGAGAGATCTACAGAGGAGAAAAAGAAGGAGAAAAAGAAGATAGTAATGGTTGATAGCGAAGAAGATGAGCTGATAGAGGAAGAAATAACTCTTGCGTCATTAGCTAAATCAATGGCTCTATTGACAAGAGAGTTTAGAAATAACCAAAGGAATTCTGGTAGAAGAGATGACGGAAGAAGAGAAGAATCAAGTGACCGACAGAGGTCAGACTACAGAAATGATGACCAACAAAGGTCGAGCGACAGAAGCTACAGAGGAAATGACCGACAGAGATCAAATGACAAGGTAGGCCACACACAAGAATGCTACAAATGTGGTAAGCCTGGTCATTACACAAACGAATGCCGAACAGAGAAAGGTGGAGACCAACAGAAGTCCGAAGATCGAACAGGAAACACCTCCCAAGGTTGTTTCAACTGCGGCAAGCCAGGTCATTTCGCACAAGAATGCAGAAGTAGACAAAATCGCCCACAAAAGGACTCAGCTTTTTACAAAAAGAAGGCCGAGTATTATGCGCAAAAATCCCTAATGGCGAACAAAGGGCATTCCGAGGCAAACAAAGAAGACTTCGAATCAGACTCTACCTCTGATGATGAATTTCCCACAAATGCCCTGTTCTGTGGCATGGAAGAAGTTGACTCCGGCACTGACAATGAGGTATCCACTTCAAACACTATCTCAAATACTGATTCTGTAGATGATGATTTATTTAAACTTAACATTGAACTGAAAGAAGTAAATGAAAGCATTCAGAAAAGACTGACCTTTAATGAGAGAGAAGTAAGGCTTCTCACTCAAGAAAAAGCCAAAATCTTTGAAGAAAAAGAAAAGGTCGAAAAATATTGGAGGAAAAATATAGATCCTTTAAAAAGGCAAAAATATTGGATAGGAAAAGCACCACAGGAGGCTGTCAGCTCCTGGGTGGAAAGCTGGTGAGTTGGACAAGTTAAAAGCAAAACTCAGTGTCCACCTCAACTGTTGAAGCTGAGTATGTAGCCGTTGGAAGCTGTTGTTCTTAGGTCTTATGGATGAGAAATCAACTACTAGACTATGACCTTCAGCTCTCGAAAATTCCAATCTATTGCGACAGCACAAGTGCCATCGCTATAGCCAACAATCCAGTACTACACTCAAAGACCAAACATATCGAAATCAGGTATCATTTTATCAGAGATCATGTGATGAATGGTGATATAGAACTTCATTTTATTCCAACTGACTATCAGTTAGCTGATCTGTTCAATAAACCTCTTGATGAGACAAGATTCAACTTTCTCATCAGCGAGCTTGGAATGCTGAACTTTGAAGAGTAAAATCTTCAGTGGTTCACATTTGATCAGCGATAGGATAAAATAATTATCTAACCCATTCTATCATTCTCTCTCTGAACATAATTGATTCGCTGATATCAAGGTATGTTTTCTCTCTTGCTCGCTGACGTTCGCATGTGAATGTAAGATTTCAAAACAAATTGCATCGCTGAATATCTCTTCCTTAACAGCGATACTTTGAAATTTCTTAAACTAACACTGATATTTCTATTCAGTGCTTCATATTTTTTTTTTCAAAATAGTCCCTGAGCTTTCTAAACCTTAGAGACATCCTAAAATATGAAAGGACGTTTGTGGCATCATCACAACGGATAAACCCTGGCACGTTCTTTTTCTGACACACGTTTGCACGTTTCGTTTACCATCAAATCAAATGCAAACACGTGTCCGTGTCACGATGAAAAACTTTACCGCTAGAGTTTTTCTCTCTCTCAAATCTCACTATATAAACTATTTGAAGTTTATATTTTTTCTTTAATCGAACTTCTTCTCTAAGCAAGAAAAGATTTACTGTTGCTTATTTCCAGAAATCTGTTCATCTTCTTCTTCGATTACCAGGTTAATATTCTTATTATTCACCTGCATAACTTGTTTCTGATCTTCTTGTTGCTTTTAACAGATCAAACAAAAGAAACCTTTTCTAAAATGAAATCATTTCTTTCATGGTTTTATGAACACAACCTTTTCATGGTTGTTCTTCAAGTTTAAAACTCAAAATCTTAAACTTGTTCTTCATTCGTTTTTTCCAGAATCCTTATCTAAAGGAAAATGGAAAACAAGACTTTTACTGGGTTTGTTTTTCTTTTTCAAAACAAGAAAACCCTAATCTTCATTAAGACATTTCTGTCTGAATGAAATGGACAAAAATTCGAAAAACATCTTATTGGAAAATCTTTCCACATTAAGACTGTATTTTTATGATTCATGGTTGATATGTTAAACAGAAATGACATCTTCTACTCCTGCTCCTACCGCTGAGAAATCCACGGCTGCAAAGAAACCGACTCTCGTCAAAGCTCCTCAGGTCAAGTTCAAGCTTGAGGAAATCGATTTTTCAAAATCGAACAACCTTCATGCGCTTTTCGAGTTTCCTCCTCGAAAGCAAGTCAGACATCTGGATGATGCTGTGAATTACCTCAAAACATGTTGCTTATCTACAGCCCTGACTATTACACCCCCTGCTCATCAATTCCTACTATCTCAGTTCTGGTATACTGCCAGAAGAGCTCAAATACCCCATGCCAAAGACCCAACGAAGATCGTTGACTCCATTATGTGTGACACCAAATATGGCACCACCAAAATCAACCCTGCCATTATCAGGAAAGCACTGAGTCTTCCTACCTCTACCAAAGAAAACGGCTTTGTCCCTCTCCCAAACCACAAAAACCATGCGGATAGAGAAGCCATCGCTGCATTCTTCGATGCAATGGGTTACGCATGGGACACTGGAAGGGACAAGAAGCCTGAGAAGAAACTGACTTTGATCAAGAAGTCCAAAATGCCCAGCGAGATGAACTTCATCTTCGCACATCTGATAAGCTGCATGACAGCGAAGATTGGCTCTTCTGATCAAGCTGCTCAACCTCAACAAGCAATGGGCTATGCATTGCTGAAAGGTCTAAATGTTGACTGGGCCTCAATCATCTACGATGACCTTGCATTCAGAGTAGATATGGCTGAAAGATTTGCATGGGTTCCTTATCCCAGATTCATCAGCGCCGTCTTTCAAATTGGACTTGACGAGAGGTACCCAACAGAGGGTGATCTGAGACTCTCTCAGGTTGGCCCTAAGGTGCTCGACTTCAAGCCGCTGGAAAACGAGGTACGTCTTTCTACTCTCTTATCTCTTCTCAATCCTCCTTCTACTTCTGCAGCCCATTCAGTGGAAATCCCCACCGCGGATACCCACGCTGCACCCTCCACTGCTTCTCGAAAAAGAAAACACTCATCTTCCCAACTTGGTTCCAAAAGAATCAAGAAAACCAAGGAGCAACCCCCCAACATTTACACGCTGAAGACTCCACATCTCATCTTGAAGAGCTGATGGAAAGTTCCGTGGTACGCTCTGCCACAGCTGATCAAGCCACCCCTTCCATCCCAGCTTCAGCGTCCCTAAATGCTGAAGTTATAAACTTGGAAATGAACCCACCTCCTTCAGCCTCTCTACAGACTGAAGTGATTGTCAGTAGATCCAACGCTGAACCTCGCACCCAACCATCATTCTCAACCCTCATTCCTCCTACTCAATCTTTGGTCTCTCCACCAATTTTCCCAACTTTCTCAGGGACACCCTTCATGGTATATGACTCAGCTGCAGAAAGTTTAAATACGATGATGGATGCAAACTTAGGATCTGCAGGCACCTCCATGCGCCAAGGTACTCTTGAAGGAGACATGGAATATCATTCTGGACACAAAGGGTTCGACAACTTCGCCAACCCGCCTGCAGGTATAAACATTATCCCAGACACTCCTCTCTCTCTACCCCAAACTTCTGAGCTTTCCTCTGTTCAAAAGTTAATAACTGTTTTAGGTCCTAATTTGGGGGATATCAACACCTCCCTGAAGGCCCTGGAAACAAAGGTTGAAAATTACAACACCATTCCCTCCACGAACTCTTCAGCGGTTATAGACGCTAGAGAGAAACTCAAAAAGTTGACCGAGATCGTTGATACAAAAGCCTCCAAAACTGATCTGGAGAAGGTGGATGGTAGCATTGCTCAATTTGCTACCACCCTCGCTGACAATTCAATCGCCACCACATCTCTTTCAACACACTTCACCACTCTGTCCAATGAAGTCACATCATTGAAGACAGAGGTTGGTTCTCTTAAGGGTGAAGTCTCCACGATAAAGGCCGAGGTCTCCGCCGTCAAAGAAATTGTTCAGAAAGTACTCGATCGCCTGAACACCCCAACTTCTCATTTTACTCAGGTCGATCTAGAAGCTCTTCAAAAGATCAATCCTGCTATAACTGGCCTGGAAGTCAGATTAGCAAAGATTGAGACCTGTGTTGGGATCTCTGGCCTGGAAGACAGAGACCTAACTGTTGTTGTTGAACAATCTGTTACCTCCCCCAACCATAATGTGGAAGAGGGGGAGAAGACTAAAGAAGACCTTCCCCATAATGCTGAGGGGGAGGGTATTGAAACTGCTGCTGCTGCTACTTCTACTTCACAACCTCAAGGAGTTGAAAACCCTTAGGAAACCGAGAAACCTCCCTCTGAATCTGAGGGGGAGCAACTCGATGAGCAACTTAAGGAAGCTGCTGCTGACGTGACCGAACCTTATGCTGAAGAGGTCGAGTCTGAAGAAGAAACTGAGGATGATGAACCTGTCGACATCTCGGATGAAGAACCATCATCATCCCCCAAAGATGATGATGATGACGATGATGATGACGATTTCTTCTACATCTAGCCTGTTGCAAAAGCCCCAGCTCAAAAAGGGATCGAGATAAAAGAACCTTCAGGGGAGCGGACCAAGACAAAGCCTGCAGCGTCTGAAGCTGGCAAAGGGAAAAACAAAGGCCTCGCTGAAGAAGACAATCTGACGATGTTGCTTCAAAAGCCAGTTTGTCAGGTACATTACCTTCTATTCCCTTACACTGCATCCCTCCTCTATCCCTTCTCAATCCCAATCCTTCTTTCCATAAAATCTCTATACACTTAACCCTATTCTTTTCTCTTTCTTCCCAACTTTTCTTACATAAACGATCGCTATGTTTCAGCTAGTCCTCTCCCCTGTTTGAGGATCCCGCTGAAGCTCCTACGACTACACCAGAAATAATCCCAGTCTTGGATTTAACCACTGAGACTGATGAACCTAAAGAACAGCTGCTCTCTCATAAAAATAGACCTTCCTTGGCTCCTCAAAAGCTAAGTGAAGAGGATCAAGAAAAGAGAGATGCAACGATCAAACAGCTTGAAGATCAGCGAATCATTCTTCCTCGTGACAAAATCCCTGCTCCCACAAAGTTCAGGATATCAAGGAAAGAATACGAGGATCATCTAAGAGCTGAAAGATTACTCGCCGAAAAGAAGAAAGCTGAAGAAAAAGATAAGGCTCTCGCCATCCAGCTTGTCCAACAATTGGTGAAAGACCCCGCACTGAAAAGAACTCCCATTGATGTCCAACGTCAGCTATGGGATGATGCCCAAAGGATCGTTGAAGAAAAGACTAAGGTATCTGATTCGACTTTGGAATGGTGTAAAGAAATGTTGAACTATCGATCTCGACCATCCAAAATCATCAAGGTAAACATCAGAGGAAACCTATTCATAGACGTTCCTATTGTTGAAGTTGACGTATTCAGAGAAGACAAAACCAAGCAAACCTTCTATGCTGCTACTTTAGAGAAATTTGGTTTCTCTGAATGGTTGTAAGTGAAAATAGCCATTCAGCGATCTCGCTCAAAGTTCCAGAGCCATGTCGAGAAAATTCTAAATTCTCAGATCGACTTGCTTTCTTCTGCTGTGGATATTCCTCCTTACACTCTTCTTCCTCCTCAACAAAGAAGAGCCTCTACAAGGGAAAAGAAAACCTCAGACTCATGTCCTCCTATACGGAATGAAACAGGTATTGGTTTCTCTCGTGCTGAAGTTCTTGGTCCTGATGCTGACCTCTCAGCGCTTGACACCTCCCTACTAACTGGTGAAACTTTCATCCCTGGCAAAGTCCTAAGTGATCCCTATGGTATATTCTTTCTAGACTGCCATGGAAACCAACACTTTCAACGTATCTCTGAGCTTCCAATCACTCCCATCGAACAGCTCAGAGACCTCATATACTGGTGTGAAGTCAGACGCGACATTCAGGCACGTCACCTCAAGCCCCTGATCTTTGAAGATGCAAAGAACAAAAAGGATCAAGGTGTAACTGTCCCTCATTAAGGAAGAACCTTTTGACGGATAAGATCGCCTTGTAATTATTTATATCCTTATCTGTCTACATCTTCTGTACTTGTAATTTTATTTTCTGTAGTTGTAATTTTTCCACTTCCCTCTGTAATCTTTACGAAGTTTAAAGAAAAATTTCAGCAAATGTACTTTACTCCATCAGTACTGAAAAGATCCCAGAAAACAGTAAAAGGGACAAATATTTTATGAGTTCTTTTTATCCTTATGTTTTCATTAAATAGCAATTTTCTCTGTTGATATGTCATAATCAAATAAGGGGAGATTGTTGACCCAAACCCTCAGTGATTTGATAATGAACCTCTCTTAACACTTAGTGAAAATTTTAAGTAAATGATATGTATTAGTTTCACTATCGCTGATAAGTACTAAGACTGTTTCAGTATCGCTGATAGTAACTCTCGCTCTTTAAAGTTAAATAGTCAGCAAACTCTGTTCATCGAGTAGCTCTGAGCCTGTTCAGTCTATGAGATGATCGCTGATAAGTTAGTTGTTTACTTATGATCCCTGAAGACAAGTTTCACTTCAACATATGTTCTACGTTGAAGTCGAAGATCAAGCTCAAGAACCAGCGACAATTCTGCTAATGAACTGATGCGGATATCAGCGAAGCCAAGATTTGTCCATTCAACGTGAAGTATCAAGTAGAAGACTTCAGCAATCGCTGAACTTTATCATTCGCTGATAAAGATCTAACTCAACGAAAGCTGATCATGAAGTCTCCCTGCATGTTACTACTGTCTTACCTCCCTTGCACGTCTCCGTACGATCTGTCAGAACGGACATCCCTTTTGTCTGTAATCGTACAACAACTCTTATTCTACACTGTTCACCATGCGGCTACTAAGGTTGTCTACAAATGTCAATGACATGCAACCACTCAGCTGCTGCCACGTGTAAAGCCATACTGCCATGCATTAAATGCATGCAGTATATAAGAAGAACCTTACTTCAGTTTTGAAGTGTGCTCGGACCATCTTCTCATCTCTCTCCTATTGTTAAGTTATTATTCGTAATTTCTTTAACTCTTTCTAGTGCAAGAAACTTAGTGTTTCTCAAGACTTGTTTAGATTAGGTTTATCCTTAATCTTGTTCCGCAACAAGTTGTAAATTGTCTTGATATATCAATAAACAATTTAGAAAAGTAAAATCGTGTGTTTGTATTCAACCCCCCCCCCCCCCCCCTTCTACAAACTTGTATAATCCTTCAGGACCAACACAACTGATATTGGCCAATATTCATGCAGCTTGGTGATAATTGCTCTCGCCATTTCATGAACCAAATGATGCATTACAATCTTCTTGTCTTTATCAACACTTATGATGCAGCTTGGTGATATTTAATCAATTAACCAAATGATGTATTACAAGGAATCAAGCAATCAAGTGGAGGAATTGTTAATTAACTTGTCCAGGGAGCAAATCAATTTTTCCGATGCATTGTTTTGTTGATAACTCGTGAACACAAAAATGCAGATATTTTAGTTAATTGTAACTTGAAATGTAACTGTTGTAATTCTCATAGGATGGAGGGGCTTTGAGATTTCACATTGTAAACTCAGTAAATTCCTCCTTTTTTTGATGTCTTCATAACTAAAGCATCAAAACGACTCCTTTTTCATCTTCCACATACCCGAAAAGTAATTGCTACAAACAAAATGTACATATGCAGACAAATGAAACAAGTAGTAACAGACTCAAGACTAACCTTATGCTTAAGTGGTTTCACAGAAGATCACTGCAAACACAAGAAACAAATACACCACCAACCTCATTCACAGAGGGTACATCTGGATATTGTTAGTCATAAACCAAATAAAGACCAGAGCCTTGAACGTTGGATATAAAACACAATATATACACTTAAAAAAACAAACAGAAATCAACAAATGGACAAACCATCAATAGAAAATTGTGGAGACTTACGTGTATCTGTTGCCAACAGACTTGATATCGAGTACTTGGACAACGCTCTCTGGATGAACCGCACGAAGAATCTGGAGTAGGATTCGACAGTATCGTCGATATCGCTTCTGGGCTCACCGATTCGACTGTTGATCCAAACCCTCAGTGATTTGATAATGACCCTCTCTTATATACTTAGTGAAAATTGTTAGTAAACAATATGTATCAGAGTTTCACTATCGCTGATAAGTACTAAGATCTTACAGTACCGCTGATAGGAACTCTCGCTCTTTAGATTAAACATTCAGCGAACACTGTTCACCATAATGCTCTGAGTCTGTTCAGTCCTTATGGTGATGGCTGATAAGTTAATTGTTTACTTATGATCTCTGAAGACAAGTTTCACGTCAACATAGGTTCTACGCTGAAATCGAAGATCAAGCTCAAGAATCAGCGACAAGTCTCCTAATGAACTGATGCGGATCAGCGAAGATTCAGATTTGTCCACTCAACGTGAAGTATCAAGTACAAGACTTCAGCTATCGCTGAACTTTATCATTCGCTGATAAACAATGGTAAAGCGCTGAATCAACGAAAAGCTGATCATGAAGTCCTCCGTATAAAGTACTTTTGTCTTAACCACCCTTGCACGACTCCGTACGATATGTCAGAAAAGAACCTTCTTATTGTCTGAAATCGTACAACCACTCTGATACTACACTGTTCAAACATGCGGCTACTAAGGTTGTCTACAAAGGTCAATGACATGCAACCAACCAGCTGCTGCCACGTGTAAAGTGTAAACTGCAATGCATTAAATGCATGCAGTATATAAGAAGGATTCCAGTTTCATTTTTGAAGCACTTGCTAACTCTGGACAAGTCATCTTTCTTCTCTTGATGAAGCTGATATGTAACACCCGTAATTTCGGATAAGTACAACTTCGATTTAGTGAGGAATCGATCTTTTAAGAAAAATTATGGAAAATAGGATTTGGAGTTAAATCCTAGATTTGATAGTCTTGTTGGATGGAGAATTCAAATACGAGTCCAACGGGCCTTTCCGGAGCAAAAACGGAGCTAAAACGAAGAAGTTATGGCCAAAACAACTTTCGGTACAATCTCGGCTAAAGTGACCAGCGAAAGTGACACTTGTGTCACTCTCGCCGTGTCACTCTCGCTGGTTTTGTACTGAGGGTTTTTGAGGTTCAGCGAGTATGACACTCGCGAGAGTGACATGGTCACTTTCGCCGTGTCACTTTCGCCGTCGGACTCCAGAAGGTTTTAAAACCCTTTTTCTTCTTTCTTCTTCCTCATTTTTCACTCTCACTCTCAAACCCTCTCGGCCCTCTCTCTCAAAAATCGCCCCTCTCACCAAATCGGTTTCTTTCCCCAAGTTAACCACAAATCCTCCCATCTCCTCTTCATCCTCTCCACTTGAACCAACCCACTCCACCATTGATGTTCATTTTTGGAGCTTAGAGCCGTTGGAAGTTTTGGAGCTCTCTTTTGGAGGATTCAAGTGATTAAGGTTTTGGAAGTATTGGCTTGAGGATGAAAACTTCATCAAAGGAGCTTACGTTGGAGAAACTCTAGATTTAGCTAAATCTAGCAATGTGAGTTCAAGTTACTTTGCGAAAACGTTGTACATGCCAAAATGAGTATTTTACAAATATGTGTGTGTTTTACTTGAAAATGTATATGGTTGAGTTATTTGAAGGGCTTAACTCTTTTGAAGTGTTTATCTTCATAAATGTATAAAACACCCATATTTGAGACTTTTAGATATTTGGATGGTTAGAAACCATGATTTGTCTTTAAAAGATTAATTGCTAAAAATGAGGTTTAAAGTGATGGTTTAATCATATATGTGTAAATGATTTCATAAACCATTTAAGAAAATGCATCTTTAGTGTTATGGGTCATTTTGAGAATTATAAGGGTGTGAGTCCTTTGGGAAAACCCTTTTTGTTTAACCGTGTTGAGTTTTGGGGTTAATGATGATTTTGTGGTATTGCTTGCCTAAACAATGTTTAAACGTGTTTTTGACCGACGTTATGGGTCTAGCAAGCTTAGAGCACTTTGCTCGGTTTTGACTGTGAGAAAGTCTTGGGGTTAATTGTCCGGTTTAAATGGCTCAATATAGAGTCTCGTTGATGGGTTGCTTTTATTGCACTGTTTTGCATTTAATGCACGTTTGAGTATTTACATGCTTGGGTGAGTGAGTCATTCCGGGATAGTCATGATGTTTGTAGACTGTGTTGCATTGGATCCACAGGCATGTTGTTCAGTCATTGGTAATGGTCGATTGGCTATCTTGAGGACGAACCTCGGAACTCATGTTTTATGACCTGGACTTTACGAGTAGGCATTAGGAGGATATAGTCTTGGGCACTTACTTTGGAGGTCTGTGTAGCGATCCACGCCTTCAGGATGTATACCTTGGAGGTAGTCTCGATGTGTCGGGCCTTGAGGCGTTACCGAGTGGGTAGACGTCAATGTGTATCCTCAATTATGGTGTAACTCGGTTTCGTAGAGCAGAGTCGTGGAATAGGCCAGACGTATGTGGTAATTCCCGATTTCGTTGGGAGGATAGAGATAGGCATACCGTAACTTGTAATCGCTACTCCCAGTTGTGCGATGAACGTTGTACAGGTGGTTTACTTATGTGTTACCTCCACCTTCAACGGATACGGGTCTCCCCAGTTTATGGTATTTGATCTTTATTACTTTTTACGGTTGCGTGCGTATTGCTTCGTATTATGTTTTAATAAAGAGTTATATTTAATGGACGATTTCCATGTTTTATGGGTTGAGTATGTTTTGTTAACCGTATGTGAAGGTTTTGCCTAATTTAGATTTATTCGCGTATTTGGGTGAATTGGGATTGTAACTCTTTTTTGGGAAAACGCTTTACACTTTTGGGAAGGATTCCCATGGATTTTGAGTGCATTGGAAAATGAGTCGCTTATGCCGTTTGGGAAACTTTTTTGGGAAATGATAGTTTTTGTCGCAAGCTTTCATTTAAAGATTTATTTAAATCATGACTATAATTATTAACTGACGAATTATGATTTGTTATAGTCATGATAAAATGCTTGAACTCACTAGGCGTAAGCCTAACCCTTTTTATTTGTCGGCATGTGCAACAGGCTCAGGTTGGGGTAGCTCTAGCTACACTGTGAAGTGGCGAGTGCTAGTAAAGTGCACGAGAGGTGAATAGCTTAAGTTATGTTTTCCGCATTTACCCTTGGGAAGTAGCACTTGTATTTGGATTAAGTGATGTCTGAAGTGGGTTTAGTCTTGGTAATGAGACTTATGTAGTATGTATTGCATGGAGATAACCATTGTTTGTAATTGGAGGTATTTTACTTATTGTTTCAGATGTAAAATCAAAAATTTTAAATTAGTTTCTCTTTCCAAATTTGAGGGTGTTACAAGTTGGTATCAGAGCATAAGTTTGAGAGATTTAGGTGTTGATTTTGAATACCTAGACTCAAACTAGTGTTTGTTTAAGTAAATGAGAGTGAAATTCACCATTAGGCACTGTAAGATAGAATGTTTTGAGGTTGATGAATGTTGTTAGAAACGAGAATCACGTCGAGAGTAACAAGGATAATCATGTGTGGTGAGTTCATACTGACACCTGGCCAGTGTCATGGTGAACCTACTAGTACATGTGCATGCTTAAATTGCTTTCATGTAATGATTGTTGGGGTAGTAAAGGAAGTTCTAAACTAGTAGCCGTTGGAATAGATGGACGATTCTAGTATTAGTCACTTGGAGTGACGATAAGCATGATAATTGCTTTAAGTAGACCATTTCGGGTCGAGGTTAATGGTTGGATTAGAACCATATGCTTATTGAGCCGACTATGAATTGAGGAAAAACCGTAAAGGTAATGGATGTAATTTCCAACTTGCCTTAAGAGGTTTAATTATCCGGATGACAATAGTGGACCGGAGGGATTTGGAGGAGTATGAGTGAGACGTTGAATGCCGACTAAGTCATGCACAAAATTTATTTTGAAAATAAATTGCATCAGCTATTTCTTGTGTTTCTAATCCTTATGCGGATTGCATTTTGAATTTTGAGAAATGGTTAGCACACACACAAGATTTCAAATCATGGTTTTGAAGGTGCATGAAATCCTTTTATTTCGGGAGTTGCAAACTACGCCGGAACTTGTTTTGTTTATTTCATTGTTGTTCAACATTGTTTTGGATATAATGATAATCGTATTTTGTGATGTTCAAGATGTTAGGCAAGTAACTACGGCTTATAACTTTAACATTGGATCTCCTCCACATATGTTAACGTTTGGACGAAAAGTTATCTTCTATGATGTCTGTGTATGATTATTTTGGAGAATTTTGATGTCGCGTTGTTTCTCTTTTAAAGAATTGTGTCAGCACGTTTTGGTTGCAATTTAGCTAATTGTACAAATTGACTCATATGTGGCGTGAGTAGTGCATGAAAGAATATGCAGATTGTATTTCTTAATGATTTGCTTATGTGAAAAGTTTACGAGTTATGTTGGACATTTAGTCCCGCTCGAGTTTTGTTGAGAAAAGTTAATTTTATGTCATAAGGCGACTAAGAAGAGATGAGTTTGGAACTCTAGCGTCACGTAACTTTTCCTTAAAGAGTTGGTGTTATTAAGCATTTTGTTGCAAATAGTTGAATGTATGGATTGATTTATACATGACTTAAGTGATGCATGAAAGAACATTTTGGTCACATTTCATAATGATTTACTTAGTGCGCCTTTGGTCAGTTAAATGTTCATTATCATTTTATGTAAAATGTGTTATATCGACCTCGGGGTATGCATAGCTTGGTAACCATTGTCTCGCAACGCTTTGTTAAAAGAATCGTGAGTGACTACTAACTCATTGTATAAATGATGACCATTTGGTCAAAAGGTGTTTTGGTGTTGTAGAAATAATGCATAGTTCGCAGTATTTTACATTCTGAAACCACAAAGGTATGAGTCGTTCACATCGGTCAATTTTGATTTACCGAGTGTTTTGGAAAATTGAAAATCTTATTGGTTTGGAAGAAATGTGTATTTTGAGTATTTGGACAAATACATTTTAAGCAATTACGTTTTGACGTTTTGTGTCCCAAGTACGAAACCTTGAGAAAATGCTTCGTGAGGAAGATTTTAGAAAATTTTTGTACTAAATTATAGTACGCGGGATTTCTTATGTTTTGGACATTGATACGCACCGTCGGTGCAATTTGGGATTTGAAAATAGGTTGGAACCCTTTTTGGTGCCAACAATTATTAACACTTAATTCCTTGTATGTTTTGGAAAACACACTGTTGAGTGCAAGTTTGCCGAGAACGTCTTATTCAAATGGCATTATAGGACCGGACGGGAAATTTTGAGAAATTGATTTAAATAGTTTCCTCTTTTGGGAAAATTGGTCGCGAACTGTTTGATGCATGATATTTTGTTTCAAGGAAAATTGTAATGGTAATGTTACAAACTTGCATGTCTACCCCAATGTGAAGTTGTATAATGTTTTAGTCGATATTTTCGAGTGATGGAAAAGTATGGGTTTTTGTATTAACTAAGGAATTTGCACAAGTCATTTTGTGTTTTGGCTAAGAGTATTGTTAAACCGTTCCATCGTTTTGTGTAATAAACTGACGCGCACAAAATTTTGTTGATGAACCTTGCCTCATGCCGTTTTATGGTTGGCAAGGAAATGTTGGGGTCGAACGTCGTTTGGAACGCTTCTGAAATACGTACACACTTATTGTTGCACCCCGTTTAAGGTCGAGCAATCACTTTTCATGCATGTCATTAGTCAATCCATACTAGAACTGTAGCGGTTCCTTCTAGAAAATTTGTTTGTTACGCTTTTGCGTTTTGTGGGTAAACGGAACTGCAATGAAATGATTTTTCAACATGATTTTCACAGGTGGGACGAGTGTGTCCAGTTTTACGTTACTACCTGATAGTAGTAGTTTTGTGCGTACGGGTATTTGAGATGAAAATCTTGGTGTTGAAAATGTTTTACAAATGATTTTGATTATTGGCATATTTATTGAGTAACGCACTTGAACATCTTGAACTCGTTAGGACCTTGGAAAGGGTATGTAACCTAGTTAAAGGTAAGTGCGTGTAACACTTCGACGGTGGAAGGTTGAGTATTCCACGCGTGTTGGTATTAAGGGCCGAATGATATCGGTAGCAAGGTAAATGTATTGGTGGTAATTGGAGGGTAGACTTGCGGTAACGCTTTTCGAGGTTGGTATAACCGTTTTGATGACGACATTAATTTTGTGGAAACCCTCGGTAAACGGAACTCGTGTGTTCCGAGTTTGGTGATATAATTAGGTGTCGACTTTTGGACTTGAGACCAAGCACCTTTAGTGTACTCGGGGGATTGTAGTCCGATTTTAAAGGAATGAGGGCAATGGTAGTAGTAACCTTAAGATGCTCAATTGTGATGAGTGGTTTTGATGGAATGACCTTCGGGTGTGATTAATGAACCTGTCAGATAATGATTCATGTGAGATGAATTTTGGAGTCTAATAGAACTCGTTGGAGTTAATCGGCAGTTAATTGTAGGAATGATCGAAATTGATAATTCAGTTGGGTGCGTTAGTGAACAAACCTTGGGATGAATTAGATTCGAAAACTGAAACCGGGAAGTATGGAACATCCTAAGGTTGGGAGACGACCGAAATCGTTTGGTTGGGAGTTTCCCGATGGTGGGAATGTTTATCCGAACATAAGTACAGTGTACTTGAAGGGGTTTTGTTGGTAAGAAATTATTCGAGGAATTGCCTTTATAAGACTGTGTGGGGGAATTTAGATTCCGGTTAGGAATTTATTTATTATGGTCGACAGTAAGTCGGTTGGTTTTGGATTGTAAAGTATGTAGATTTCGAGGACGAAATCATCCTAAGGTTGGGAGGATTGTAACACCCGTAATTTCGGATAAGTACAACTTCGATTTAGTGAGGAATCGATCTTTTAAGAAAAATTATGGAAAATAGGATTTGGAGTTAAATCCTAGATTTGATAGTCTTGTTGGATGGAGAATTCAAATACGAGTCCAACGGGCCTTTCCGGAGCAAAAATGGAGCTAAAACGAAGAAGTTATGGCCAAAACAACTTTCGGTACAATCTCGGCTAAAGTGACCAGCGAAAGTGACACTTGTGTCACTCTCGTCGTGTCACTCTCGCTGGTTTTGTACCGAGGGTTTTTGTGACATGGTCACTCTCGCCGTCGGACTCCAGAAGGTTTTAAAACCCTTTTTCTTCTTTCTTTTCCTCATTTTTCACTCTCACTCTCAAACCCTATCGGCTCTCTCTCTCAAAAATCGCCCCTCTCACCAAATCGGTTTCTTTCCCCAAGTTAACCACAAATCCTCCCATCTCCTCTTCATCCTCTCCACTTGAACCAACCCACTCCACCATTGATGTTCATTTTTGGAGCTTAGAGCCGTTGGAAGTTTTGGAGCTCTCTTTTGGAGGATTCAAGTGATTAAGGTTTTGGAAGTTTTGGCTTGAGGATGCAAACTTCATCAAAGGAGCTTACGTTGGAGAAACTCTAGATTTAGCTAAATCTAGCAATGTGAGTTCAAGTTACTTTGCGAAAACGTTGTAATGCCAAAATGAGTATTTTACAAATATGTGTGTGTTTTACTTGAAAATGTATATGGTTGAGTTATTTGAATGGTTTAACTCTTTTGAAGTGTTTATCTTCATAAATGTATAAAACACCCATATTTGAGACTTTTAGATAATTGGATGGTTAGAAACCATGATTTGTCTTTAAAAGATTAATTGCTAAAAATGAGGTTTAAAGTGATGGTTTAATCATATATGTGTAAATGATTTCATAAACCATTTGAGAAAATGCATCTTTAGTGTTATAGGTCATTTTGAGAATTATAAGGGTGTGAGTCCTTTGGGAAAACCCGTTTTGTTTAACCGTGTTGAGTTTTGGGGTTAATGATGATTTTGTGGTATTGCTTGCCTAAACAATGTTTAAACGTGTTTTTGACCGACGTTATGGGTTTAGCAAGCTTAGAGCACTTTGCTTGGTTTTGACTGTGAGAAAGTCTTGGGGTTAATTGTCCGGTTTAAATGGCTCAATATGGAGTCTTGTTGATGGGTTGCTTTTATTGCACTGTTTTGCATTTAATGCACGTTTGAGTATTTACATGCTTGGGTGAGTGAGTCATTCCGGGATAGTCATGATGTTTGTAGACTGTGTTGCATTGGATCCATAGGCATGTTGTTTAGTCATTGGTAATGGTCGATTGGGTATCTTGAGGACGAACCTCGGAACTCATGTTTTATGACGTGGACTTTACGAGTAGGCATTAGGAGGATATAGTCTTGGGCACTTACTTTGGAGGTCTGTGTAGCGATCCACGCCTTCGGTATGTATACCTTGGAGGTAGTTTCGATGTGTCGGGCCTTGAGGCGTTACCGAGTGGGTAGACGTCAAGGTGTATCTTCAATTATGGTGTAACTCGGTTTCATAGAGCAGAGTCGTGGAATAGGCCAGACGTATGTGGTAATTCCCGATTTCGTTGGGAGGATAGAGATAGGCATAACATAACTTGTAATCTCTACTCCCAGTTGTGCGATGAACGTTGTACGGGTGGTATACTTATGTGTTACCTCCACCTTCAACGGATACAGGTCTCCCCCGTTTATGGTATTTGATCTTTATTACATTTTACGGTTGCGTGCGTATTGCTTCGTATTATGTTTTAATAAAGAGTTATATTTAATGGACGATTTCCATGTTTTATGGGTTGAGTATGTTTTGTTAACCGTATGTGAAGGTTTTGCCTAATTTAGATTTATTCGCATATTTGGGTGAATTGGGATTGTAACTCATTTTTGGGAAAACGCTTTACACTTTTGGGAAAGATTCCCATGGATTTTGAGTGCGTTGGAAAATGAGTCGCTTATGCCGTTTGGGAAACTTTTTTGGGAAATGATAGTCTTTGTCGCAAGCTTTCATTTAAAGATTTATTTAAATCATGACTATAATTATTAACTGACGATTTATGATTTGTTATAGTCATGATAAAATGCTTGAACTCACTAGGCGTAAGCCTAACCCTTTTTATTTGTTGGCATGTGCAACAGGCTCAGGTTGGGGTAGCTCTAGCTACACTGTGAAGTGGCGAGTGCTAGTAAAGTGCACGAGAGGTGAATAGCTTAAGTTATGTTTTCCGCATTTACCCTTGGGAAGTAGCACTTGTATTTGGATTAAGTGATGTCTGAAGTGGGTTTAGTCTTGGTAATGAGACTTATGTAGTATGTATTGCTTGGAGATAACCATTGTTTGTAATCGGCAGTTAATGGTAGGAATGATCGAAATTGATGATTCAGTTGGGTGCGTTAGTGAACAAACCTTGGGATGAATTAGAGTCGAAAACTGAAACCGGGAAGTATGGAACATCCTAAGGTTGGGAGACGACCGAAATCGTTTGGTTGGGAGTTTCCCGATGGTGGGAATGTTTATCCGAACATAAGTACAGTGTACTTGAAGGGGTTTTGTTGGTAAGAAATTATTCGAGGAATTGCCTTTATAAGACTGTGTGGGGGAATTTAGATTCCGGTTAGGAATTGATTAATTATGGTCGACAGTAAGTCGGTTGGTTTTGGATTGTAAAGTATGTAGATTTCGAGGACGAAATCATCCTAAGGTTGGGTGGATTGTAACACCCGTAATTTCGGATAAGTACAACTTCGATTTAGTGAGGAATCGATCTTTTAAGAAAAATTATGGAAAATAGGATTTGGAGTTAAATCCTAGATTTGATAGTCTTGTTGGATGGAGAATTCAAATACGAGTCCAACGGGCCTTTCCGGAGCAAAAATGGAGCTAAAACGAAGAAGTTATGGCCAAAACAACTTTCGGTACAATCTCGGCTAAAGTGACCAGCGAAAGTGACACTTGTGTCACTCTCGTCGTGTCACTCTCGCTGGTTTTGTACCGAGGGTTTTTGTGACATGGTCACTCTCGCCGTCGGACTCCAGAAGGTTTTAAAACCCTTTTTCTTCTTTCTTTTCCTCATTTTTCACTCTCACTCTCAAACCCTATCGGCTCTCTCTCTCAAAAATCGCCCCTCTCACCAAATCGGTTTCTTTCCCCAAGTTAACCACAAATCCTCCCATCTCCTCTTCATCCTCTCCCTTGAACCAACCCACTCCACCATTGATGTTCATTTTTGGAGCTTAGAGCCGTTGGAAGTTTTGGAGCTCTCTTTTGGAGGATTCAAGTGATTAAGGTTTTGGAAGTTTTGGCTTGAGGATGCAAACTTCATCAAAGGAGCTTACGTTGGAGAAACTCTAGATTTAACTAAATCTAGCAATGTGAGTTCAAGTTACTTTGCGAAAACGTTGTAATGCCAAAATGAGTATTTTACAAATATGTGTGTGTTTTACTTGAAAATGTATATGGTTGAGTTATTTGAATGGTTTAACTCTTTTGAAGTGTTTATCTTCATAAATGTATAAAACACCCATATTTGAGACTTTTAGATATTTGGATGGTTAGAAACCATGATTTGTCTTTAAAAGATTAATTGCTAAAAATGAGGTTTAAAGTGATGGTTTAATCATATATGTGTAAATGATTTCATAAACCATTTGAGAAAATGCATCTTTAGTGTTATAGGTCATTTTGAGAATTATAAGGGTGTGAGTCCTTTGGGAAAACCCGTTTTGTTTAACCGTGTTGTGTTTTGGGGTTAATGATGATTTTGTGGTATTGCTTGCCTAAACAATGTTTAAACGTGTTTTTGACCGACGTTATGGGTTTAGCAAGCTTAGAGCACTTTGCTTGGTTTTGACTGTGAGAAAGTCTTGGGGTTAATTGTCTGGTTTAAATGGCTCAATATGGAGTCTTGTTGATGGGTTGCTTTTATTGCACTGTTTTGCATTTAATGCACGTTTGAGTATTTACATGCTTGGGTGAGTGAGTCATTCCGGGATAGTCATGATGTTTGTAGACTGTGTTGCATTGGATCCATAGGCATGTTGTTTAGTCATTGGTAATGGTCGATTGGGTATCTTGAGGACGAACCTCGAAACTCATGTTTTATGACCTGGACTTTACGAGTAGGCATTAGGAGGATATAGTCTTGGGCACTTACTTTGGAGGTCTGTGTAGCGATCCACGCCTTCGGTATGTATACCTTGGAGGTAGTTTCGATGTGTCGGGCCTTGAGGCGTTACCGAGTGGGTAGACGTCAAGGTGTATCTTCAATTATGGTGTAACTCGGTTTCATAGAGCAGAGTCGTGGAATAGGCCAGACGTATGTGGTAATTCCCGATTTCGTTGGGAGGATAGAGATAGGCATAACATAACTTGTAATCTCTACTCCCAGTTGTGCGATGAACGTTGTACGGGTGGTATACTTATGTGTTACCTCCACCTTCAACGGATATAGGTCTCCCCCGTTTATGGTATTTGATCTTTATTACATTTTACAGTTGCGTGCGTATTGCTTCGTATTATGTTTTAATAAAGAGTTATATTTAATGGACGATTTCCATGTTTTATGGGTTGAGTATGTTTTGTTAACCGTATGTGAAGGTTTTGCCTAATTTAGATTTATTCGCATATTTGGGTGAATTGGGATTGTAACTCATTTTTGGGAAAACGCTTTACACTTTTGGGAAGGATTCCCATGGATTTTGAGTGCGTTGGAAAATGAGTCGCTTATGCCGTTTGGGAAACTTTTTTGGGAAATGATAGTCTTTGTCGCAAGCTTTCATTTAAAGATTTATTTAAATCATGACTATAATTATTAACTGACGATTTATGATTTGTTATAGTCATGATAAAATGCTTGAACTCACTAGGCGTAAGCCTAACCCTTTTTATTTGTTGGCATGTGCAACAGGCTCAGGTTGGGGTAGCTCTAGCTACACTGTGAAGTGGCGAGTGCTAGTAAAGTGCACGAGAGGTGAATAGCTTAAGTTATGTTTTCCGCATTTACCCTTGGGAAGTAGCACTTGTATTTGGATTAAGTGATGTCTGAAGTGGGTTTAGTCTTGGTAATGAGACTTATGTAGTATGTATTGCTTGGAGATAACCATTGTTTGTAATCGGCAGTTAATGGTAGGAATGATCGAAATTGATGATTCAGTTGGGTGCGTTAGTGAACAAACCTTGGGATGAATTAGAGTCGAAAACTGAAACCGGGAAGTATGGAACATCCTAAGGTTGGGAGACGACCGAAATCGTTTGGTTGGGAGTTTCCCGATGGTGGGAATGTTTATCCGAACATAAGTACAGTGTACTTGAAGGGGTTTTGTTGGTAAGAAATTATTCGAGGAATTGCCTTTATAAGACTGTGTGGGGGAATTTAGATTCCGGTTAGGAATTGATTAATTATGGTCGACAGTAAGTCGGTTGGTTTTGGATTGTAAAGTATGTAGATTTCGAGGACGAAATCATCCTAAGGTTGGGAGGATTGTAACACCCGTAATTTCGGATAAGTACAACTTCGATTTAGTGAGGAATCGATCTTTTAAGAAAAATTATGGAAAATAGGATTTGGAGTTAAATCCTAGATTTGATAGTCTTGTTGGATGGAGAATTCAAATACGAGTCCAACGGGCCTTTCCGGAGCAAAAATGGAGCTAAAACGAAGAAGTTATGGCCAAAACAACTTTCGGTACAATCTCGGCTAAAGTGACCAGCGAAAGTGACACTTGTGTCACTCTCGTCGTGTCACTCTCGCTGGTTTTGTACCGAGGGTTTTTGTGACATGGTCACTCTCGCCGTCGGACTCCAGAAGGTTTTAAAACCCTTTTTCTTCTTTCTTTTCCTCATTTTTCACTCTCACTCTCAAACCCTATCGGCTCTCTCTCTCAAAAATCGCCCCTCTCACCAAATCGGTTTCTTTCCCCAAGTTAACCACAAATCCTCCCATCTCCTCTTCATCCTCTCCCTTGAACCAACCCACTCCACCATTGATGTTCATTTTTGGAGCTTAGAGTCGTTGGAAGTTTTGGAGCTCTCTTTTGGAGGATTCAAGTGATTAAGGTTTTGGAAGTTTTGGCTTGAGGATGCAAACTTCATCAAAGGAGCTTACGTTGGAGAAACTCTAGATTTAACTAAATCTAGCAATGTGAGTTCAAGTTACTTTGCGAAAACGTTGTAATGCCAAAATGAGTATTTTACAAATATGTGTGTGTTTTACTTGAAAATGTATATGGTTGAGTTATTTGAATGGTTTAACTCTTTTGAAGTGTTTATCTTCATAAATGTATAAAACACCCATATTTGAGACTTTTAGATATTTGGATGGTTAGAAACCATGATTTGTCTTTAAAAGATTAATTGCTAAAAATGAGGTTTAAAGTGATGGTTTAATCATATATGTGTAAATGATTTCATAAACCATTTGAGAAAATGCATCTTTAGTGTTATAGGTCATTTTGAGAATTATAAGGGTGTGAGTCCTTTGGGAAAACCCGTTTTGTTTAACCGTGTTGAGTTTTGGGGTTAATGATGATTTTGTGGTATTGCTTGCCTAAACAATGTTTAAACGTGTTTTTGACCGACGTTATGGGTTTAGCAAGCTTAGAGCACTTTGCTTGGTTTTGACTGTGAGAAAGTCTTGGGGTTAATTGTCCGGTTTAAATGGCTCAATATGGAGTCTTGTTGATGGGTTGCTTTTATTGCACTGTTTTGCATTTAATGCACGTTTGAGTATTTACATGCTTGGGTGAGTGAGTCATTCCGGGATAGTCATGATGTTTGTAGACTGTGTTGCATTGGATCCATAGGCATGTTGTTTAGTCATTGGTAATGGTCGATTGGGTATCTTGAGGACGAACCTCGGAACCCATGTTTTATGACCTGGACTTTACGAGTAGGCATTAGGAGGATATAGTCTTGGGCACTTACTTTGGAGGTCTGTGTAGCGATCCACGCCTTCGGTATGTATACCTTGGAGGTAGTTTCGATGTGTCGGGCCTTGAGGCGTTACCGAGTGGGTAGACGTCAAGGTGTATCTTCAATTATGGTGTAACTCGGTTTCATAGAGCAGAGTCGCGGAATAGGCCAGACGTATGTGGTAATTCCCGATTTCGTTGGGAGGATAGAGATAGGCATAACATAACTTGTAATCTCTACTCCCAGTTGTGCGATGAACGCTGTACGGGTGGTATACTTATGTGTTACCTCCACCTTCAACGGATACAGGTCTCCCCCGTTTATGGTATTTGATCTTTATTACATTTTACGGTTGCGTGCGTATTGCTTCGTATTATGTTTTAATAAAGTGTTATATTTAATGGACGATTTCCATGTTTTATGGGTTGAGTATGTTTTGTTAACCGTATGTGAAGGTTTTGCCTAATTTAGAATTATTCGCATATTTGGGTGAATTGGGATTGTAACTCATTTTTGGGAAAACGCTTTACACTTTTGGGAAGGATTCCCATGGATTTTGAGTGCGTTGGAAAATGAGTCGCTTATGCCGTTTGGGAAACTTTTTTGGGAAATGATAGTCTTTGTCGCAAGCTTTCATTTAAAGATTTATTTAAATCATGACTATAATTATTAACTGACGATTTATGATTTGTTATAGTCATGATAAAATGCTTGAACTCACTAGGCGTAAGCCTAACCCTTTTTATTTGTTGGCATGTGCAACAGGCTCAGGTTGGGGTAGCTCTAGCTACACTGTGAAGTGGCGAGTGCTAGTAAAGTGCACGAGAGGTGAATAGCTTAAGTTATGTTTTCCGCATTTACCCTTGGGAAGTAGCACTTGTATTTGGATTAAGTGATGTCTGAAGTGGGTTTAGTCTTGGTAATGAGACTTATGTAGTATGTATTGCTTGGAGATAACCATTGTTTGTAATCGGCAGTTAATGGTAGGAATGATCGAAATTGATGATTCAGTTGGGTGCGTTAGTGAACAAACCTTGGGATGAATTAGAGTCGAAAACTGAAACCGGGAAGTATGGAACATCCTAAGGTTAGGAGACGACCGAAATCGTTTGGTTGGGAGTTTCCCGATGGTGGGAATGTTTATCCGAACATAAGTACAGTGTACTTGAAGGGGTTTTGTTGGTAAGAAATTATTCGAGGAATTGCCTTTATAAGACTGTGTGGGGGAATTTAGATTCCGGTTAGGAATTGATTAATTATGGTCGACAGTAAGTCGGTTGGTTTTGGATTGTAAAGTATGTAGATTTCGAGGACGAAATCATCCTAAGGTTGGGAGGATTGTAACACCCGTAATTTCGGATAAGTACAACTTCGATTTAGTGAGGAATCGATCTTTTAAGAAAAATTATGGAAAATAGGATTTGGAGTTAAATCCTAGATTTGATAGTCTTGTTGGATGGAGAATTCAAATACGAGTCCAACGGGCCTTTCCGGAGCAAAAATGGAGCTAAAACGAAGAAGTTATGGCCAAAACAACTTTCGGTACAATCTCGGCTAAAGTGACCAGCGAAAGTGACACTTGTGTCACTCTCGTCGTGTCACTCTCGCTGGTTTTGTACCGAGGGTTTTTGTGACATGGTCACTCTCGCCGTCGGACTCCAGAAGGTTTTAAAACCCTTTTTCTTCTTTCTTTTCCTCATTTTTCACTCTCACTCTCAAACCCTATCGGCTCTCTCTCTCAAAAATCGCCCCTCTCACCAAATCGGTTTCTTTCCCCAAGTTAACCACAAATCCTCCCATCTCCTCTTCATCCTCTCCCTTGAACCAACCCACTCCACCATTGATGTTCATTTTTGGAGCTTAGAGTCGTTGGAAGTTTTGGAGCTCTCTTTTGGAGGATTCAAGTGATTAAGGTTTTGGAAGTTTTGGCTTGAGGATGCAAACTTCATCAAAGGAGCTTACGTTGGAGAAACTCTAGATTTAACTAAATCTAGCAATGTGAGTTCAAGTTACTTTGCGAAAACGTTGTAATGCCAAAATGAGTATTTTACAAATATGTGTGTGTTTTACTTGAAAATGTATATGGTTGAGTTATTTGAATGGTTTAACTCTTTTGAAGTGTTTATCTTCATAAATGTATAAAACACCCATATTTGAGACTTTTAGATATTTGGATGGTTAGAAACCATGATTTGTCTTTAAAAGATTAATTGCTAAAAATGAGGTTTAAAGTGATGGTTTAATCATATATGTGTAAATGATTTCATAAACCATTTGAGAAAATGCATCTTTAGTGTTATAGGTCATTTTGAGAATTATAAGGGTGTGAGTCCTTTGGGAAAACCCGTTTTGTTTAACCGTGTTGAGTTTTGGGGTTAATGATGATTTTGTGGTATTGCTTGCCTAAACAATGTTTAAACGTGTTTTTGACCGACGTTATGGGTTTAGCAAGCTTAGAGCACTTTGCTTGGTTTTGACTGTGAGAAAGTCTTGGGGTTAATTGTCCGGTTTAAATGGCTCAATATGGAGTCTTGTTGATGGGTTGCTTTTATTGCACTGTTTTGCATTTAATGCACGTTTGAGTATTTACATGCTTGGGTGAGTGAGTCATTCCGGGATAGTCATGATGTTTGTAGACTGTGTTGCATTGGATCCATAGGCATGTTGTTTAGTCATTGGTAATGGTCGATTGGGTATCTTGAGGACGAACCTCGGAACCCATGTTTTATGACCTGGACTTTACGAGTAGGCATTAGGAGGATATAGTCTTGGGCACTTACTTTGGAGGTCTGTGTAGCGATCCACGCCTTCGGTATGTATACCTTGGAGGTAGTTTCGATGTGTCGGGCCTTGAGGCGTTACCGAGTGGGTAGACGTCAAGGTGTATCTTCAATTATGGTGTAACTCGGTTTCATAGAGCAGAGTCGTGGAATAGGCCAGACGTATGTGGTAATTCCCGATTTCGTTGGGAGGATAGAGATAGGCATAACATAACTTGTAATCTCTACTCCCAGTTGTGCGATGAACGCTGTACGGGTGGTATACTTATGTGTTACCTCCACCTTCAACGGATACAGGTCTCCCCCGTTTATGGTATTTGATCTTTATTACATTTTACGGTTGCGTGCGTATTGCTTCGTATTATGTTTTAATAAAGTGTTATATTTAATGGACGATTTCCATGTTTTATGGGTTGAGTATGTTTTGTTAACCGTATGTGAAGGTTTTGCCTAATTTAGAATTATTCGCATATTTGGGTGAATTGGGATTGTAACTCATTTTTGGGAAAACGCTTTACACTTTTGGGAAGGATTCCCATGGATTTTGAGTGCGTTGGAAAATGAGTCGCTTATGCCGTTTGGGAAACTTTTTTGGGAAATGATAGTCTTTGTCGCAAGCTTTCATTTAAAGATTTATTTAAATCATGACTATAATTATTAACTGACGATTTATGATTTGTTATAGTCATAATAAAATGCTTGAACTCACTAGGCGTAAGCCTAACCCTTTTTATTTGTTGGCATGTGCAACAGGCTCAGGTTGGGGTAGCTCTAGCTACACTGTGAAGTGGCGAGTGCTAGTAAAGTGCACGAGAGGTGAATAGCTTAAGTTATGTTTTCCGCATTTACCCTTGGGAAGTAGCACTTGTATTTGGATTAAGTGATGTCTGAAGTGGGTTTAGTCTTGGTAATGAGACTTATGTAGTATGTATTGCTTGGAGATAACCATTGTTTGTAATCGGCAGTTAATGGTAGGAATGATCGAAATTGATGATTCAGTTGGGTGCGTTAGTGAACAAACCTTGGGATGAATTAGAGTCGAAAACTGAAACCGGGAAGTATGGAACATCCTAAGGTTAGGAGACGACCGAAATCGTTTGGTTGGGAGTTTCCCGATGGTGGGAATGTTTATCCGAACATAAGTACAGTGTACTTGAAGGGGTTTTGTTGGTAAGAAATTATTCGAGGAATTGCCTTTATAAGACTGTGTGGGGGAATTTAGATTCCGGTTAGGAATTGATTAATTATGGTCGACAGTAAGTCGGTTGGTTTTGGATTGTAAAGTATGTAGATTTCGAGGACGAAATCATCCTAAGGTTGGGAGGATTGTAACACCCGTAATTTCGGATAAGTACAACTTCGATTTAGTGAGGAATCGATCTTTTAAGAAAAATTATGGAAAATAGGATTTGGAGTTAAATCCTAGATTTGATAGTCTTGTTGGATGGAGAATTCAAATACGAGTCCAACGGGCCTTTCCGGAGCAAAAATGGAGCTAAAACGAAGAAGTTATGGCCAAAACAACTTTCGGTACAATCTCGGCTAAAGTGACCAGCGAAAGTGACACTTGTGTCACTCTCGTCGTGTCACTCTCGCTGGTTTTGTACTGAGGGTTTTTGTGACATGGTCACTCTCGCCGTCGGACTCCAGAAGGTTTTAAAACCCTTTTTCTTCTTTCTTTTCCTCATTTTTCACTCTCACTCTCAAACCCTATCGGCTCTCTCTCTCAAAAATCGCCCCTCTCACCAAATCGGTTTCTTTCCCCAAGTTAACCACAAATCCTCCCATCTCCTCTTCATCCTCTCCCTTGAACCAACCCACTCCACCATTGATGTTCATTTTTGGAGCTTAGAGCCGTTGGAAGTTTTGGAGCTCTCTTTTGGAGGATTCAAGTGATTAAGGTTTTGGAAGTTTTGGCTTGAGGATGCAAACTTCATCAAAGGAGCTTACGTTGGAGAAACTCTAGATTTAACTAAATCTAGCAATGTGAGTTCAAGTTACTTTGCGAAAACGTTGTAATGCCAAAATGAGTATTTTACAAATATGTGTGTGTTTTACTTGAAAATGTATATGGTTGAGTTATTTGAATGGTTTAACTCTTTTGAAGTGTTTATCTTCATAAATGTATAAAACACCATATTTGAGACTTTTAGATATTTGGATGGTTAGAAACCATGATTTGTCTTTAAAAGATTAATTGCTAAAAATGAGGTTTAAAGTGATGGTTTAATCATATATGTGTAAATGATTTCATAAACCATTTGAGAAAATGCATCTTTAGTGTTATAGGTCATTTTGAGAATTATAAGGGTGTGAGTCCTTTGGGAAAACCCGTTTTGTTTAACCGTGTTGAGTTTTGGGGTTAATGATGATTTTGTGGTATTGCTTGCCTAAACAATGTTTAAACGTGTTTTTGACCGACGTTATGGGTTTAGCAAGCTTAGAGCACTTTGCTTGGTTTTGACTGTGAGAAAGTCTTGGGGTTAATTGTCCGGTTTAAATGGCTCAATATGGAGTCTTGTTGATGGGTTGCTTTTATTGCACTGTTTTGCATTTAATGCACGTTTGAGTATTTACATGCTTGGGTGAGTGAGTCATTCCGGGATAGTCATGATGTTTGTAGACTGTGTTGCATTGGATCCATAGGCATGTTGTTTAGTCATTGGTAATGGTCGATTGGGTATCTTGAGGACGAACCTCGGAACTCATGTTTTATGACCTGGACTTTACGAGTAGGCATTAGGAGGATATAGTCTTGGGCACTTACTTTGGAGGTCTGTGTAGCGATCCACGCCTTCGGTATGTATACCTTGGAGGTAGTTTCGATGTGTCGGGCCTTGAGGCGTTACCGAGTGGGTAGACGTCAAGGTGTATCTTCAATTATGGTGTAACTCGGTTTCATAGAGCAGAGTCGTGGAATAGGCCAGACGTATGTGGTAATTCCCGATTTCGTTGGGAGGATAGAGACAGGCATAACATAACTTGTAATCTCTACTCCCAGTTGTGCGATGAACGTTGTACGGGTGGTATACTTATGTGTTACCTCCACCTTCAACGGATACAGGTCTCCCCCGTTTATGGTATTTGATCTTTATTACATTTTACGGTTGCGTGCGTATTGCTTCGTATTATGTTTTAATAAAGAGTTATATTTAATGGACGATTTCCATGTTTTATGGGTTGAGTATGTTTTGTTAACCGTATGTGAAGGTTTTGCCTAATTTAGATTTATTCGCATATTTGGGTGAATTGGGATTGTAACTCATTTTTGGGAAAACGCTTTACACTTTTGGGAAGGATTCCCATGGATTTTGAGTGCGTTGGAAAATGAATCGCTTATTCCGTTTGGGAAACTTTTTTAGGAAATGATAGTCTTTGTCGCAAGCTTTCATTTAAAGATTTATTTAAATCATGACTATAATTATTAACTGACGATTTATGATTTGTTATAGTCATGATAAAATGCTTGAACTCACTAGGCGTAAGCCTAACCCTTTTTATTTGTCGGCATGTGCAACAGGCTCAGGTTGGGGTAGCTCTAGCTACACTGTGAAGTGGCGAGTGCTAGTAAAGTGCACGAGAGGTGAGTAGCTTAAGTTATGTTTTCCGCATTTACCCTTGGGAAGTAGCACTTGTATTTGGATTAAGTGATGTCTGAAGTGGGTTTAGTCTTGGTAATGAGACTTATGTAGTATGTATTGCTTGGAGATAACCATTGTTTGTAATTGGAGGTATTTTACTTATTGTTTCAGATGTAATATCAAAAAATTTAAATTAGTTGCTCTTTCCAAATTTGAGGGTGTTACAAGATAGTCTTCGTAAAATCTATCTCTTGACTAGAAGTTTATATGAAGCCATGAATGGCAAAACTGTAGTTGAAAATCAAAACCTTGATCTCGCTGAACAGCTTAAAACTGTCACCTTCAAATAGAAAATCTTTCTAAAATTGAAGAAGATTTCAAAGATCAAGTGCACTTAAATCAGCTAGTCAAAATCGAGCGCGAAGAAGCTATCGCTGCATTAAGAGCTGAAAAAGCTACTGTTGATGGATGGTGTAATTCCTCAACATAGATCACTGAGATAATTAAGTCTTAGATTCCCCTGAGTGATAAACGTGGTCTTGGTTACAAAGCTGATACTCTAGAACCAACCATTGATCGTTCCATGCTCTTATTTGGAACTTTCGTATCCTCAGTCGCTGATACTTCATCCTCTCAGTGTTCCTCTTCTAGACCGCCTATCCCTGAGGAAATTTCTACCTCTTCAAAAGGTAAAGAGAAAATGGTTTATCCAAAACCTACCCCTGTCTTTAAAGATAAAGGTAAAGGAATTGCTTTTAACCAAAATCCTCAGAAGGGTACCTTAGTACCTAAGCTGAATGCTTCTAAAGCTTTAGTGATCCATCCCTCTGGATCAAGGAATCAGATCTCTGGATCTACTCAGCGTGGATCTATTCAGCGATCTACTCCTAGAATCAGAGTGGATGTCTCTGGTAAGAAATCCGAAGAACTGAATGTTCCTCCCATTTCAAAAGCCAATAGCTTACTTGGTGCTGGTACTTCTTTTTCAAAATATAAAGCTCAGCATTCAAATGGTCCTAGAACTACTTTTAGTTATAGGAAATGTTATCACTGTGGACTTAGTGATCATATTGCTAGAAAGTGCCCCACAGCCACCAAAGTTGAAAAGATAGCTAAGGTGAAGATCATTGCCCCCAAGGCAAAGAAGACCACTGAGGTTAAGAAATTAACCAAAGTGAAGACTGACAAAGCTGAATCTTCAAATGCTGCGAAGATTGCTGAACTTCCATTCCAACTACTTCCACTGACAAAAGTGTACACATGGTTAAGTGGGTACCCAAGAAAAACTAATCTTCCTTTGTAATGCAGGTTAAGAAGGGTATCTGGTATCTCGATAGCGGATGCTCTAGACACATGGCTGGAAAGAAAAGCTTGCTCGCTGAATACAAGGAAGAGAAGGGTCCCTCTGTGACTTTCGGTGGAAATGGAAAAGGACATACCCGAGGATTTGGTGTACTCTCTAATGGTCCAACAACCTTCAGAAGAGTCGCATATGTTGAAGGGCTGAAGCATAATGTTTTAAGCATCAGTCAGCTTTGCGACAAGGATAACAAAGTAATCTTTACTAAGGAATCCTGCTTTGTCACTGACAAAAAGGAGAAGATAGCTCTCAGCGGTTATCGTTTGGAAAATGTTTATGTAATAAACATGGACTCAACAACCACTGAGAACTCCTGTTTCTTCTCAAAAGCCTCATCTGATGTCAACTGGCTATGGCATAAGAGGCTCTCTCATCTGAATTTCAAGACACTGAACACTCTTTCTTCAAAAGAGTTAGTCACTGGTCTACCTCAGCACTCATACACCAAAGAGTCTTTATGTTCAGCGTGTGAGAAAGGGAAGCAGACCAAAGCAAGCTTTAAGTCAAAGAAAATCTCCTCAGTGTCATCTCCTCTACAACTTCTCCATATGGATTTGTTTGGCCCTGTTAACAAACAATCCATCGATGGAAAGAAATATACACTGGTCATAGTTGATGAATTCTCTCGTTATACATGGGTTATGTTTCTCTGTTCCAAGAGTGACACCCCTGAAGAACTCATCACCTTTGTTCGGAAGATGGAAACCCTGAACAACTTGACCGTTCGCTCAATAAGGAGTGATCATGGGACTGAATTCAAAAACAGTTCTCTTGATTCCTTCTTTGAGAGTAAGGGTATTTCTCACAACTTTTCATCAGTGAGAACACCGCAACAAAATGGAGTCACTGAAAGAAAAAATAGAACAATTATTGAAGCTGCACGTTCAATGCTCAGCGATTCTCACCTGTCTACTCAGTTTTGGGCAGAAGCTGTCAACACTGCTTGTTTTACGCAAAACAGGTCGCTGATAGTCAAAAGATTCAATAAAACAGCCTATGAACTTTTTCATGGGAGAAAGCCTTCAATCAGCTTTCTTCACATCTTTGGATGTTAGTGTTTCATACTGAACAACAGATATGCCCTTGGAAAGTTTGATCCTAAGGCTGGTGATGGAATCTTTCTTGGATATTCTTCAATCTCCAAAGCCTTCAGAGTCTTCAATCGAAGAAGACAAACTGTAGAATAAACTATTCACGTCACGTTTGACGAATCCCGTTCAGCGAACTCTAAACCGTCCGCTGATACTGAAGAACTGAATCAATGGATGTTTTCTCATCTTGGTGATTCAGAAGATATTCCCACTCCTCATACTCATACAGTTGAAGATGATAGTCCTACTATCATTCCAAACATACAGAATAGTGAAGCTGAAACATCATGGGTCTCAGCTGTTCCTTTAAACACTATACCTGCTTCTGAACCAAATGTCTCAGACATTCCATCTACTTCTCAGCAATCAGTGAATGAAATGACATCTGCACCCACTCCTCTCTTAGCTGATATTCCAAAAGTTGTTGAAGCCTCATCTTCAGCTCCTCCAGTTCAGGTTGAGTCAGCATCTCACGCTCTGGCTCAGCGATGGACTGTAAATCACCAATTGATCAAATTCTCGGTGATCCAAACGCTGGTGTTCAGACTCGACGAAGTGCATGTAATATTTGTTTATTTGTTAACTTTATTTATCCGATTGAACCAAAGAAAGTAGATGATGCCCTCAAAGATCCAAACTGGGTCAGTGCCATGCAAGAAGAGTTGACTGAATTCGAAAGAAACAAAGTTTGGAAACTTGTTCGAAGACCAACTGACAAGACAGTGATAGGCACTAATTGGGTCTATCGAAACAAGTTGGACGAACATGGAACTGTAACCCGCAACAAGGCTCGTCTTGTTGCTCAGGGATACAGACAAGAGGAAGGCATGGATTACGATGAAACATTTGCTCCAGTAGCAAGACTAGAATCTATTCGTCTATTCTTAGCATACGCTGTACACAAAGACTTCAAAGTATATCAGATGGATGTTAAGTCAGCGTTTCTAAATGGAAAGCTGAATGAAGAAGTATATGTGGAACAACCTCCAGGATTCTCAGATCCTAAGCGTCCAGGTTATGTTTATATACTGGATAAGGCACTTTATGGCTTAAAGCAAGCTCCACGTGCATGGTATGACACTCTCTCTACTTATCTCCATATTGAAAAATTTGAGCGAGGTAAAATCGACAAAAATCTATTTTTCAGAATAGTGAAAGGTCATATCATTCTTGTTCAGATATATGTTGATGACATTATATTTGGTTCTACTAACCCTGATCTTTGTACTCGTTTCGCTGATAGAATGAAAGATGAGTATAAAATGAGCATGATGGGTGAACTAACATATTTCCTTGGTCTTCAGATAAAGCAAAATGAAAAAGGAACTTTCATTAAACAGGGAAAGTATGTTAAAGATATGCTGAAGAAATTCGATTTAACTCAGAGTTCAGCAATGAAAACCCCTATGGCACCACCGCTGACACTAGATAAGGAAACTATTGGTATTCCTGTTAATGTCACGCTGTACCGTGGGATGATCGGCTCTCTCTTGTATCTTACAGATAGCCGACCCGATATTATGTACGCAACCTGTTTGTGTGCACGATATCAAGCTGAACCTAAGGAATCTCATATGACCGTTGTAAAGAGAATTTTTTCGATACCTTAAGGGTACTGCGAATCTGGGTCTTTGGTATCCCAAAGACTCAGGGTTCGATCTAATCGCCTATTCAGATAGTGATTTTGCAGGTTGCAAATTGGATAGGAAAAGCACCACAGGAGGCTGTCAGCTCCTGGGTGGAAAGCTGGTGAGTTGGACAAGTAAAAAGCAAAACTCAGTGTCCACCTCCACAGCTGAAGCTCAGTGTGTAGCCGCTGGAAGCTGTTGTTCTCAGGTCTTGTGGATGAGAAATCAACTACTGTACTATGACCTACAACTCTCAAATATTCCAATCTATTGCGACAGCACAAGTGCCATCGTTATAGCCAACAATCTAGTGCTTCACTCAAAGACAAAACACATCGAAATCAGGTATCATTTTATCAGAGATCATGTGATTAATGGTGATATAGAACTTCACTTTATCCCAACTGATTATCAGTTAGCTGATCTGTTCACCAAACTTCTTGATGAGACAAGATTCAACTTTCTCATCAGCGAGCTTGGAATGTTGAACTTTGAAGAGTAAAATCTTCAGCGGTTCACATTTGATCAGCGCAAGGATAAAATCAACTTGTATGACCCATTCTATCACTTTCTCTCTAAATAAACTTGATTCGCTGATATCAAGGTATGTTTTTCTCTCACCGACAATCGCATGTAAATGAAAGATTTCAAAACAAATTGCATCGCTGAATATCTCTTCTTTAATCAGCGATACTTTGAAATTTCTAAAACCAACACTGATATTTCTATTCAGTGCTTCATGTTTTCATAAGTGTCCCTGAGTTTTCAAAACCTCAGAGACATCCTAGAATATGAAAGGACAGTTATGACGTTATTACAACGGATAAGCCCTGACACGTTCTTTTTCTGACACACGTGCACGTTTCGTTTACCTTCCAATCAAATGCAAACACGTGTCATGATGAAAAACTTTCCCGCTCGAGTTTTTCTGTCTCTCTAATCTCACTATATAAACACTTTGTGGGTTTATATTTTTCCTTTACGCGAAAAACTTCTCCTCCAAGCAAGAAAAAGAAAATTACTGTTGCATTTGTGCTCTCAAGTTTTCAAGAACTTCTTCTTCTTCAACGAACCAGGTTAATATTTCTGTTATTTACCTGTTTCTTAAAACTTGTTAATGATCTTCTCATTGTTTTTACAAGATCAAACAAAAGAACTCTTTCAAAAATGAAATCATTTCTTTCATGGTTTTATGAACAAAACCTTTCATGGTTGTTCTTCAAGTTTAAACTCAAAATCTTAAACTTGTTCTTCATACGTTTTTCCAGAATCCTAATTCTCAAAGGAAACTGGAAAACAAGATTTTTTTGTTTGCATTTCTTTTTCAAAATCAAGAAAAACCCTAATCTTCATTAAGACATTTTTGTCTGAATGAAATGGACAAAATTCGAACCATCTTATTGGAAAATCTTTCCACATTAAGATTATTCTTATATGTTATATCTTTGGTTGAACTGATAATACAGAAATGGCATCTACTGACATTTCCACTGCTAAGAACACCACTGCTGCTGAGGAATTGGAAATCATCAAGGCTACTCAGGTCAAGTTCACTCTTGAAGAACTGGATTGGACAAAAACCAACAACCTCTATGCGCTTCTCGAGTTTCCTCCTCGAAAGCAAGTCACACATCTGAATGATGCTGGGAATTTCCTGAAAAACTGTTGCCTCTCTACAGCCCTGACCATAACACCTCCTGCACATCAGCTACTACTATCTCAGTTCTGGTATTCTGCTAGACACTCTCAGCTCCCATTAACCAAAGACTCCTCAAAGACAATTGATTGCATCCTCTGTGATACTGATTTTGGCACTATAAAGATCACCCCTGCCATTATCCGCAAAGCCCTGAGCCTTCCCATCGCCACAAAAGAAAAACCTTTTGTTCCCCTCCCTGACCACAAGAAACATTCTGATAGGGAAGCCATCACTGCATTCTTTGATGCAATGGGCTATGTATGTGAAACTGGGAGGGACAAGAAGCCTGAGAAGAAGCTGACCCTCATCAAGAAGTCAAAAATGCCCAGCGAGATGAACTTCATCTTCGCTCACTTAATAAGCTGGATGACTGCAAAGACCGGCTCCTCTGATCAAGCCGCTCAAGCTCAGCAAGCAATAGGACATGCTTTGCTGAAAGGTCTTCATATTGACTGGGCATCGATAATCTACGATGATATTGTACTCAGAGTAGACTCCGCCGCTGACCGATCTCCATGGGTTCCATATCCTAGATTCATCAGCGCCGTCTTCCAAACAGTCCTGAAGGACAACTACCCACAAGTAGGAGACCTGAAACTCTCCCAGGTTGGTCCTAAAGTACTCAACTTCAAGCCAGTGGAAAATGAGGTACGTCTCTCTACACTCTTAACTCTTCTCAATCCTCTTTCTTCTTCTACTTCTGCAGCGCCTTCAGTGGACAAATCCATCGCTGATACCCCAGCTGCGACCTCCTCTCCTTCAAGAAAAAGGAAACACTCTTCTACCCAACTTAGTTCCAAAAGAACTAAGAAAACCAAGGAGCAACCCCAGCAATCTCTTGCTGAAGACTCCTCAGCTCATCTCGAAGAGCTGAAGGAAAGTTCAGTGGTACGCTCTGCCACAGCTGAACAAGCCACCCATTCCATCCCAGCTTCAGCATCTCTAAACGCTGAGGTTATAAACTTGGAATCTACCCAACCTCCTTCAGTTTCACTACAGACTGAAGAAGCGATTCTCAGCGGATCCAACACTGAACCCCGCACCCAACCAACACTCTCAACCTTCGCTTCTCTCTCTACTCCATTGGACTTTAATCCAGTTTTCACCACGATCACTGGAGCACCCGTCATTCCTCCAGAAGCTAAAGTTGATACTCTTCAAGGAGTGATGGATGTAGGACCTGCAAAAATGACTATACGTACACGCACTCTAGCTGACGACATGGAACTCTTTTCAGGACACAGAGGTTTTGACGAATTCATCAATCCTCCTGCAGGTATACACCAACCCATATACACTGTAACTGAACCCCAAACTTCTGAGCTTTCCTCTGTTCATAAGTACTTATATGTTACAGGTCCTAATTTGGGAGACATAAACGCCTCTCTAAAGAACCTGGATACGAAGCTGACAGGTCTCACCACTACTCTCTCAGATAACTCTACAGCTGTAACAAACGCTGGAGAGAATCTCAATAAGTTGACGACAGTGGTTGAACAGAAAGCCTCCAAAACGGATTTGGAGAGGATTGATAAAACTCTTGGTGACTTTGCCAAAGTTCTTGCTGACATCTACACAGACTACAACTCCCTCAAAACATCAGTTCAATCCATGTCCAGCGAGTTTACAACGCTGAAGACATCGGTTGGAAATCTTCAGGAAGAGATGACTGCTGTAAAGACTGACGTCAGTTCAGTGAAGACTGACGTCAATTCAATGAAGATAACGATGCAGCAGATCCTGAATAACATGACCGCCCCTGCCCCTGCACCGACGCATTTTACTACGGCGGATCGTGCTGAACTTTTGAAGATCAGTCCTGCTATTACTGGCCTAGAAGACAGAGTAGCAGCGATTGAAGATTATATGGGGATCCCTGGCCAAGAAGACAGGGAACCGAAACCAACTGCTGAGTCATCCCATTCCTCCCCCACTCATCATGAGGAAGGAGGGGGGGGGAGAAGAACTCTGAAGACCTTCCCCATTATGAATCTATCAAGGGGGAGAAGACTGAAAACCTTACCCTTACTGAAGAGGGTGAGAAGACAAATGAAGAAACAACCGCTGGACCTCAGGGAGATGAAAACCCTGAGGGAACCGAGAAGCTTACCTCTGTATCTGAGGGGAGCAACTCGAAGAAGATGCTGAAGAATCTGAATCTGAAGCTGAAGATGAAGAAGCCATCGACTTATCTGATGATGAACCATCCTCTTCTCCAAAAAATGATGATGATGACGACGATGATGATGATGACTCCTTTATCGTCAAGCCTGCTCAGAGGACTACAACTCTTAAAGGGATCTTGATAAAAGAACCTTCAGGGGAGCGGACCAAGATAAAGTCTTCAGCGTCTGAAGCTGACAAAGGCAAAAACAAAGGCCTCGCTGAAGAAGACACTCTGACGATCTTGCTTCCAAAGCCAGTTTGTCAGGTAAACTAAATTTTCCTTACACTTCATCCCACCTCTATCTATACACATTATCAGCTCTCCTCCCCATAAAACCTCTATACACAACCACATTCTTTCTCTATCTCCGTTCTACCCAAGTTCTTACTCGTACGATCGCTGTGTTTCAGCTAGTCCTCTCCCCTGTTTGAGGATATCGCTGAAGTTTCTACAGCTGCGACTTCACCAACAATAATCCCAGCTCCCAATGCTAAAGAAATAATCCCGGTCTTAGATTTGATCGCTGAGACTGATGAACCTGAAGAACAGATGCTCTCTCACAAAAACAGACCTTCCTTGGCTCCTCAAAAGCCAAGTGAAGAGGATAAGAAAAAGAGAGATGCAATGATAAAGAAGTTCGAAGATCAGCGAATCATTCTGAAGCGTGATCAACTTCCTTCTATTCCTCCAAAGTTTAGAATTTCACAAAATGAATACAAGGATCACCTCAGAGCTGAACGTCTAATCGTTGAAAGAAGGGAAGCTGAAGAAAAAGACAAAGAACTCGCCATCCAGCTTTCTTAACAACCGGTGAAAGACCCCAAGCTGAAAAGAATTCCAATCGAAGTTCAACGTCAGCTATGGGAAGACGCCAAGAAGATCGTTGAAGAAAAGAGAACTGTGTCTCAATCTACTTTAATCTGGTGCAAAGAAAAGGTACACTTCAGATATCGAACTGCCAGAATCAACAAGGTACTTATCACTGGAAGATCAACCCTCAAAGTTTCAATCGCTGAAATCGAGATATTCAGAGAAAATGGACAGTACGAAAAACTCTATGCTGAAGCCATCACGAAGTACGGTCTCTCTGAATGGTTGGAGATCAGATTAGCCATCCAGAAGTCTCAATCTAAGTACAAGGATCATTTCGAAAACCTGATAAATAAACAGATCGACTTAGTATCTTCTTGTGTGGATATTCCTACTCCCCTCCTCTCGCAAATCAGAAAAGAAGGGCCTCTCAAAAGAAAAAGTCTAAATCTTCAGACTCAGGTCCTCGTATACGGAACAAAACAGGTATTGGTTTTTCTTTTGAGGAAGTCCTTGGTCCAGAACCTGACCTTTCTGCACTTGACACATCTCTTCCTCGTTGTGAGACTTTCATCCCTGGGAAAGTCATAAGCAAACCCTATGGGATATTCTTTATTGACTATGATGGACGAAAACGTTTTCAACGTATCTCTGAGCTTCCCATCACTCCCATCGAACAACTGAAAGATCTCATCTACTGGTGTGATTTCAAAAACGACATTCAGGCACGACATCTTAAACACTTGATTTTTGAAGAAGCGCTGAACAAAAAGAATCAAGGAGTAAATGTCCCTGACTGGATGATTCCCACATCAAAGACCCTTGATGAACTTCTCATTAAGGAATAACCTTTATAAACTGATAGGATCGCCTCATTCTTCTATTGTATCAATTATTCTTTTGTACTTGTAATTTATTCCGCTTGTACTTGTAATCTTTCCACTTCCTTTTGTAATCTGATTCAAAGTTTAAAGAAAGATTTCAGCGAAAGTACTTTACTCCATCAGTACAGAAAAGATCCCAGAAAACAGCAAAAGGGACAAATATTTTATGAGTTCTTTTTATTATTAGTAATTTCCTTCTCTTTCTTTGTGCAAGAAACTTAGTGTTCCAACTTGTTTAGATTTAGGTTTATCCTTAATCTTGTTCCGCAACAAGCTGTAAATTGTTAATGATTTATCAATACACAATTTAGAAAAGTAAAATCTGTGTGTTTGTATTCACCCCCCCCCCTTCTACAAACTTGTATAGCCCTTCGGGACCAACATAAACCCATACCTGTTTTAATCCCTTCTTTAAAGTTCAAATTCAGAGATATTAACAACTTGACTTCCGGAATTCGAAACCAATCCTCCAAAATTAAACGAAAATTGACTTCTGTAATCAAATTGCCAATAATGTTAGGGTATACAGAAGACAATACTCACAGAGATAATAGGGTTCTAGATCAATATTTTGAAGAAAGCGATTTTAGAGATGCTGACTCACAAGCATCCGAATCCCTAACTCAAATCCCAACTCTAAAAACTTCAAATCGATGGAAGTGAAAACCACAAACCGACGGTGTAGAGCTGCTTCCTAATCATAAAACATAAAAAACGACCATAAAAAAATGATTGAGTATGGAGATTCAGTGTTCGTCTTGGGTAGCAGGTAGAAGAAGCAGGGATTCGTTCCTGGTTCTGACTTCTGAGACATGAGACGTGAAGATTAAGCCAAATAAGTATGGGTTGCAGGCCTGCAGCGTGAACTCTGTATTGCCGTGGATTTTAATTTTTTTGCATTAGATACTTGTAAGTTATGCATATAGAGATGTATTTAAGAGATTTTTGAATTTTCTGCATAATTTGGTGGTACTTTGTGCATAAAATATTGTCTTTAAGACATTTTTCTTAAATGCTTATATATGTAGTATAGATATAGATATAGGTTCCGTAAAATGCAAACCTTACAAATCACAGTGTGCGTATGTGCAGAACCAGTGTGCATATATGAACAATGTGTATATGCATACGTGCAAGAATATACATATAATAGATATACATTCATATGTGATAATGCATATATGCATCTCGGATTATGTATATATGCAAATTGATTTGTAAAGGGTGCAACAAATACATGGTTTGTATTTGATTTGTACCATATATATATATATATATATATATATATAGACTTGAGATCATGTGAGACCAGACTATTTCCGTGATACTATGAGATCAAAAAATTAACACTAATCTTTCACAGCAAAAGACTGTGAAGGTACTGTGATGGTAAACCTTCACAGTGTTTTTTCTGTGAAGGTTCGCTGTTTTTCTTACCTTCACAATGAATTACTGTGAAGTTTTAGCGTTAATTTTATGGTCTCACGGTCTTACGAAAACAGATTGGTCTCACGTGAACCCAACCCTATATATATATATATATATATATATATATATATATATATATATATATATATATATATATATATATATATATATCAAACAATAAATGCTATTATTTGATAGAAGAAAATCACGTGAATCGTTCATCTTGGCATACCTTTTTTAGAAAAAAAGACAGAATTGATTTAATCTAAAGGGTAGTATGGATTCTTAGCAACTAATGGATAAATATAAGATACTTAGGCATTTTTTCCAAAAAAAACCAACTTATAAGCTATCTTTTAATAAGTTATTTGGAGTAGATTTTGATTAGATTTTTATAAAAATTTCAATTATGCTCTCATTAATATTAATTATTATTTAAATTTAATTATTATTATCGATAAATAATAATTTTTAAATTTAATTATTATTATAAATAAATATTAATTTTTAAATTTAATTATTAATAATTAATAAAGATTAACTAAAATTAACTGAAAACTATTAAATTAAATTTTAATTATACATTGATATTAATTTTTAATTATTTAGAGTTATTGTTAACCATATAAATGAATTATGTATATATTTTTATTATTAATCAATATATTTTAATTATAAATTACTATTATCTTTTTAATTATTGTTTGATGTTTCTTTTCATATTATATGTAAGGATTATTTAAAATCATAAATTAATATATATATATATATATATATATATATATATATATTAAACTTGTTTTAATAAATTTATAAATTTATTGTATATATGTAATAATAAATTTTAAATTCTCTTAATTAACATATTATAAATTTAATATTTATTTACTATGTTGGTTGTATAAAATAACATATTATATTGATATAAATTTATTTTAATTATATAATTAAATATTGTAATTGATAATTTTTTAAAGATGTCATTTTTGGTTATTTTACATGTTTATAAGATACTTTTTGCCACGTGACTACTTCATCAGATATCTTATCAGCTATCAGCTAGCTTATCGGCTACCAAGCTAGCTTATCGGCTACCAAGCTAGCTTATCAGCTACCAAGCTAGCTTATCAGCTACCAAGCTAGCTTATCAGTTAGTTTGCCAAACATAGCCGTAAGCTAGTTATTCAATTTTGTTGTCTTAGAAGTGTACCCGCGCAATGCAGCGTGATAATCTAAATTTTAACGTTTCATTTTACTTTTTATCTTTGTCGATGTTATAAAACTGTTTTGTGTAGTTTTTGAAAAACCAATAATGTTTTTTTTTATAAATTCGTTTAGTATAAATTTTATTTTGTGTAATTTAGGTTTAATAATGATTTTTTAAGTATAATAATTTTTTTTAAATTTAAGTATTATTTTATAATTCAATTATTATCCGAATTATATTTTAAATTCCTTTTGTTTAAAATGAGAAGTTTATCCCTGTAATTGATTATGTTTATCTGTTAATTATAAATTCAAACATATAACTTTGAACAGTTGTACTCATGCATCATTACTTGTAATCTTGAATTTTAAGTAATACACACTAAAAAACAGTACTTGATGCATATAAACTTGTTTTTAAAAGTTTTTCTCAAATGCTGTATAATATAATTTAGATAGTTTCATTTTTTTAAGTTTTTTTTGTTATAAGCAATCGGATTTTTAAACAAAACAAATAGTGTAGGGTTTTATTGCGATTATGTAACCGGAAACGCAACGAAAATAAATAATTTTGATTACAATTAGTAGAAAACTTTTCTAAATAATCAAAACCCAAACGGGTCCAATGATGGTTTAATTAAAATAAATCACACACCATAGGGTGTTTATAACGTGTACCTTTTAGGATTAGTGGGTAATTCTGTTGAAACACCAAGAAACCAAAGTAGGTTTCCTCTATCGATAGTCCATACACGAACACGTTTCTTGTTCCCACCGGGTGCTAGCCCAAGAACCGTATATCAATATGTGTTTTCTTTGAAAGGCTAATTCTGATCTTTAATCAACTCAAAAATGGCTTAGCCTAGCACCCACTTTATACCAGTAGAGTTATAGATAAACTATAATTCAAATAAGCTTTAGTAATTATATGTAATATACAAATTTAAATTTAAATTCAAATTCAAATTTAAATTCAAATTCAAATTTAAATTCAAATTTAAATATACAATTATCTTCTAAATTTTAAATATATACAATTACAAATAACACCTCGTATTTAACATAATTAAGTTTTGATCATGTAATCATTATAGTTACAGTTTAACACATATTTTATTATTATTCTATAAGAATAATTATTTTCTTAATCAACTTGATTTAATATGAGTTTCTAAAAATGGAAGCAAACGCATTCTTTGTATACGACCCTATTGGTTTACATACTCCTCAGTAATATCCCTGTGTGACACGTGTCGTGAGCATATAATAACATACAATCTCTCACTTGTACACGATACACAGTAACACAAACGGTGTTGAGCATCTAACAACACATCACCTCTGTTAGGGTCAAAAATATAGTTGAATAGAAGTTCAAGGGTGAAAAGTGTAAATACCTTATAAGGTATAAATAGTTAGAGTTAAGCCTTGTTTTAGGTTAATCGTTCATAATTCCTAATTGTAAAACTCTCTAAACGGTGTTAAACCCTTTGAATGAAATAAATGGATGACAGATTGAAAACAACGATTGTTCGTACTATTGATTGTTGATTTGTTTGTTATTTGCACAAATCTGGGATCCACAATTGGTATCAGAGCAGACAGACATCGATTGATTCAAGGTTTTAAAAGTTTCTTGATAAGTTTTTATCGACTGCCACTTTTCTAGGATTTTCGTTCTTTTGTTTTTTGCTACAATCGTTAGATTCCACTCATCAAAACTACTTTCTACTAATCTCGTTAAGGTTTCTTCAAAGTTTTAGAGTGTGATTTGATCTTTAGAGTGACTTTTAAGCAAAATTGTGTTCTTGAGTTTTTGGTCTCTGTTCTTTAAAAATTCATAATTTTTGCATCAAAATCAGTTATTTTGCTTAGAAATCGAATAGGGATTGTTTGTTTTTTGTGTTTTGGTAGTAATCACATCTTTCAGGAAACAAATCGAGCAACCCTAATTGCTAGCAGATCTGAACTAATCGAACAACCGCTCTATACGGAAGTCAGCTTCAATCCTGGTAAGTCTTTATTGAATCTACCCGGACACAATTCTATCCGGATTACATCTCTATCCAGAAGAATTCTTTTCGATTAGTTAAGTTTCCCGGTAAGTCATCGCTTTTTGGGTAAGTCATCCTATCCGGTCAGTTCAACTTCCCGCGTATTTCAGTTTCCGGACCTCACCTTTCCGGACACAGCGTCATCCGGTAAGTCCTTTTATCCGATTACTTATTTATCCGGTTACTTAATTATCCAGTAACCTATTTATCCAGTTACCCCATTTGTTTTGTTCGGACACTTCAATTACAACCAGATCCGGAGACTTCCGATCCGGACACCTCTATCCGGATTCCTATCATGTTAGTCAAACTTACCTGTTAGTACCTGTCACTCCTAGATTTTGCGTTAAGATACTCACTCTTAGTTCCTTGCGTTAAGTGACTACCTTGAATCGAACCGACACTGTCTGAAGATCACCTTAGTGCATATCACTATGTCTCGCGACGCTTTTGCAATCGGTACCAATTCCAAGCCTCCGATTCTCTATCGAGGCGAATACGTATAATGGTGATAGGCGGGTTTACACCCCCCTAATCTAACCGCAAGTGTACGGGTCGAATCATGTAATAAGTAATTGGAAGTACGAGTATCGAACCAAGGGAACTAGGAACTGAGTATCACAATTACTATATTCACTATTAACAGAACGATCTGAAATATGAGTTGTTGGTATTAAAATAATAAATTGCAGGTAAATAAGTCAAGAACAAACAATAACGATTTGGGGGAACTTTTTATGGAGAAAACAGTTGAGGGTTGGAAATCCTATGGTTATCACTAATGAACTCCTTACCTGGAACAATTACCAATTTTTCCTTTTAATGAATACCCAATCGCTAAAATTCGCCGTTGTTCTTTCTCAAGCAACAACGGGTTTTATTTTGAAACCACGAATTTCATCTCTCGATCTTAACCCATGAAGTCAAAACACATTAGGAACAAGATTTCAACAGTACTAAGGTTTACTTGGTATATCTCTACCCAATTTCTCACCTTAGGCATGTAATTTTAATTCTAGTTAACAATTAACTCTCTCGAACTTAATTGATAACGAACAAATCAGATGAAAGTTGATCAGACTCACAAAAACAATAAAACCCAAATCACATGCTTCATTAAATTAGGAAAAACTGATAAAAGTCTCAAATCCTATGTTCATATGCCTAACCAAAGTCAAACCAACCCCCCAACATCTAAAGATTAGTTCATGTTGGGGGTATTAACACACAAACTAGTAGAAGTGTTCACAGATCTAAAGAAAAGTTCTCTCAAGAATGCTAGGATCATAAAACTCCCTTGATTGTGTAATACCAACGATGATCCAGAAGAAACCGGTGTTTAAATTGCCTCCCACGATGTTTCCTTGCTTCAATTCGGTGTTTCCTCCTTGCCAAAATTGCCCCAAATCAGTCATTGGTCGTCCCCTTAAAGAGAGAAGTCGATATGTTTGAATGAATGCCCAAACCCTAGAATTTTAGGCATTAAAAAAGTTCAGCTCAGATCAGGTGAGTTGTGAAGTGAGTTGAGTTAAGTGAACCAACTTGAAACTAGCCCTGATTCACCTCTCAGGTGAGTTGCGTAGTGACTTCAGATCAACAACTAACTTTAAGGTCACCTCCACCACTGCTTTACACACAACAACTTCTCAACCAACCACTTTTCAAACTCGGATTCTTGATGATTCTTGTGATCGATCTTTTTCTTGGAACATAATAATTCCTGAAAAACATGATTTAAACTATAAAAATATCACTTAATTTACTTGGAAATAATCAATATAACTTGAAAAGTGATATGAAAATAACACAAAAAATTGTGATCGATCTTTTTCAAACTTGGAACTTCTCAACCAACCACTTTTTCTTGTGATCAACCAACCACTTTTCTCACACTTTCTTGGCTTTCTCATGGCAAATAATAATTCCTGAAAAACATGATTTAAACTATAAAAATATCACTTAATTTACTTGGAAATAATCAATATAACTTGAAAAGTGATATGAAAATAACACCAAAAATTGGTGTTATCAACAACCCCAAACCAAGCGTTGCTTGTTCCCAAGCAAATTAGCGTCAAAAAGAATATAATAGCTTAAAATCAAGCTTCAAATTCACAAAGGACCGGCGGGTATACTTATCAGAGAACTCAATTGGTTGTCAAGCAATTAAAACAAAGTAGGAGGACGAGGTAATCGGTTTCCAGTCTTCAACAAAAGTAATCAAGTCATAAACATTGAAAATTAAACTAAGAACAGTGACACCATACCTAATTATAACCAGGTCATCACACTTTCGGGGATGATTTCGCCTCGACCCTACCTCACGGGATACTCTCTTTACACTCGAACCTAGGTTGTCACACATGTTGTCATACATTTGGAGGTTATGTACAATAATTCACGAGATAATAACATGAGCAACTAAACATGAAAGACGCACAAATGCACAAAGAAGTGGTCTCGGAAGGAATTAAGTAACAAGACAAGGACTATCGGTAAAAGTAATAGTACACCATACTCACATTTTCCAGAAGATCGTCCAGGTCTTTGTTGGGTTGTAATGGGGCTAGGGTTATGGCTAAGAAATGAAGGGTACAACGGATCAAAATTCCTGAATGTGTCAATCTCCGAGCAGTTCTGAACTTTTCTGACTTTTTCTTATATCACTTGGCCCTTTTTGTCATCGCTAGGGTCGCTTTGACCCTCTTATTTATTTGTATCTCTTCTAATATTATTTTGTTTTTCGTTTTTTTGTGTGGGGCAGCATTGGCCCTCTTTTTCATGAATGGGGCAACATTGGCCCTCTTTTCTAACTCTTGGGGTAAAATGCCCCATTTTTTCTATCTTTCTCTTTCTGACTGGCATGCATCTTCTTTCTTGCTCTACTTTCCATTGTTCATTCCCGCTCATGACTGACACATTTTCGGATAAGGGTTGGCTAAGGCTTTGGCTAGGGTTTAATGATAGGGTTCGAAATGAAAACTTTGGTGAGTGTTTGACTGCAAAGGGGCTTAGGTGCACACACAATCAGTCAAGGGGGGCGATAGATAAATACGGGCTTAAAATTACACACAATGCCTGGAATCATTTCTTAAGGTCCACACGATGAGGTTACTATACCCTTACCTGATATCCCGATGGTCGTCTTTGCTACTCAGTGCAAAATTATAGCGAGATCAGTCTCTATAACCATAACAAGGAATTCAAAAAGTGTATCAGAATTATGTGTTTGAATACCTCGCATTGAAGTACGTCATTTAGGCTCAAATCTCACTATTGGGTGGTCTCCACTCATGTCCCTTAATCATGCAATTTTCCAATCTTTTTTAGGACTATATCTTCGTTCTTAGATTCTCAAAACAATGTAAAGTCGTCTATACTTAAGTGCTTCATGAATTCCGATGCCGATGGTCCTCTAAAAACAAAATTTATGCTTGAAAAACCTATGCATTTAACGTGCAATACTACAATATGCCCGATTAGTATTCCTGGACTACAACCCCAAACCTTACCGACACATTGTCCCCAATATGCAAGCTTGGTAAAAACTGTGAAGCAAGTTAATGACAATAAATAGATGCAACAATCATGATATAGCTAGAAGTAGTACCCGTATCCGATAGTGGCAATGAGAATAGTAAAGGTATGGTTAACAATTACACTCATTCGGACATCCAAAAGTAAAATAACAAAAATCGAATCAGAGACATCATCACGATCATAAGAATGGTAATACTGGGGTTTCTTGGAAGATGAGGCGGGTGCTTGGCGGCGCTTTTGAAGCTGGAAGCTCTCGCTGGTATGGTCTCCTTGACCAGAACCCCGAATCTCCATTTGTGCTTCCATGCGATCAACACTCGTTCGTAAGGCTTGTATCTCCTTGATCGCAAAGTCAACCTTCGATTCCAAGCGGGTTAGAATCGACATGTCCTGACTGGGAGCATTCAATAGTGGCCTGGATGGCAGGGTAGGTATTTTATCTAGGTCATAATCAGTATCATCATCATCTGAGGCGACAGTTTGCTTATCGGACTGTCTGACTGCCATGGGGAGATACTCCTTAGCATGCATCTTTTGTACCTCTAGTTTCCCACAATATGTTACCTGCAAGTTGTATGTGCGGCGCGTGAAGTCTGTTGAAGTTTCGCATGGAGCTCGCGATGGTATACCTACAGATTTACAAAAGTGAGTGATAAGGCAAGGGAAAGGAAGTACTCCTAAATCCTTGGATCTGGCCGCATCAAAAATTTCATGTCGGATGATCTGGGGGATGTCCATTGCCATCCCATTCTGAATGCAAAAGAGTACTCGTGCCACTGCTGAATCGACCACATTGGTATGTGTGAGTTCCAGATTAGTGTAAACAATCAATGAAATCAATAGAATAAAGATCAAGTCAATATGATTTCAACTGGTCATCCATATATTGCATTAAGCTTTCAGAGTGTTTACAATATGAATGATATGACCCATTAAGTGGTTAGCCTGTTTTCTAAGGCTTAACACACTATATATACTTAGGCCTATGACAGAAAAGGCCCAAGCCCATTAAGCACTAAAGCCCATTTATCATTATGAGGCTTTTTACAAACAATTAATTAAACTAATTAAACTCTATAATTCTTTATATAACTTTCTATTATGTAGGACATTTATGGTCCTAACAATCTCCCCCTAAAGTTATATAAAGAAAGAACGGTCTTCCTTGAATAATGCTTTTATCTTCATATCTTCAACTTTGTCACCAGATTCAACGAATCTGTCTTTGAACTGCAAGTTGAATTTGCTTTCAGCTTTAGCTTTAAGAACTTGTAGAACCAATATGCTCGATGAAGAAAATAATGATTTGTAGCGAACACCACTTGATAAGGAAAGAGAAGAATTGAACACTTGTACACTTTGAACTCTTTCAGAACTGCAAAAACAGTTACTCCCCTCGGCTTTTGCTTACTCCCCCTCAACATGATAATCGGTGTCTTTGAATACATATCATCACTCCCTCTCATGATGAGTAGGAGCATCCGTAGCATCATGTAATTTCAAAGACAATACTTGTGAGTAGCAAAATATCAGATAAAACCGTTAAGTAACCAGAATGGGGTAATCAACTAACACAGAAACACAGTAGTAACTGTTATCAAAACAATTAAGAAATTGCGTGGCCTATGTTCAGAGTTGGCATCGGGGTATCTCTGATAGGACTTCCAGTTATCACTAAAGTAAAATTTTTAAAAAAAATTACTTCTCAAACTGTTCCGGCAATATCACAAAGATATGCGATTGGAATCACAAATACTCATGCTTGTGTGAAAGAAATAATATATATATATACACACATATATATATATACTTGTTTGGCTCAAACGTTGATTTACCCTGGGACGCAAGTTAAAAATCAATAGACTCAGTTAATAGAATATGAAGTTCAGAGACCGGAGCTGATGTCTTCCTTTTTCAATATCTAATACCTCCGAGTGAGGAATAGATAGATTATGTGCTAAATCTCCGTGGATTTATGAAACAATCATCTTTTGTGAGATACTTGAGTGGCTGGGTGGGGTGACACGAGTTATCGACACTGGGTCTATGTCTATTTCAATATTCATAACCAAAGAATGAGAATGAATAGATTGTGTGGTTACCCGGATAACTGACTCGGTTTGGTAAGGACCAATAATTCTTTTAAGTCCTGTCACATCCTCACCAAAATCTTTTCACTCCGAACTCATCTATCAATCTAGACCCCTCCCTGATGTCTATAATTGGATGTGTTTCTTGGGTAGGTCATTCCGGTTCTAGATGGACCATAGAAACAATATATTTCCTAACACTCATTTCATTCATCGGATAGAACAGTTTAGAAAAAACAGTGAAGTACACATTTAAATACGACTTCTTAACTGAAATGTTAAGAAGTCATAGCGTTTAAGAACGAGTCTTGATGTGAGTTGATCAGAAGTCATAGAATAAAGTCTGAGTTCTGATCTGCGGTAATCAGAAGTCGTTGTTAAGATAACAGAAGTTCAATGAACAATATCAAACGCTAAACAGAATCACTTGGTAAGCACAGTATATCAAAAAATGAAACAATGATTAGAAAGTTTAATTGTGAAGAACAAGTCACAATTAATATATGAGAAAAGAATTGAATCATTAAAAGAAATGATGAACTTGGAAAACAACTGGGAATTCAAACGAGTGTATTTCCATCTGAAAATCAACAAAATATATGAGACATGGAAATAACAAACATGGAAGTTAAGACTGGAGAATAACAAACACAAGTAAGTTGTATAGAATGAATTGCCACAGTCTCTGAATTCTTTTAAACACTCATGTATGTGTCAAATACCTGATGCTCCCCCTAAAAAATAGCATAACCTTTGAATGCAGCCATGTGGAAATAATCTTCTGAACTATACGCAAATGACATTCCTGCAAAACAAATTAGAGAGATTTTGGTATCCATCATTTGATGGATCCTTGATGGTTAAATGCCTTATGGGGACCAGGGATGCTGTAAGTACCATACCAATGAGATGCATATTTCCGGTCAACAAAATCATCCGAACCACATGCAGAACAACAAATAGAATCATGAGAAAGTTGAAGCAACTGTTGAATTGAGTAAAGCCTTAAAGGAAACTTCGCACATTGTTCAACAGAAGTTCGAGAATTAAAAGCATCATGATTATTATTGTATGTCCTAGCCTGCGACACTGGCTTAAATGACTTTGTACTCGTTTTGCTTTCATTAGACCTTTTCACCACCCAAACTTGTTTGAACCCTTTTCTCCGACCCTTATTATCTGAAATATCTTTAAAGGTATGATCATTTGAGTTTGAGTGAGAAGGATTACCATTATTTGATCGACCGGTCTTTTGCCGCGGCTGTGATTGATTTTGAGAACGAGAATCAGTTTTAGAAACCTTGTTCACAGCCGTGGTCTTAGGTTTTGTAGAACATTCGCCTTTTTCAAAATTGACCGGGCGATTTACCGCTTTTGAAAGAAAGTCGGTGTGACGTGGAAGAGGTTTGTCAAATGGAAACGATTCAAACTCTTCATCTGAACTACCCTCGAAATTCATGAATTTAGAAAAATTAACATCGGGAATTGATGGACTAGGATTGGTCGAGGGAGGTGAGGAACACTTTATGTCTATGTTATCAGGAGAATTTTGTGCGGGAGCTAAGAAAAAATCAGAGTTTAGATTCTTTATAACACACTCATCTTGAGACTCGTTACCGTTTCGTGAAGAAGTTTTTCCAATAAAAGCCTTACACGAAGTGTATCAGACGAGTCCGAGGAAAGTTCGGGTGAAATCATTTTTTCGTTTTGGAGTAGGTCAACCGTCTCTTGGAGTTGACCGTTTCTCACGTGCTCCTTCAGCCCTTCTGTTGCCAAAGCAGACAGTTTTGATGTGAGCCGATTAATTTCATTCCGAAGGATTTCCTGTCCCTCATTCGACACAGATTTGGTTTTTACGGATTTGAGATTCTCAAGTTATGTTTTAAGCGCTTGCCTTTCCTTTTGAAAACTGGTTCTTTCCTTCTCGAGTGTCTCCTCTAACTCGACTATTTTTGCTTCCAAAACGAGAGGAGGAACATAGAGTTTACACTCGCCCGTCTCAGTTTTGGGTTCAGGTGCTTGGGCCTCATCCTTTTTGGAGGAATCCTTGGGCAAATCAATCTTATAGCCGTCAAAGTAGTCATTCGAGAGGTATTTATTTGGGTTTTTCTTGTACGAGTAGTTCATAGGCTCATACACAAAAGGTAATTGCATTTTCGTGGTATGTGCGCGCTTGTATTCCTCAGTTTCCTCTTCTTTCTCTTTTTCAAGAGGACCAGTCCATTTGATTTTATACTCGGGATACTTTTTATCCAGACCGAGAAAGCCAAAGTGATAAAGAGTCGGTCTTTTGGTCAAAATCTTTTTCAAGTACTGTGGATTATCGTATCCGATTCCCTATTCCTTGTTGAAATATGTGAATTCCTTAGGTTTGTTCATGTGAATGGTCTGATCAGTTTGACCTCTTTTGTGAAGTTTGGTTTCAAGATCTGTTATTTTAGAAACAAACTCCTTGTGTTTGATTTGGAGAGAGGAGCACTGATAGACAATTTTTGCTTTCTCATTCTCACACTGATCAAGCTTAACGGTTAATTCAGATATCTTGGCCCTTAAATCCTTAGGTGCTATTGAGATATATGTACATTTTTCTTTTAGATTAGCATTTTCTGACTTGTATTTTTCAGTTACGCGCTTTTGAACATCTTGCTTTTCTTTTAACGAGTTAATCTCAAGCAGTTGTTCATCTGTGGTGGCCTTATAAGAATCTATTCGTTCAATAAGTGGTTGCATCTGTTCAAGTAAACTTTGATGAATAGGTTCACATACATGACACAACTTTGCCTTTTCTGCTGGAGGAGAATGATAGCCCATGAAAGCATCAGCATCTTTAGAATCGTTTTCACTATCAGAACGAGCCAGCCGGTGGTCATCTTCAACAAATAGAGCGTCTCCTGCCTCTTTCTGTTCTGGTAGCATCCTTCAGGCCATATTGAAAGATGGCGCTGATGAATCGTGGGTAAGGAACCCATGCTGGTCTGTCAGCGGCAGAATCGACACGTTGAATCAGGTCTTCATAAATAATGGAGGCCCAGTCAATATTTAGACCTTTCAGCAGTGCGTATCCCATGGACTGCTGAGGTTGGGCGGCTTGATCAGAAGATCCGGATTTTGCTGTCATGCAGCTGATCAGGTGAGCGAAGATGAAATTCATCTCGCTGGGCATCTTGGATTTCTTTATCAGCGTCAGTTTCTTCTCAGGCTTCTTGTCCCTTCCAATATCCCAGATATAACCCATTGCGTCAAGGAAATCAATGATTGCTTCTCTGTCAGCATGCTTTTTATGGTCAGGGAATGGAATGAAGGGTTTTTCTTTGGTGGCATTTAGGAAGTTTAGGGCTTTGCGGATAATGGCGGGTGTGATCTTGATGGTGCCATACTCAGTATCGTTGAGTATGCAGTCTATGGTTTTGGATGGATCTTTGGCAGAGGGTAGCTCAGTGTGTCTGGCAGAGTACCAGAACTGGGATAAGAGCCGCTGACTGGCAGGAGGTGTTATGGTCAGGGCTGTGTAGATGGGGCTGTTCTTCAGAAAACTTACAGCATCGTCCAGATGTGATACTTGCTTCAGAGGAGGAAACTCAAGAAGAGCTGAGAGGTTGTTGGCCTTAGTCCAATCGAGTTGATCCAGCTCGAACTTAACCTGGGGGGCTTTGAAGATGTCCATTTCCTCAGAGTCAGTGGAGATGGACTCAGCGGTAACATTTAGCTTTGAAGATGCCATATCACTGTATTATCAGTTCAACCAAAGATGTTAACAAATAAGAATTATCTTAATGTGGAAAGAAATTCCCGTTAAGATTTTTCGAATGTTGTCCATTTCATTCAGACAAAAAATGTCTTAATGAAGATTAGGGTTTTTCTTGATTTTTAAAAGAAAAGTAAAACCCATAAAATCTTGTATTCCAGTTTCTAAAAGAAAAATGGATACGAATGAAGAACAAGTTTAAGATTTAGATTTAAAACTTGAAGAACAACCATGAAATGGTTGTGTTCATAAAACCATGAAAGAAATGATTTTATTTTATAAAGTTCTTTTGTTTGATCTTGTTAAAACAAAGAGAAGATCGAAAACAAGTTATACGCATTTGATAAAAGATAAGAACATATTAACCTTGAAGTTTTGATGAAGAAGATGATGAACAGTTCTTGAGGTTTTTGAGAGCACAAATGCAACAGAGGATTCTTTTCTTGCGGAGAAAGATTGTTCGCGTAAAAGACAAATATAAACCAAGAGTTGTTTATATAGGGATTTTTAGAGAGAGAAAACCTTGAGCGGGAAAAGGTTTTCATCATGACACGGACACGTGTTTGCATTTGATTGGAAGTTTGAACAAAACGTGCAAACGTGTGTCAGAAAGAAATCGTGCCGAGTGTAATTTGTTGCAATGACGTCACAACTGTCCTTTCACATTTTTTTAGGATGTCTATGAGGTTTTGAAAAACTCAGGGACTCTTTTGAAAAACATGAAGCACTGAATAGAAATATCAGTGAAGGTTTAAGGAATTTTCAAAATATCGCTGTTAAGGAAGAGATATTCAGCGATGCAATTTATTTTGAAATCTTGCATTTACATGCGATTGTCAGAGAGAGAAAACATACCTGGATATCAGTTTAACCAAGTTTATTCAGAGAGAAGATGATGAAATGGATTATATAAGTTGATTTTATCCCGAAGGCTATACAAGAATGTATAAACGTATCGCTGATTAAATGTGAACCGCTGAAGATTTTATCCTTCAAAGTTCAGCATTCCAAGCTCGCTGATGAGAAAGTTGAATCTTGTCTCATCAAGAGGATTGGTAAACAAATCAGCTAACTGATAATCAGTTGGGATAAAATGAAGTTCTATATCACCATTCATCACATGATCTCTGATAAAATGATATCTGATTTCTATGTGTTTTGTCTTTGAGTGTAGCACTGGATTATTTGCTATAGCGATGGCACTTGTGCTGTCGCAATAGATTGGAATTTTGGAGAGCTGAAGATCATAGTCTAGTAGCTGATTTCTCATCCACAAGACTTGAGAACAGCAGCTTCCAGCGGCTACATACTCAGCTTCAGCTGTGGAAGTGGACACTGAGTTTTGCTTCTTACTTGTCCAACTTACCAGCTTTCCACCCCAGGAGCTGACATCCTCCTGTGGTGCTTTTCCTATCCATTTTGCAACCTGCAAAATCACTGTCTGAATAGGAGGTTAGATCGAATCCTGAGTCTTTGGGATACCAAAGACCTAGATTCGCTGTACCCTTAAGATATCGAAAGATTCTCTTTACAGCTTTCATATGGGATATCTTAGGTTCAGCTTGATATCGTGCGCACAGACATGTAGCAAACATAATATCGGGTCGGCTAGCTGTAAGATACAATAGTGAGCCGATCATCCCACGGTACAGCGTGACATTGACAGGAACACCCTTTGTGTCCTTATCAAGTATCAGCGGTGGTGCCATAGGGGTTTTCATAGCTGAACTTTCAGTTAAGTCGAATTTCTTCAGCATATCTTTAACATACTTTCCCTGATTTATAAAATTTCCTTTTTCAGTTTGCTTAATCTGAAGACCAAGGAAATATGTTAGTTCACCCATCATGCTCATTTTATACTCATCTTTCATTCTATCAGCGAAACGAGTACAAAGCTCAGGGTTAGTAGAACCAAATATAATGTCATCAACATATATTTGAACTAAAATGATATGACCTTTCACTTTTCTAAAAAACAAAGTTTTGTCAATTTTACGTCGCTCAAATTTTTCAATATGGAGATAAGTAGAGAGAGTATCATACCATGCACGTGGAGCTTTCTTTAAGCCATAAAGTGCCTTGTCCAGTTTATAAACATAACCTGGACGTTTAGGATCTGAGAATCCTGGAGGTTGTTCCACATACACTTCTTCATTCAGCTTTCCATTTAGAAATGCTGACTTAACATCCATCTGATGTACAGTGAAGTTTTTGTGTACAGCATATGCTAAGAAAAGACGAATAGATTCAAGTCTTGCTACTGGAGCAAAAGTTTCGTCATAATCTATGCCTTCCTCTTGTCTGTATCCCTGAGCAACAAGACGAGCTTTGTTGCGAGTTACAGTACCATGTTCGTCCAACTTGTTTCGATAGACCCATTTAGTGCCTATCACCGTTTTGTCAGTTGGTCTACGAACAAGTTTCCAAACTTTGTTTCTTTCGAATTCAGTCAGCTCTTCTTGCATAGCGCTGACCCAGTTTGGATCTCTGAGGGCATCATCTATTTTCTTTAGTTCAGTTAGAGAAATAAAGTTAACAAATAAACAAATATTACCTGCACTTCTACGAGTCTGAATACCGGCGTTGGGATCACCAAGAATTTGATCGATTGGGTGATTTACAGTCCATGGCTGAGCCGGAGCATACGTCGCTGACTCAGTCTGAACTGGAGAAACTGAAGATGAGGCTTCAGCTACTTCTGGATTATCAGCTAAGAGAGGAATGTTTGCATTTGCCACTTCATTCCCTGATTGCTGAGAAATAGATGGAATTTCTAAGACATTCGGATCAACTGCAGGTATAGTGTTTATAGGAACAGCTGAGACCCAAGATGTTTCAGCTTCACTATTTTGCATATTTGGAATGATAGAAGGACCATCATTTTCTACGGTGTGAGCATGAGGAGTGGGAATATCTTCTGAATCACCAAGATGAGAAAACATCCATTGATTCAGTTCTTCTGTATCAGCGTTCGGTTTAGAGTTCGCTGAACGGGATTCGTCAAACGTGACGTGAATAGTTTCTTCTACAGTTTGTCTTCTTCGATTGAAGACTCTGAAGGCTTTGGAAACTGAGGAGTATCCAAGAAAGATTCCATCATCAGCCTTAGGATCAAACTTTCCAAGGGCATCTCTGTTGTTCAGTATGAAACACTGACATCCAAAGATGTGAAGAAAGCTGATTGAAGGCTTTCTCCCATAAAAGAGTTCATAGGCTGTCTTTTTGAATCTTTTAACTATCAGCGACCTGTTTTGCGTAAAACAAGCAGTGTTGACAGCTTCTGCCCAAAACTGAGTAGGCAGGTGAGAATCGCTGAGCATTGAACGTGCAGCTTCAATAATTGTTCTATTTCTTCTTTCAGCGACTCCATTTTGTTGTGGTGTTCTCACTGACGAAAAGTTGTGAGAAATACCCTTGCTCTCAAGGAAGGAATCAAGAGAACTGTTTTTGAATTCAGTTCCATGATCACTCCTTATTGAGCGAACAGTCATATTGTTCAGAGTTTCCATCTTCCGAACAAAGGTGATGAGTTCTTCAGGGGTGTCACTCTTAGAACGGAGAAACATTACCCATGTGTAATGAGAGAATTCATCAACTATGACCAGCGTATATTTCTTTCCAGCGATGGATTGTTTGTTAACGGGGCCAAACAAATCGATATGGGGTAGTTGTAGAGGAGATGACACTGAGGAAACTTGCTTTGACTTAAAGCTTGCCTTGGTCTGCTTCCCTTTTTCACACGCTGATCATAAAGACTCTTTGGCGTATGAATGTTTAGGTAGACCAGTGACTAACTCTTTGGATGAAAGAGTATTCAGTGTCTTGAAGTTGAGATGTGAGAGCCTTTTGTGCCACAGCCAGTTAACATCAGAAGATGCTTTTATGAAGAAACAGGAGTTCTTAGTGGTTGTTGAGTCCATGTTTATAACGTAAACATTTTCCAAACGATAACCGCTGAGAGCTATCTTCTCCTTTTTTTCATAGACAAAGCAGGATTCCTTAGTGAAAATCACTTTGTTATCCATGTCGTAAAGCTGAATGATGCTTAGAAGATTATGCTTCAGCCCTTCAACATATGCGACTCTTCTGAAGGATGTTGTACCATTTGAAAGTACACCATACCCTCGGGTGTGTCCTTTTCCATTTCCACCGAAAGTCACAGAGGGACCCTTCTCTTCCTTGTATTCAGCGAGCAGGTTTTTCTTTCCAGTCATGTGTCTAGAGCATCCGCTATCGAGATACCAGATACCCTTCTTAACCTGCAATACAAAGGAAGATTAGTTTTGCTTGGGTACCCACTTCACCATGTATACACGTTTGTCAGTGGAAGTAGTTGGAATGGGTTCAGCAGTCTTTGCAGCATTTGAAGATTCAGCTTTGTCTTTCTTCACTTTGGTCAATTTCTTGACCTCAGCGGTAAGAGTCACCTTGACCTGAATTGCAACTGGTTTGGTCTTCTTGGGTGCTATCTTCACCTTAGCTATCTTATCAGCTTTGGTGGCTGTGGGGCACTTACTTGCAATATGATCGGTAAGTCCACAGTGATAACATTTCCTATAACTAAAATTAGTTCTAGGACCACTTGAGTGCTGAGCTTTTAATTTGGAATTAGAAGTGCCAGCACCAAGTAAACTATTGGCTTTAGAAATGGAATGAACATTCAGTTCTTCAGATTTCTTACCAATGACATCCAATCTGAGTCTAGGAGTAGATCGCTGAATAAGTCCAGATATCTGCTTCCTTGATCCAGAGGGATGAGCCACTGAAGCTTTAGAGGCATTCAGTTTTGGTACTACGATACCCTTCTGAGGATTCTGGTAAATAACAATTCCTTTACCTTTGTCTTTAAAGACAGAGGTAGGTTTTGAATAAACCATTTTCTCCTTGCCTTTTGAGGAGGTAGGAGTTTCCTCAGGGATTGGTGTAACCGACGAGGAGTACTGAGATGATGAAGTGTCAGCTACTGAGGATACGAACGTTCCAAATTTAAGCATTGAACGTTCAGTGGTTGGTTTTGGAGTATCATATTTATAACCCAGACCACGTTTATCACTCAGAGGAATCTGAGCCTTAATTATCTCAGTGATCTTTGTTGAAGAATTACACCATCCTTCAACAGTAGCTTGTTCGGCTTTTAATGCAGCGATAGCTTCTGCTCGTTCGATTTTGACTAGCTGATTTAAATAGACTTGATCTTTAAAATCATCTTCAATTTTAGAAAGCTTTTCTATTTGAAGGTGGCAGTTTTTAAGCTTTTCAGCGAGATCAAGATTTTGGTTTTCAACCACAGCTTTGCCGTTCATGGCTTCGTATAAACTTCTAGTCAGCAGATCGATTTTACGGAGACTATCAGCTTCATCAATATTTGCAATATTGGTAAAGAAGGAAGGTGATACCTGAATGGCAGATGTTGAAGTGGAGGGAATGTCTGAACTTTCTTCCTCTTCTTCAATCTTTGCCATGAGACATTGATTTGCTTCATCATCTTCAGAATCAGATGATGAGGCTTCTTCATCAGAAGCAGCCCAATCATAGTCAGCCATCAAGCCTTTTCCTTTCTTCTTAAAGCTTTTCAGCTTTGCATACTTCTCCTTCAGCTTTGAGTATTTGTCATCTTTATTCCTTGGAACAAAGGATTTCTTTGTAAAAGCTGAAGGTCTCATGATTTTCTTTGACCTGCACTCGTTAGCGAAATGACCTGTCTTTTCGCAGTTGAAACAAGTAGCAGTAGCCTTATCAACAAAAGCTGATGACTTAGGCTTGTCAGCTATGGAAAGAGTTTTGTTCTTTCTAAACATTTTCTTCTTGGCGAATCTCCTGAACTTTTTAGTTAGGAGAGCCAAGGATTCATCATCATCTGAAGAATCAGAATCTGATGACCTTTCAGAGTTACTTTCTAACTCAGTGATAGTGACTGAGGGTCGCTGAGTAGAAGGTTCCTCTGAGATTAAAGCAACATGGGTGCTTTTGGAATCTTTTACAAGATTCTTCTTACGATGGCTAGATTGCTCATGATTCAGCAATGTGCCATATAAGGTAGCAAGGGTCATTGATCTTAGATCCTTTGACAACTTGAGACACATGGAATAATTGTCCCAGCTTTCAGGTAAACATTCTAGAAACTTTGTCAGCACTTCAAAGTTAAAATATTCCTTACCAACCGTTTTTAGATCTATAATTAAGCAATTAAAACGTTGATGAACTTCAGAGAGAGTTTCATTCTTACCAGAAATGAAGCTTTCGTATTGTCTTACCAGGTTAATCTTTCTTGAATCCTGGACTTCAGACGTTCCTTCATACTGAACACATATTGTGTCCCACATGGCTTTTGATGATTTCAGGTTCATGACGGAATGGTAGACTTCGTCAGGAAGGGCCATGGATAGTATGGATCTGGCTTTTGTATCTATAGCCACTTTTTTCTTATCTTCATCGGTCCACATGTGTATTTCCTTTGGAATCAGCCTTTCAGGAATAGCAGCTCTAGTTGCAGTGGCTGGAACTAAAGGATCAATAGTTACAGGGATGTGTGGGCCGTTTTCAAGATAGTAGGTCATAGTAGGGTCTACACCTTCTAAGAAGACCATCATCCTATTTTTCCATAAGTTGAAGTTGTCTCTGGAAAATCTAGGGGGTTTTGCAAGAGAACCATTGTCTATATAATTTGTGTTTGTGTGGGAGGCCATTTTCAGATAATAGCAAGGAAGAGAAATATCTTAGATTAGATCTTGTTTATGAGATTAAACAAATCTGCTCTGATACCACTTGTTGGTCCCGAAAGGCCTATACAAGTTTGTAGAAGGGGGGGGGGGGGGGGGGTTGAATACAAACACACTATTTTACTTTTCTAAATTGTTTATTGATAAATCATTAACAATTTACAGCTTGTTGCGGAAACAAGATTAAGGATAAACCTAAATCTAAACAAGTTGGAACACTAAGGTTTCTTGCACTAAGAAATATAAGGAGATTACTAATAAAATCCTATCTTGAGAGAGATTTGAACTTGTCCAGAGTTAGCAAGTTACTTCAAATGAAGTGAGTTCATCTCTTTATATACTGCATGCATTTAATTCAAGTCAGTATACACTTTACACGTGTCATCAGCGGATTGGTTGCATGTCATTGACCTTTGTTGACAACCTTAGTAGCCGCATGAATGAACAGTGTAGTATCAGAGTGGTTGTACGATCTCAGATTTTCGGAGGTTCTTTTCTGACATTTCGTACGGCGGCGTGCAAGGGAGGTTAAGACAAAAGTACTTTGTACGGAGGACTTCATGATCAGCTTTCGTTGATTCAGCGATTATCATTTACTATTCAGCGAATGATAAAGTTCAGCGATAGCTGAAGTCTTGTACTTGATACTTCACGTTGAGTGGACAAATCTGAGTCTTCGCTGATCCGCATCAGTTCATTAGTAGACTTGTCGCTGGTTCTTGAGCTTGATCTTCGACTTCAGCGTAGAACCTTTGTTGACGTGAAACTTGTCTTCAGGGATCATAAGTAAACAACTAACTTATCAGCGATCACCATAAGGACTGAACAGACTCAGCGCATTATGGTGAACAGTGTTCGCTGAATGTTTAATTTAAAGAGCGAGAGTTCCTATCAGCGGTACTGTAAGATCTTAGTACTTATCAGCGATAGTGAAACTCTGATACATATTGTTTACTTACAATTTTCACTAAGTATTTAAGAGAGGGTCATTATCAAATCACTGAGGGTTTGGATCAACAGGATTATCGTATCCGATTCCCTATTCCTTGTTGAAATATGTGAATTCCTTAGGTTTGTTCATGTGAATGGTCTGATCAGTTTGACCTCTTTTGTGAAGTTTGGTTTCAAGATCTGTTATTTTAGAAACAAACTCCTTGTGTTTGATTTGGAGAGAGGAGCACTGATAGACAATTTCTGCTTTCTCATTCTCACACTGATCAAGCTTAACGGTTAATTCAGATATCTTGGCCCTTAAATCCTTAGGTGCTATTGAGATATATGTACATTTTTCTTGTAGATTAGCATTTTCTGACTTGTATTTTTCAGTTACGCGCTTTTGAACATCTTGCTTTTCTTTTAACGAGTTAATCTCAAGCAGTTGTTCATCTGTGGTGGCCTTATAAGAATCTATTCGTTCAATAAGTGGTTGCATCTGTTCAAGTAAACTTTGATGAATAGGTTCACATACATGACACAACTTTGCCTTTTCTGCTGGAGGAGAATGATAGCCCATGAAAGCATCAGCATCTTTAGAATCGTTTTCACTATCAGAACGAGCCAGCCGGTGGTCATCTTCAACAAATAGAGCGTCTCCTGCCTCTTTCTGTTCTGGTAGCAGAAGTTTGGCCTTGTAGTAGTGCGCGTTTTTTACGACGGGCTTTCTACAATCCTTGGCAAAGTGACCCAATTTCCCGCAGTTGTAGCAAGTGACGGGTTTGTCCTTCTTCTTTGTCTCGGGCTTGTGATCTTCCTTCTCATTCTTCTCCTTCTTGTCAAGCTGTTTGTGCTCATCTGCCTTTTTCTTCCCTTCATATTTCTCCTGATAATTGTGGCGCTTGTTGGAAGAAGTGGAGTAGCGCTGATTATTGGATGAAGGTTTCTTGAAGAATTTCTTCTGCTGGAAAGACCTGGAGAGCAGGGCCATTGCTTTCTTCACAGCAGTCAATTCAGGATCAAAATCACTTTCCTCTTCTTCTTCCTTAGATTCTGGTTCTGATTCACTCGACTCTTGGGCTCGTTTGGATCGACGGCTGGAGGATTTGCCTCGTTTTGAAGAAACAAGAGCGAGTGGATCAGCAGGTGACTTGGAAGCAGAATTCTTGTTGCTCAGAATCTCCATGAGTTCATCCTCGTCCTGGAGAAGCATCTCGTAGAGTTCATGGATTGGAACGTCCTCCATCAGGTGGTTGTGTTTGATGTGAGAAGCAAACACTTTCCATTATGGCAAGAGGTTGTTTAGAAACTTGAGCAAATTCTCCATGTTTGATCGATTGATCTTGTTCTTGTGGAGCTCGTTCAGTAGGAGGAAAAATCGTTCATAAGTCTGGGAGAGTGAATCGCCGGAGCGCTGCTTAAAGCCATCAAACATGGTTATGCAGCTGTTGATCTTCAGTTGGTTCCCGACTTTGCTCCCACTCATAATCTTTTCTACCTGATCCCACTTGCCCTTTGCTATGTGCTTGAAGCTGTCTATGGCTGTGTAGATCTGATTTGGTAGAGCCCGAACCAGATATCTCTTGGCATGCTTTTCGCCATCAAACATGCCCTTTTCGTCCTCGCTCATCTCCAAGTACTTCTTGGGCTCATATCGAGCTTGACCACCTTCTTCTTGTGCTAGAATGACATTCATGGGTTCAGCTTATGGGCCATCAGTTAGAGCATGCCAGATGTACTCGTAGTTATCCTTCGACCCGATGAATATGAGAAATCTGTCCCGCCATTGGCTATATTCTCCCTGGTAGAGGGTCGGTGGCTTGGAATTGGTGCCGATAGCAAGAGCGCCGCGAGACATCTTTGGTGATTGCACTAATGTGATCGTCAAACGCTTGTTCGATTCAAAGTGGAATCCTAACGCAAGGCACTATGAGTGGAAGTCCTAACGCAGGTTCTAAGAGTGATGTAGAGTAAAACTGGTAAGAAACTAGCTAAACAGAACTTACCGGATAGGAATCCAGATGAAATAGTGTCTGATCTGGAAGTGTCCGGATCAGATGTGTGTGAGTTGTTTAGATAGCAGAAGTGTCCGGGTAAACTGAAGTTACCGGATAACACTAGGTTACCGGATGAACTGAGTTTACCGGATAGAAAATAGATACCGGATAACTTGGTTACCGGGTAAGATCAGAACAAAAACTTACCGAATGAATTTGGGAAACTTACCGGATGATTGTACTTACCGGATAGCAGAGTGTCCGAATGATGTGTTCGGAAGCATTAGATTACCGGATAGAATTGTGTCCGGAAAGAAAAACCAGCCGGAAACTTTTGGTTACCCGGATAAAATGGATTTACCGGGAACTTTTAGTTAACGGATCACTTTTGTCCGAACAGTAGCGAGAAAAGAGAACTTACCCGGGAAGTTTATGCGATGTTCCGGAAAGTGCTGTTGTGGTATCCGGAAACAGCGGCTGTGAGGTGCAAAATCGATAGATATGCGACTAGGGTTGCTAAAATCGTTCCTGAAAGATTAGAAACATAACAAAACACAAAACTAACAATACCCTGATCGATTTTGAAGCAAACTAACACGATTTTGATGAAAAATTGGATTTTTAGTATGAACATAGACCAAAAACCAAAGAACTTGATTTTGCCAAAAACACAATCAAACAGTCGAATTAGAATTAGAAAAACTGCAGAAACTCTTCTAACGATGATGCTAATCGAATGCAATAAACAGAAACTAGCAATTTTGTCCGAATCAAAATATGAATTTTGAAATCTAAAGAACACAATCGACAAAAACTTGATAAATCTTACCAGAAACCTTATGAATCACCTTGAATCGAATCGTTCGTATGCTCTGATACCAATTGTGAGTTCCAGATTAGTGTATACAATCAATGAAATCAATAGAATAAAAATCAAGTCAATATGATTTCAACTAGTCATACATATATTGAATTAAGCTTTCAGAGTGTTTACATTATGAATGATATGAACGATTAAGTGATTAGCCTGTTTTCTAAGGCTTAACACACTATATATACTTAAGCCTATGACAGGCAAGGCCCAAGCCCATTAAGCACTAAAGCCCATTTATCATTATGAGGCTTTTTACAAACAATAAATTAAACTAATTAAACTCTATAATTAGTTTAAGACAAGATCACGATAAAGAAGGTATCATACGTCGCGGGATTGGGACACAGCTTGTTCAGCATCGGCCAATTCTGCGATAAAGATCTAGAGGTCAGATTCAAAGCTAAACGGTGTAGCGTCCGCACTGACGACAGAACAAAACTACTGGTTGGAACGCGAAAGACCAACCTCTACACCATCGACCTATCTGCCCTGAAGACCGATGATTATGTCTGCCTGATGTCAAAGGCCAATTCTTAGCAAGCATGGATTTGGCACCGACGTCTCTCGCACCTCAACTTCAAGAATATCAACAAGCTGGTGCTAGGCAGACACGTAAAAGGCATGCCCGAGCTCCAATTCATGAAGGACAAACTCTGCGGGGCATGCGAGATTGGAAAAATGAAGCGAGTGACACACCAGCCGAAGGCCGCTCCGAGCACGTCCCGGTCCCTCGAACTTATCTGTATGGATTTGTGCGGACAGATGCGTGTTCAAAGCGTCAACAAAAGAAAGTGTTGATCCCGATTTTACTCAACAATGATATAAATATCTATTAGTTCAAACACATAAGAGTGCGGAAGCGTTTTAACGAACTAAAGAGATATTATTGGGTTGAAAAACACACGGAATCAAATAAACAAAGTATAAATAAACACAAGATTAACTCAAAGATTAACTTTGTATTGATTAAATAAGAACACCAAGAACACCGAAGGTTTAAAATAGAATTATGTTCTAACAGGTGTGTGTGTCGTGCAAAAGTTAATAGAAGAGCTCAACACGAGTCTTCTATTTATACTGTTCATCAGGGGACAATGGGGAGACAAGAAGTATTAAGGGTACAAAGACAACATCGTGATCTACAACAGGTACAACGTTAATGTAGTGCGCCATTTTCTGCTAAGGTTGTAACCCATCAGAGGTTGACACGTGAAATGTGCAGGGCACGCCTTGTACGAATGATCTTCAGGATCTTCGTACAACAGAAATCATGAGAAGCACGATCATCTTCGTTTTGATCTTCAGATTATCTTCTAAGTCTTCAGTCTTCAGTCTTCATACCACAGAGGCTCTGTCAAGTGTGACAGAGGCTCTGTGGCCTTGTTCTCTGAGAGCGTCTTTAGATGGATCCACTTTGGTGTCTTGGCAGAGGCCTCTGTCGATGACTTTACACTTAGCCTATTTTTCAATACTTCTTTAGCTACATAAGTTGGAGATAAAAATCTCCCCCTAAGTATTGAAAAATAAAAAATTGAAAAATGCATGGTTTTCTAGGCTAAGTACACGACAAGAGGTATTTGACCTCTGTTGAAAGTTTAATTTTCATATAAGATTATACCAGAGGCACTTACATTCGATTACAGTACACGATATGAAAAGTAAGCAGAGGAAGGTTGAGGATGTCAGATTCTGGCATGTGGGAAGTCGTCGATTTTGTGTCCTCCGATTCCTCCAACTTTGAGCTCACGGTATATTTTGATCCAGAGGTTTATGAAGTTGATGACGGAGTCAATGACCTCTATTAATCTGTCGGCAAATGCTTGATCCATGAACTCTGTTCCTCTATGCTCCAAGAGGTTGGCTCTGAACTCGATCAGAGAGCTTGTTACATACTTCTGGCAATCAACCTCTAGGAATAACCTTGACTTTGTAGCAGGATCTTGATAGACATACCCAATCCTTGGGAATGTGATGATAGAGTTTGGTCTGGCAGAGGAGGGGCAGTCATCTTTTGGTGGTGGGAGACTTAATCCTTTTACTCCAAGGTCGAGTCCCAATTGGAAGTCAATAATGCTATACATCAGAAGTCTTTCGCGCATAGCCTTCCTGATTTCATGGTAAGCTCCTTGGATTTAAAGTCTGTGGCTGTAGTTCTGCCTTGCCCAACTCAGAAGATCAGGTAGATCATAGAGGTTTAGATTTCTCAGGTCTGCATTTGAGAACGTGGTCTCGGACCTGTCTACCCTCTTAACGTGGTAGAGGTCGTAGTAAATATCTTTTCCTTTCGTATGGGACAACTTGCAGTAGATGACCTTGTCGATCTTGGAGTTTGAGAAGACTTGGTTGACGGGTTTGGCTTTCTTTCTATAGAAGTCATCTCGTAGCTCTTTAAGAAAGCCAGGTTGCAGGATAGATGGTGGCAGAGGATCGTTGACTGCTCTACTGTATAAGTATTTGTGCACCACCTCTTCCATTTTTCTTTGTTGAACAGGAGGTGGTGGCATGGGTTTCCGCAGAGCATCCAAGTCACAGATTAGTTTGGCCACTCGATCTTCTGAAGGTTTAGCCTTGGGATCTTTTGTGGGCATGGTTGACAGAGGAGTGAGTCCGTAAGCCCAGTCTTCTTCTTCGGGCTTAGGTGTAACAAAAGCGTCAAAAGCGCTCTTCATCAGTTTCTCTGCGGGTTGATGCTTTGGATTTTTCTTTTTGGGTTCCTCTGTCAATATTCCCTTTCCTTTGTCGTTTGCCTTCGGCTGTAGATCTGCTTGTTGAGATGGGGTTGCCTCTGTTGGTTTTGTCTATAGAGTTTCTGAGGGCTTAGATGGACGTGCATCAGCAGTTTTTGGTGGGGTTGCCTCTGTTGGTTTTACAGAGGACTTAGCGGGTGATGTGGGTTTGGTTTGAAGTTTGGTTTGTGAGGCTTCTGCGGATTTACTCAGATATTTTCTTTTATGAGCTAAGGTCTTGGTTCTGGGTTTGGTCTGAGGTTCTTCTATTGTTTTGGGTTTGGGAGATGGTAGTTTTGGTTCCTCTGGTGTTTTTGGCGTTGGAGAAGGGAGTTTGTCTTCTGTTGGTTTTTGTGATTGGGATGGTTGGTCTTCTTCAGATGATGTAAAGATCTGGAATTGTTCTGTTGGTTTGGGTGTTGGTGATGGTACATCTTCTACGGTTATAGGGGTTGTTTCCACAGAGGTAGGTGTTTCCTATGTGGTCTTCTGTTGGGTTTCTCCTTAGGTTTTGGATTCCGGTACTTGGTTTAGGGGTTCTGCTGATATTGGTGGTGCAGGTAAACCTCTGTTTGCAGCTATTTCTCTTCTTTTCTCCCCCTCAGGATGACCTGCTGATCCATTAGAATCATCATCAGAGTCATCCTAACCCTTTTCCTTTGTACCTTCTGCCCGACATGCAGTGTCTGGCTTCTTCGGTTGGCTTGCCCCTGCTGCGATCATCTTCGCGCAGAGGTCATCACAGATTCCGAGCAGATAGGCAACCTCTGCTTCTGAGTTGAACCTGAGTCTTCCCACACTTGCTTGAAAATCCTTCTCGTAGTTTGCATTGGTTGTGGTGAAGGCTCTGATGAATTCTGTCATCTGGTCGAGTACCCCTTGTCTAAGCTCTGTGATCTGTGCTCTGGTCATGTAGTCGGAGGGCTTCATGGCCTGAGTTTCTTTGGTAGTGTGCTCTTGGACTTGCTCTAGGGCCTTCTTTAAGTCTTCCGGAGTTAAGCCCGTAGATGTAGGGGTTTGTTCTTTCTTCAGCTGCGCAAGGAGCTCTCTGACAGAGGCCTGAAATGTAGTTGTAGTGGCCTTTTCAAATTCAGAGGCGGTAGTGGCAGCAGTGGTTGTTGCAGTTGTGTTCATCTGGGCACCGACATTTTTCACCTCTGTGGACAGGTTGTCCATTTTGGTGGTCAGTTCTGAGATTGCCTTTTTTGTAGAATCTGCAAAAGAGTAAAGAGAGCTTTTCAACTCTCTCAACGAGTTGGTCACAGAGGTGACAAGGGTTTGGAACTTATCCCTTGAGACATGTGAACCAAGTGTAACCTTTGGGGGAACACATTCGTCCCCAGAGTTTGTCCTTGTTCCTTGGACACCTTCTTTCGTCCCTATATTGAGGTTGAGGACAAAAGGATTTCCCTCTAATCCTCGAGCAGAGGCTTTTTGAGCCTCAGACTCTATAGAGGTTCTGTTAAGCACATTGTCTTGATCCACTTCAGAGGTGGGTACAAGAGTATCCTTAAGTTGACTTGGGGACTTGTCTAGAGTCCCTTCGTCATTGTGCTCTTTAGGCTCCTCTGAAGAGCCGATCGGTCCGGAGTGTGTGCGTGTACCAGAGGAAACAAATTCCTCTGCAGGGATTTCAGATGTGATTCGTGGCGAGGGATCACGAACTAAAGGAGAGTCCTTTGGAGAGGACTCCCTTGGAATGGTTTCCCCGGTTATCAGTGGCACAGAGGTGGAAAGAGTTTCCTCTGTCCGGTTTGCTTGGGTTAGGGTCGAGCTGTGCTGCTCATTTTCAATCACACCTTCTGCCACTAGACTGGCGGTGTCAGAAATGTGGGATGCACTGGGAGTTGGGTGGGGTTATGTGCCTCTTCTCTCAGCGGCATCTTTTAAGGCTTCCGCCTCTGTCATACACCCTAACCTAGTGGACTCTGTGCTAGCCTCTATCTCTGCCCGATTGCTTTCGGCTTCTACCATATCCTCTGGGCTTTTCCTTAATACATCATATCCGGGATGAGAGGAATGGAGGAAGGGGTTCTGGATTACTTCTGGGTATTTGCTTGAATACCTGCAGGGCTTCTGTCATCCTCTTCCAAGTCAGATTCAACTTCTGAGATTCTGAAGTCTGGGTTTTCTGTTGTCCAATTGGAGAGGGCTTCTGCGTTCCACCCAGAAGTGTCTAATGAGTCAGCAATGTCAGGGCATTGGAGGAAGGCAGAGAAATCACCCTGATCAGCATAGTTGATGGGAGTGGGTGATTGCATAGGTTGTACAGGGGCTTCTTCTTCTATTTCAGCTTCCTCTGCGATGGTTTGCAGAGGAGTGTGGGGTTTCTTGGTTTTCTTCTTGCTCTTCTTTCGTTTAGGTGTGGGGGCACCATCGTTAGAAGATTTGGATTTTCTCTTCTTTTTCTTTTCTTTCGGAGGAGGGGAAGGTGCAGAGGATCCAACCACTGTTTCATGTGGTGGTGATTGTTGGGTTTGTTGAGGAGGTGCGGTACTTGTAGAGGTGGCGTCTATTGTTTTCTTTGATTTGGGGGCCTTCTTCTTTTTAGGGGGAGTGGCAGAGGGTTTGCTCTTGGAACCAGAAGTGGCAAGTTGGCTTCTCTGTAGATGAAATCGAGCATGTACTTGCTCATGTTTAGCTAAGGCCTCTGCCCATTCCTCATCACTCATCCTATCAACTACCTGAGTTCCTAAGGGGGCTCCTAAACCCTGGTGATCGCGTATATAAGCTATCCTAAGGTCTTCATCACTTGCATAGGTCAGAAGGGATGCTGGTAGAGGTCTGCAGAAGTTGTACACAGCCTCATGCTCTGTTGGGGTGTTCTTTGCCATAGGGTAGGTTTTAACAACTGGTCCCTCCATTAGCCATTTTTCTATGAGGAGCAGGGGTTCCAGAAGTACACCTAGGATCCTCTAAAATTGTAGTGGGGGAAGATCTTTGCTTGAGGGTCCCTTTGCTCTCTGTGTGGAGATTTTGTGGTCAATCGTGTTAACTATCTCCTGCAACATAAGAGTGCCATAGTCCAGAGGCAAGTCATAGTACACCCCGTACATGATTGCCATGATTTGGTTTGATGTTTGATCTGGACTACCCACTTTCCCAGTCAGGCACCTGTTCAGGATGGAGAAGAGGGTATTCCACAGAGGGGGGAACCTATTCCTTCTAAAGCCATTCCTCTTCTTCAATTTGGTGGTGTAGCCCAACATCTCTGCAAAGTCACAGAGTTCTCCATCCGAAGGTTCCTCTGCGTACTTCTTTATGCCTGGATGTCCCCTTGTTGGTAGGCCTAACTCAAGGGAGAACATTGTTCTGTTGAACTTAATTTCAAGGTATTCTGATTGGCCAGGTTTGGATATGTAGCCCTTGATTTGCCTATTGTCTTTGTCATAAAAGCAGCTCTGCCAGAACTGGTTGAGGTATCTGGCAGGGATCCTTTTAACGTTATTTGTCAGCAGAGGGAAAAGGTAATGGTTTTCCAGGATGTTTAATAAAATGGCATGTTCTTCCCCAAATGCAGTTATTGAGGGAACAAGGAAGTGATTATTGAGTTTCAGGGGAAGAACACGTTCAAAATGTTCATGTTCCAGAAAGTTTTGAAGGTGGGTTGTCGGAGTAAAGGCCACTGATTCACCTGAGTTATTTTGTTCTAAGTTTCCGGCCATGGTTGGGTTCTGTGAATGCTCAGATTGGGCTGGGGAGTTCGCCGGAGATTTAGAGGTGGAAGCCATTGCTTGTGATACCTGAAGAAAGGAGTAGAATATGGAGAAGTTGCTGGTTTTGCAAGGTTCGTCGGAGAAGAAGAGAGGAGTAAATTCGTAAAAGGAATAGGAAAGGGGGTAAACGGGGTTATATAGTGGGGTAGAAACGGATAGAATTCCATGGTTAAAAAGTGAATTCAATGAACATTTGCGGTCCGCACTCGAGTTCTACAGCTGGTGAAACGTTTCAGAGGAACGTGTGGCATGCACGTCCAATGAAAACATGCCACGTCAGGGGTGTCAGAGCACGATTAGACGTCGTGCGCGGCCCATTAATGCTCTGCGCGTGGGCGTTTCTACTTTCAGATGACTGTCACTTTCAGAAATAACCCGCATGTTACAGAATTTCCATAAAACGCCAAGTATCAGAATCGACAAAAGCTCTGTGGTGGAATGAGCTCTGTGGTCGGAAACCTACTTTTCATCTCCTCTGAGCTTGCACCTTTACCAAAAACGTTTGAAAATACATTGGAAATGATCGATAGAACTTTAGGACAAAATTTGCATTCACAGAGGCTTTGAGGCTATGTTGAACTCAACGGAGGCTCTATGAGTGAAAATTTCTTATAACTAAAAATTCATAAAAGTTTTTGATCATCCAAAGTTTTAATTGTTTTAAACAATGTTTTTAGGACATATTTGGAAATTGGGGTCCTAGAAAACTGTTTTGGAAAACAGTTTTGTGCGAGACATTCTTCCTTTGATTCTTCTTAGCTCGGCAAACTGCCTGACATCTGTGGATTTAGCTGATCGCTTCTCTTCTTTGGATCCCCCTTGAATTAACCACTTTTGTAGACTAATTCAAGGTATCCTTCTGCTCCCCCTTGACCTATGCTTGGATCAAATGAGATAAGTAATGCACAGAACATAGGTCAAACTCACTAGAGCTTCTGTGGAAAACGTCAGAGGCTCTGAGCATTCCCACAGAAGCTCTGTTGGGTACATAACTTTTGATGATAGAGAATTTACATACTGAAGATTTGAATATATACATATTTACAGGAAGATCAAGTCTTACTCACAGAGGGGTCAACTCATGTTTATCATACCAACTTACTCACCAAGAAAAGGAATCTTTTCTCGTCAAGTGCTTTGGTGAATAAGTCTGCAAGCTGGTATTCAGTGTACACGAAGTACATCTCGATAGTGCCTAGTTCAGCATGATGCTTCAGAAAGTGGTAACAGATATCGATATGCTTTGTTTTGGAGTGCTGTACAGGATTTGCAGAGATTGCAATGGCACCTTTTGAATTACAAAGGATAGGTATCTTGTATATGTTGAAACCGTAGTCCTTTAGCTAAGTTCGCATCCACAGAACCTGGGAGCAACAGCTAGCTGCAGCAACATATTCAGCTTCTGATGTAGTTGTCAACACACAATTATGCTTCTTCGAAGTCCAGCTGACTAGTTTACCACCCAGGAATGGACAACTCCCAGAGGTACTTTTTCGGTCAAGCTTGCATCCTCTATAATCTGAATCTGTGAATGCCTTAAGATCAAAGCCAGAGTTCTTCGGATACCAGAGCCCAATATTTTTGGTTCCCTTAAGGTATCTTAAGATCCTCTTTACAGCAAGAAGGTGGGATTCCTTTGTGTTAACTTGATATCTTGCACAGAGGCATGTGGCATATAATTATATCAGGTCTACTTGCTGTTAAGTATAAAATAGACCCAATCATGCCTCTGTAGAGCTTGCACTCTACAGATTTACCATCTGGATTTGAGTGTAACTTATTTCCAGTGGACATGGGGGTCTTCATTAGAGAGGCATTAGAGAGCCTGAATTTTGAAAGTATGTCTGAGACATATTTAGCTTGATTTATGAAAATTCCCTCTGATGATTGTTTGACTTGGAGTCCTACGAAGAAGTTTAATTCTCCCATCATACTCATTTCAAACTCACCCTGCATGAGTTTCTCAAAATATGTGCATTGTTGTGCATTTGTAGAACCAAAAATAATGTCATCCACATAGATCGGTAGAAGCAGAATCTCATCACCTTTTCTTTTATAAAACAAAGTAGTATCGGTTGTACCTCTGTCGAAATCATTATCGAGAAGAATAGGTTGAAAGTCGTTCGTACCATGCCCTTGGAGCCTGTTTCAGTCCGTACAGAGCTTTGTTAAGATAATAGACGTAGTTTGGGTACTTGGCACTTTCAAACCCTGGTGGCTGCTGGACGTATACTTCTTCTTGGATTTGACCATTTAGAAAGGCAAATTTTACGTCCATTTGAAAAACTTTGAAACCTCTGTGGGCTGCGAAGGCTAAGAAGATTCTTATTGCTTCGAGCCGTGCGACAGGGGCAAAAGTCTCATCGTAATCAATGCCTTCTGCTTGGCAATATCCCTTGGCCACCAATCTCGCTTTATTTCTAATGACCACCCCATCCACATCCTTTTTGTTTCTGAAGACCCATTTAGTCCCTATTGCTTGTTTCCCTTTTGGCAGAGGAACTAGGGTCCATACCTTGTTTCTCTCAAACTGTAGAAGCTCTTCTTGCATCGCATCTACCCAGTTTGGGTCATCTGGAGCTTCAGAAACACGTTTTGGCTCGATCACCCTGATAAAATTTGTAAAGAAACAAAAGTTAGCAGTGGGTGATCTTGTCTTGAATTTTTTAGAAGGGTCGCCGATTATTAGGCTCTGAGGATGGCTCTTCGTCCACTTTGTCGTTATTGGAAGATGGTCATTAGCATCATCTAGTTGAACCTCTGTGGTTGCACTTGATGGTTCTTGTGCAACCTCTGTAGTGGAAGGTACTTCTGTGCTAGAACATGGTGTTGTAGCTTGTGGGAGTATTGGGATAAGAGTTGGAATTGGTTCCTCTGAGGATGTAGAGACCGAATCCTCGTTTTCCTCTGGTATTGGTTCCTCCGTAGTTGCTGGAGTTGGTATTTCCAGTGCCTCTATAGTAGAATCCTTGGTTGTATCATCTTTTGTTCGCTCCCCCTAAGCACTTACATCTGTACGATTCACAGAAGAGGATGCAGTATTTAATGGACCAGTTAGAGATATACCTGACTCAATCTGGTTTGCAGAAGATGTTTCTCCAGAGGCTCTGATGGCTCTGGCAGAGGGATCAATAGCATCGTGGAACATCTCTTCAAATAGCAGATTTAGTTCTGCTTCTCTTGTAGGGGAGATGCCAGAGGATTTCTTTTTAAGACGGAGTTCTGAACTGATTTGTTCAGAAGTATTTTGAAAGGAATCGTAAAAAGAGACATTGATACTCTCTACAATGGTCCGGGACCTCAGAATGTAAACTCTGTAGGCCTTTGAGGTGGCAGAGTATCTAATGAACTTGCCTTCGTCTGCTTTCACATCAAACTTCCCTCTAGCTTCTCTATCATAAATGACAAAGCACTTGCATCCAAATACATGGAAGAACTTGATATTTGGTCGCCTTTAATTAATCAATTGGTAAGGTGTTTTGATGTGCCTTTTCACTATGGTTGATCGATTTTGGGTATAGCAAGCGGTTGATACTGCTTCTGCCCAGAAAGAGATAGGTAATCCAGATGATGTCAGCATAGTTCTTGCAGCCTCCACAAGCGTACGGTTCTTTCGTTCAACCACGCCATACAGTTGTGGGGTGCGTGCAACAGAGAAGTTCTGAGATATCCCTTCTTCTGTAAGATAAGCTTCAATGACAGAGTTTTTGAATTATGTGCCATTGTCGCTTCTTAACTTTTGAATCCTGCACTCATACAGAACCTGGATTCTTTTCATTAGGTTTATCATAATGTTAGGAACATTTGATTTCTTTCTGACAAATTCCACCCATGTATATCTCGAGTATTCATCAATCAACACAAGTATATATTTCTTGCCGCCTAGGCTCTGTGTAGCGATTGGATCGCAGAGGTCAACGTGTAGCATATACAGAGGCCTAGGGCAAGACACATCAGTCTTACCTTTATGGGAAGCTCTTTTGAGTTTGCCCATTTCGCAAGCAGAGCACAAATGATCTTTACTGAATTTGACATTTGGCAAACCATTAACAAGATCAAGTTTAACAAGCTTATCTAAAGTATGAAAGTTTATGTGGCAGAACCTGTTATGCCATAACCAGGCTTCTTCGTTTTTACAGGCAAAAAGGTAGATCTTGTCCTTCTTGTTGTTGGCACTAAATTTCATGAGGTACAAATCTCCCTTACGTTCGGCTCTCAGAAGTTCGACTCCTGTATCTTCACCTTACAGAGAGCAGAAGGTTCTTTTGAACATGACGTCAAAACCCGTATCACAAAGTTGGCTAACACTGAGTAGGTTATGTTTAAGGCCATCCACATATGCAACATTGCATATGGTTATATTTTCCTTCTTGATGACTCCATAGCCTTTTATGTACCCTTTTTTGTTGTCGCCAGATGTCACAGATCCACCATCGAGTTTATCTTTGTAAGTGGATAGTAGACCGCTGTCGCCAGTCATGTGCCACGAGCATCCCGAGTCTAGATACCAGATCGGCACATACTTCCTCTGTAACACAATCAGAGAATTTTAGGTACCCATATCCAAATGGGTCCCGATTTGTTAGGGGTCTTCAAGGTTGCCTTAGCATCCTTGGATTTGGTTTTAGCTTATGATGAAGAACCATTTTGTTTCTTCTTACCCTTGAATTTAGAATTCTTTTTGGGTCTAGAGAGGAAACAGTGTGGACTAGAGAAGTGTTTATTCAATTGACGCATAAGTTCGAAACAATGACAATAATGAATATGCGAAGAAATTTGCTTGAACTTTTCATTAAAAACATTGAATAGGGTACAGAGGATTTATTGTTACATTCTACCTTAACATTTGACTTCCTATTACAAGAAGACCTATGTAGGCTAGATTGTTGTTTTGAATATTCTCTGTGGAGAGTAGCCTTCTGTGGACCCCTTCCTCTGTGGTGAACTTCTGCAGGTTTCATTGTCACGGAAGAAAAAGATTTGTTATTTTCAACCCACTTACCCTTTTGTTGCCAAGTTAATTTTTCTTTAAGAGGCCTTAAGGGTTTTGAAGTTTTTGAAATTGTTGGATTATGAGAAGACATTTCCTTTTGTTGTTTGGTTTCTCAAGCTCAAGAGAGGTTTTGGTTTGTATACACATGTCCAAAAAGTCTGGACAGATAGGAATCTATGTGGTTTTCTCCTTTGGAGGAATGGTTCTGTTAAGAACTCCAGAGGGAAGTTTAATTCCCTCTGTACCACAAGGAACTATCTCTGACTTTATCGAGCCAGTCTCAGATTCGTCAGAGGATGAATCGTCCTCATATACAGAGGTTGAGTCACTAAGATCTCTGTCGACAGAGGCTGGACTTTCAGAGCATGTGCCATACTCACTTTCTTCCTTTTCTTTGGGACTATCTTCCAAATCAGCAGAAGTATTTATCAAGATTTCCTCAGAGAGATTTTGATCAACAGAGGATGTACAGAGGTTTCCATAAAAATTGTTTTTGCCAATTTCCATTAACTCATTTTCAGAAATGTTTTTCAGTTTTTTCTTCTAAAGAAGCGGGCAAGAATTCAGGTGCCTATGCAGATAGTTTCGTCTCAGAATCTATAGTGCAGACAAAAGCAACATGTGTTTGAGTCTCGTGGTCACCAAACTTGAAGATTCATATCTGATCTTGAGTTTTTAGATATCTCTTAGGTTTGGATTCTCTTTTGACAGAGGTTGAAGGTGATAAATCTGTGTTTTGATACCACACATTTATCATCTTCAGAGGTTTCCTCTTGTGAGGTTCCCCAGAGACTTTTTGCCTTTTGCTAACAGAGGTTAAGTTTGGAAAACCTGGTTTTCTTGTGCTTCTAATACAAAATAGAGACGATAGAGACTTGTCTCTTTTGGTTCCAGTGTATGGATCTATATCACTGTATTCACCTTTTCATATACCATATGTGCATCTTGATATTTCTTAATTAAAAGGTCTCTTCTGAGTAGGTCTTGAAGAAGGACTTCTCTTTCCTTTTGAAAATAATGTTTAAGAGCAAGAATATTCATTCCGTCGCTCTCAACACCCATATGTTCTTTTGATTTAACTTTTAAGGCTTAGTTGAGTTCTGAAATCGTTTCTTTTAAAGGGTTTAGATGTTTGTTCCAATTTGTTTCAATCTCTTCCTTTTCTTGATATATTTTTGCCTTTTCTTGAGTGAGAAGTCTGGTTTCTCTCTCAAAGAATGCAAGCTTCTTCTAGACATTTTCGCAGGTCTTTTTAAGTTCAGTGTATTCAATAGTCAGTTTAAGCAAATCATCTTCTATTTCATTAGAGGAAAAGTCAGAAGTGGATACCTCACTGTCAGAGTCGGAGGAGCTGACCTCTGCCATCCCGCAGAACAGGGCGTTCTTCTTTTCACCTTCGCCAAAGGATTCATCTGACTGCCAGTTTTCCTGCTCCACCATGAGCGACTTCTGAGCATAGTATTCTGCTTTCTTTTTGTAGAAAGCAGAGTCCCTCTAAGGATGGTTTGGTTTGCTCTTGCAGTCTGCAGCATAGTGGCCTGGCTTGCCACAGTTGAAACATCCCTGATTCTGGGGTGCATTCCCAGCTCTATCGCCTGACCTCTGTTGGTCACCACCTCTGTCATTCTTGTCATTTGACCTATGTTGGTCATTCGATCCTTCTCTACCCTGATTCCTTGAATCACCACGATCATCTCTCCTATTGCGTTCGTAATCTGACTTCTTCTGGTATCCTCTGCTGAACTCTCTTGTCAATAGAGCTAAAGACTTAGCTATTGAGGCCATAGTTGCATCTTCTTCTTCTACCAATTCCTCCTCTTCACTATCAACTACCAACACCTTCTTCTTCTTCTGTTTCTTCTCCTCCACGGATTTCTCCTTCTCTGGGTTCTCCTTTGCTTATGAGGCCTTACCAACAAGTGCAAGAGGCCCACCGGTTTGAGTTTTTGCTTGTGCAATCTGAGGTTCTTGGGCAGCCAGTGTTCCATAAAGATCTGACAGAGTCCAGGTGTCTAAGTCCTGATTTGTTTGTAGAGACATAGACAACTGGAGCCATTCTTCATTAAGGCTCTTCGAGAACATGACGTTGTTCTCTTTAGAAGTTCTGTGAATTCCGAACTTCCTACACTCTCAGCGGTTCTTCTGAGTCTTGGCCCCTCCCTCCAATTGTTTCTCCATTTCCTTCCACATATCGTATGCAGATTCACACGCATCTAGGGATTGGAAGAGGTCATTGTGTATGGCCATTATCAGAAGTCGCTTTGTCTTTTGAGCAATCTCGTACTTATCCCAGTCTGTAGCAGACCATTTGTCCTTTGTCTTTGGTTTCTCGTACGCAGCAACCTCTGGAGTATCATCTGTGGTAGGTACACGTGGTACTATGACCATGGGAACGAAAGGAGGATTGGGGATATAGTAGACAAGTTCTTTGTCAGTACCCTCGAAGAAATGAATCATTCGTATCTTCCATCGAGGGTACTCATCTCTGAGTAGAGTGGGTGGCTTGGTTAAAGAACCAGCGGTGAAGAAGTTATTCGTGTTCGCCATTTTGAAAGAAGTTTAAAGAAATACCAGAAAACAGGGTATGAACAGCAAACTTTCAGATGATGGAATGGATTTTTCTAAATGAGTTTTTAAGCTTAAAACCTTGAACAATGCACTAAAATGGAGGGTTTTAACCGTAGAAACAGGTTCTGTAAGTTTACCAAAGTCGAACTGGTTGAGAATGGCAGAAAAACAGAGGCTGTTTGAAATAAACGAAGAACAGGTTAAAATCAATCCAAGTTTCTACCAAAAATCATTGTCATAGACGATCTCTTGATATAGAAAATCAAAGAAGGCTATGATACCAACTGTTGATCCCGATTTTACTCAACAATGATAAAAATATCTATTAGTTCAAACAAATAAGAGTGCGGAAGCGTTTTAACGAACTAAAGAGATATTATTGGGTAGAAAAACACACGGAATCAAATAAACAAAGTATAAATAAACACAACATTAACTCAAAGATTCACTTTGTATTGATTAAATAAGAACACCAAGAACACCGAAGGTTTAAAATAGAATTATGTTCTAACAGGTGTGTGTGTCATGCAAAAGTTAATAGAAGAGCTCAACATAAGTCTTCTATTTATACTGTTCATCAGGGGACAATGGGGAGACAAGAAGTACTAAGGGTACAGAGACAACATCGTGATCTGCAACAGGTACAACGTTAATGTAGTGCACCGTTTTCTGCTAAGGCTGTAACCCATCAGAGGTTGACACGTGGAATGTGCAGGGCATGCCTTGTACGAATGATCTTCAGGATTTTCGTACAGCAGAAATCGTGAAAAGCACGATCGTATTTGTTTTGATCTTCAGATTATCCTCCAAGTCTTCAGTCTTCATACCACAGAGGCTCTGTCAAGTGTGACAGAGGCTCTGTGGCCTTGTCCTCTGAGAGCGTCTTCAGATGGATCCACTTCGGTGTCATGGCAGAGGCCTCTGTCGACGACTTTACACTTAGCCTATTTTTCAATACTTCTTTAACTACAGAAGTTGGAGCTAACAGAAAGTATGTCGTAGTGATGGTTGATGACTTCTCATGCTACACTTGGGTAAAGTTCCTGCGCTCGAAGGACGTAACCCCTGATCTGATAATCAACCATCTGAAGACCATTCAGCTGAACCTCCGACAGCAAGTTCAGACTATTAGGACAGACAATGGGCTGGAGTTTAAGAATCAAACGGTGAACGAATACCTGACTTCCGTCGGTATCGCGCAAACCTTCTCTGCCGCACGCACTCCTCAGCAAAACGGAGTGGTGGAAAGACGCAACCGTACCCTTGTCGAAGCTGCTCGCACCATGCTGTCGCAATCAAAACTGCCATTATTTCTCTGGGCTGAAGCGGTTGCAACTGCTTGCTACATGCAAAACCGCTCCATCATCAACAAACGGTTCGACAAAACACCGTACGAGATCAGCAACAACCGCATCCCGAACATCAAATACTTCCACGTGTTCGGATGCACATGCTACGTCTTGAACGACAAGGATGATCTCGGGAAGTTCAGTCCGAAGGCAGACGAAGGAGTCTTCATGGGATATTCATAAATCAGGCTAAGTACATCCGGGACATTCTTCGGAAGTACCAGATGTAACAGTCCTCACCAATGAAAACTCCCATGGCACCCGGTACAAAGTTACACGCCGATCCTAATGGAAAGGATGTGAACACCAAAACGTACCGGGGAATGATTGGTTCTTTAATGTATTTAATGGCCAGTAGACCGGACATCATGTTTTCGACATTTCTTTGCGCCTGTTTTCAGTCAAAACCCAAAGAGTCTCATTTAAGTGTTGTTAAACGAATCTTTCGTTATTTGAGAGGTACTGCTGATCTTGGCTTGTGGTACCCGAAAGAGACAGGGTTTGAACTCTCAGCGTATTCATACGTCGATCACGCGGGCAGCATGATGGATCGGAAGAGCACATCGGGACATGTGCAGTTTTTGGGCGACAGTTTGGTGAGTTGTGCATCCAAGAAGCAGCAGTGCGTTTCTACATCAACTACTGAGGTGGAATACGTCGCCGCCGCGAGATGCTGTTCGCAAGTCATCTGGATGCGAACACAACTCAAAGACTACGACTTTACATACTCCAAAGTGCCTATCTACTGCGACTCGAAGAGCGCCATTGACATATCAAGCAATCCGGTCAAACACACGAAGACGAAGCACATAGACGTTCGGTACCATTTTATCAAGGATCACGTCGAACAGGGTACAGTCGAACTCTACTTAGTTAATACTGAACATCAGTTAGCAGACCTTTTTACAAATCCCCTGGACGAAAAACGTTTCAACTATCTTGTGTCCAGGCTAGGTATGCTAAACCTGAAGATTTGATCAAATCGTGCGCACGATACAAGTTCCATACACCTACGAGAAACTGTGTATTCATCATCTGTTGTCTAAACTCCATATGGTTGAGTACACACTTTCTCGCATCTGTATTCTACTTGTATCGTATACACGTTTAGGTTAAATCTATGTATTAATTAGGTAGATTTCGTTTGTTTACTTTCGTTTAGCGTGTGTTTTCTTTTTATGTTCATTTACTGTCGTCTGCTTTAATTTTTGGATTTATCTGTGCTTTCACAGTTGGTTCATGTGTTCAGGGGTAGCCAGTCTATACCTGTTCATCAGTTGATGGGGAGCGTCACACAATTTTTCTTTAAAGTGACAAAAGTTTTTTATGTGTGGTATTCCTTTAAAAACCATCACATGCACGCTCCGAGGGGGAGAAGCAAACGTTTTTCACATTCTTCGTTCGAGGGGGAGCGAGCAATTTAACTTTCCAAACACGAATTGTTTTCTTAAGGATTGGAAAGTTTAGGGGCAATTTTTGCCAAATTCCCAAAGTGTCAGGATAGGTTCCCGGATACCCCTTTCCGGATAGGTTTCCGGACCGGTCACCTATCCGGACCGGATAGGTATCCGGGTAAACCCATCCGGTATGTTCCTGATATGAAAACCTCTGGGTTCACTCCTATTTCACTTTTACCGAAAACTCATAAACCCTCATAAACCATCTCGACTCTCTCTCTCGCTCGGAAACCCGTGAATCTCTTCATTTTCGATCGATTTCGTTAGCTACTACACAGGTATGCCTTACATTTCCTCATCTAACCTGTTTCGATCTCACACTCATACAAATCGACCATGTAATCGACATACTGTTTAGTCGATTAAGGGTTTCCGAACCTCGTTTTCGCGTCGTTCGCATTCGGTCCCTATCGCATCATTTTAGATCAAATCAGTTGGTGTTGTTTACTTATATCATCATTTAGTCGCACCTATAACACATAGATGTCGATTTGGGACCGGTTATTGGAAGATTCAAAGAAACCGGATGTCGTCCGGATAGTTTCGAACTATCCGGACACATTCATGTTTACCCGGAAACCACCATAGGTTTTAGATATTTTATCTGGTAACATTCACATGTCCTCGATATTTATCTGGAAAGTCATGTCACCCGGTAACCAATGTTTTCCGGAAACTTTCGGGTTTCCGGTATGTTCAACTATCCGGGTGTTCATGGTTGTCCGTTTCGTTCCTGCGTCCGGTAACCTAAGCTATGTCCGGATACCCCATTGGTCCGGATTAGGCATGGCAATGGGGCGGGTACGGGGATACCAACCCCGTCCCCGGTCAACTTTCGGTCAAGACCCGTATTGGCCCCAAGTATCTGTTATGTAAAAGTATTGAAAATAGTTCAAGTCAGAAGACCAACAAAGATCAGACAGAAGATTCAGAAGAAGTTCAAGTCAGAAGACCAACAGAGCTCAACAGAGCTCTGTCGAAGACTTCCAACAGAAGAACAAGTATTTAACAGAAGACCAACAGAGCTCTTGCGAAAGAGCTCTGGTGAAGTGAAGACCTCTGTCAGCCTAAGTCTCGTAGGATATCCCAAGTGTTAGACAAGTGTCCATACTTTTCACGTATGCCCTAAAAATAGGAGACACACTTTCCACGTGTCATTCTAGGGTACGATAGTACACTGCCTTCACTTTTCCAGGGCTATAAACAGAGAGGTAGTGGAACAAACAATAGCAACTTTTTTGGAAGAGTAGTTTTCACAATTGTTTAAGCACACACTGCAGCAATCCCGAGCACTACCTCCGTACGATATTGTTGTCCTATGAGATTTCCGAATACACCTGAACATGTTCTTGGTGTGATTCATTATCAATATATGAGCAGCTTTTATATCTGATCCTGTTATCATTTACTGTTTAATACTTGATTCTCATAGTTCATTTATCGTTTACACAATTACTCATTTTAATGGCTTTATTTAATATGCTTCCGCTGTCTATTTCACCACCATTAATATGATACAACGTGAATCTGGGAACCTACAATTGGTATCAGAGCTTCTTTGGTTTTCTTAAACCAAACGATCCAATCCACCAAGGTTGACTCACTGTTGTTGATTGTGTTTGTGTGTCTTTAAAAGCTTCATAATATACTATGTTTTTACTGCTTTCTAGTCTAAACAAGCTCTCATAGCTCATATAACTGTGTTTAAAGCTTTCTAGCTTAGTTTAAACGTTTCTCTCAGAAGTTACTGTTCCATTGGTTACTGTTTAAAACTCATCTTTGAGTTGAAACTCTTTTTAACAACTATACTCTGTTTTTTTCTTAAAATGGCGAACAACGGTATAAATGCTATCTATACTGCTGGTTCATTAACAAAACCTCCTACTCTTCTAAGAGATGAATATGCTCAGTGGAAGATCAGGATGGTTAACTTTTTCGATGGTATGGATAAAGACTTAATGCGATCTGTCACGGACGGACCATACCAACCCATGGTTTTTGTTTCTCGTGTACCCGCAACAGGAACTACTGCTGAGATTCCAGCTCATTATGAGATTAAAACCACAGGTTTTACTGATGAGGAAAATCTAAAAATGGAAAATGATCTTAAAGCAGTCAGACTACTGATAATGGCCATTCCAAACGAAATATTTCAAGAACTAGATTCATGTGTTGCTGCTAAGGAGATCTGGGATCAACTTCTTAACCAACTTGAGGGTGGTATCAAGACCCAAAAGAACAGAAGGACCCAATGTATAAATGAATACAACGATTTCAAGGCACTTCCTGAGGAAACCTTACAACAAACCTACAACAGATTTAATGTGTTGATCAACAAATGCAAAAAATGTGGGGTTGTCAGGTCGAAGGAAGATAACAATGTTCTGTTTTTGAAAAGTTTGAATGATGAATGGTTAAATCTGTCCATGTCTTTACAAGCTAACCAGGACTTAGATGCATGGTCTCTAACAGATGTGTATGGCACTTTGGCCGCACATGTAAAGCCGTATCCCGGTATGTATTTTCTTATCATTAATCTTTTTTTAAGCTATTATTTAACGTGGTTACCGTTAGCGGGGTTAAACGATTTTAGACCTATAGTTAAATATGTCAAAACGTGGTTAGTTTGCGAGAAGGATGTAGTTGAGGGATCAAAATTGTTAATGGGCCAAAATTGGGATGTGTTCGGCCCATGCAAACCCAAACCGAAATCCTTGTTGTTTTTGGGTGTTTGGTTTTCGTGAGTAGCAAGGAGAGGAAGGAGAGAACCCCCACGGCCCCTCCCCTTCCCTTGTGTTTTTCCGGCCGTGAGTGAAAGACATCGAGAGAGAGAGAGAGAGTCGTCGGAGAGAGAGAGGGTTTTCGCCGGAAAGAGAGAGGGTTCGTTGGGAAGAGGAGAGCGAGACGCCGTCGTTTTGCTGCCGGAAAAGAGGAGGAAGAAGGGTTCGTCGAGGTAGGTTCGTTTCCCTTTCCGTTGTCATAGTTTGCCTAAGGTTTGCCGTGAACCGCCACCACCACCGCCGCAGCCACGGCTGCCGGCGGTCGGACCGCCGCTGCACGCCGCCGTGGTGACTGCAGCGGGGTGCGTGTGTGTGGGTGTGTGCGGGTGTGAGGTTGCGGGTGAGTCGGGATGGGTGGTGTTGGGAGGTTTCGCCGGAGGGTGTTACCGTAACCACCGTCGCCGCCGCCAGCCACCACCACCGCCGGAGGCGGCAGTGGGTGGTGCACGGCTGTTGTCCAGCCTAGTATGACCTTTCTCCAGTAAGCTTTTAGGCTTTTCGGGTCTGTTTGGATTAAGTCGTGACTTAATGGGTTAATTATCAATAGTTGTCATTTCATGTGAAATTCATAGTTTCTGCCACTGTTTTGTGAAATCCATAACTTTTTCTAGGAACATCGTATTGGGGTGAAATCAGTGCCACAATCTCCCATTCTTAGTCTAGTAAGTTTCATATGTTTTACGGAAAAACCAGTTCGGACCATAGCTAGTGTCAAATTGTCGTTTTGTACTGAAAGGTCCTGTTTTTCGCTGTTCTGCAAGTCGGTTTTGTAAATTCCATATTAAATTGTAGAAATATCGTTAGAGCGCGTGTGATACGTCCCTGGAACCCTAAGACATGGGACTTTGTGATTATGGAATAATATTTCTGGATTTATCAGTTTATAAGGGGTTAAACAGGTCCCGAACAGACCTGTGTTTTTAGAGTAAAAGCTGGATTATGTAATTTATAATTTAGTAGTCGTGGTTTTGGGTTGTGGCTTCACTTTGACTTTTGTTAACACTTATTTAGGTGGAAAAAGGTGAGTTGGTGTTGGCGGGCTCATATTGCTATTTGTGGATATCTGCGTTGCTTATCGAGGTGAGTTCTCTCACTGCGTAGGATAGGGGTTATACGTGCATTACTGTAGCTCGTGTGTGCTAGCTAATTTTGTTGTGTGTGGTACTAGTCTGTGTAGTGTCTAGTATGGACTTTGGGTGTCGTATAAAACTCGGGGAGACCGAGGCCTCGGGGAGACCGAGGAATACGTATACGGGTGTCGTAAAACTCGGGGAGACCGAGAAATACGTATACGGGTGTCGTACAACTCGGGGAGACCGAGGAATACGTACATTGTGTTGTATGAGATCGGGGAGACCGATAGTTATATATGTACAGTTGTTGTTGCATGAATTTTCCTGTTTAGGATATGTTTTTGAACTGGCATGTGTGGATTAATTGTAATTATCTGTGGTTAGGGGTAGTGTTCATATGATTGCTACCCTATGTTGGTGTTTGAATTCACTAAGCTTCGTGCTTACTCTTTCCCTACAAATTACTGTTTCAGGTGCGAGTGGCAGCAAGGCGTGACGGTACACACTGGCGCGTTGAGAAGATCTTTGTTATTATTTATTCTGAGATCTAAGTTTAGAATTATTACATTTTCCGCTGTGTTAGTTTGGATTGGTTGTTTAACTTAACGGTTTTTGGTGAAACGTTTATTTGAGTCTAAACATTTATGGTTTTATTTGATAAAATGGTATTTTTAAAAGTTAAAATTTATTGTAATTTTTTGGACGTTACAACTTGGTATCAGAGCACAGCTTGAGTGAATCAAACGCATCTCGGTGTGTTTGATCTCAATTTGCGGCTATGAAATTCTTCTCTTAAGATTTTTGGAAAATAAAAGAAAGGAAAACCCGTTTGGGAAACGGTGATCTAGGGCGCAGTGTGTACAGTCAGTCGGAGCCAAAGGGAAAGGTACAGTACTTAGTGTATTTATCGCTTTCTAGATCATAGGGTATGCATGCTAGATTGCCTATGTGGTTTACACTGTACTGTATGATGATTGCTTGCTAGTGGGAATTAATGCTAGTTATAATAGGTTGTTAAGCGAAGTCCCTATAGGTTGTATGCAGTAAGAATCACGTAGCCTTAGAATATTTGATTTAGTTCTATTGTGCAGCTCTTGTTTGAGTCCAACCGTTCTAGGATAGAATCATGTATTCGAATGTCTATTTGATTCACGCTGCATGCGACTGGGTATTCGCGAGGCAACTCGTTATAGCTAATAGGGATTCCGTTGTAGCAAGGGCAGTGGGATGAGATGAAATTCCTAGTGAGCTGGGAAGAGTGTTTACATATGAGTATGTATGCTAGATTGCTTTCTAGAACATAGGAGTATGTATGCTAGATTGCTTGGTGCTTATTACACTGTACTGCATGTTTGTTGCTTGCTAATAGGAGTTTATGCTAGCCTTGATAGGTTGTTAAGTGAATGCACTATAGGTTGTATGCGGTAGGAACCGAATAGCCTTAGAATGTCGGATTTAGTTCTATTGCGCAGCTCTTGTTTGAGTCCAACCGTTGTAGGATAGAATCTTATATTCGAATGTCTATCTGGTTTTACACTGTGTGCGACTGTGCATTCGCGAGGCGACTCGTTATGACTAGTGGGGATTTCGTCATAGCAAGGGTAGTGGAGTTGGGTGGAATTCCTAGGGAGCTAGGAAGAGTGTGTACATATGCTGGTGCGGGCATATGTGTATAGTTTTCGGCAAGGAACTACTTGGGCACTTCGGGACGGGACTCGAAACGAGTGAGGATAGGTGTGGAAGGTAGTAGTAGAGCTCCTACTATCTGAAGCACAGGATCCGTGCTCAAGTCGGGGAAAGTCACGAGGAATCCAAGGAGTTGAGCGTGAGCGTTGTTAGTGTGAGTTATTATGTGCTAATAACTTGTTGTAATATCTACCCAGAATAGCCATCACAAGGTGGAACAACAATAGTGAACCTACTAGTACAGGTGTGTACTTGATTTGCTTGAGGAGATGATCGTTGGGGTAGTGATGAAGGTTCTAAACTAGTAGTCGTTGGAATAGAAGGACGATTCTAGTATTAATCCCTTGGAGTGACGATAAGGATGAGGTTTGTTTTAAGTAGGCCATTTCGGGTCAAGATTGATGATTGTGCTAGAATCATGGGCTTATGGAGCCGACTTTGAATTGAGGAAAAACCATAAGGATTATTGGACGTAATTTCCCAACTTGCCTAGGAGGTGTAAATGTCCGGATGACGATAGTGGACCGGAGAGATTTGGAGGGGTACGAGTCGAGACGTCGAATGCCGACTGAGTCATGCACAAAGTTTATTTTGAAAATAAATTGCATTAACTAATTCTTGTGTATCCAATCCTTTTATGGATTGTGTTTTGGAATTTTGGGAAATGTTCAGCACACACGAAATCTCGAATTATGGTTTTGAAAGTAGATGAAATCGTTTTATCACGGGAGTTGCAAACTTTGTTAGAATTTGTTTCATTTCGTAATTTTCCAACGGTTCTTTAGGGTAAGATGATATCCGTGTTTTGTGGTGTTTAAAATGTTAGGCAAGTGACTACGGCTTGTGACTTTAACATTGGAACTCCTCCACATATGTTAGAGTTGAGACGAAAGGTTACATTCCACGATGTCTGTATAAAACTATTTGAGTGATTTGGGTAAAATGAGTTTTGTTTACGGCATGTTGAGTCGTGTGGGTTTAATTTCACGAGGTGCATATCTTATTTGTTTATGTGACCATTTGGGGAAATCTTGGAAATCAATTTAAAGAACCCCACCTTTTGAGATTTTATGACGTTTTAGTCGATATTTTCAAATGATGGAAACGAATTGGTTTATATCTTTAAGTTTGAAACTTACACGAGACAGTTGTGTTTTGACAAAAATATAATTGTAAACCGTTTCATCGTTTTGTTTGACTAGCCGACGCGCGTAAAAAATTTGTTGGTGAACCCTGTGCCACGACATTTTATGTTTAAAAAGAGAAATTTTGGGGTCAAATGTCGTGGAACTGATTTTGAAATTATGTGCACACTTTTGTCGCAACCGGTGTAAGGTCGAGCGGTTACTTTAAGTACATGTCATGAGTCAATCCATAATAGAACCGTGACGGTTCATTTTTAAAGAAATTAATTATTTCGCTTTGCGTTTTATGAGTAAACTGAGCTGCAATGGAATGATTTTCAACATGATTTTCATATGTGGGACGAGCGTGTCCATTTTTGTGTAACTACCGACCTGGTAATAGTAGTTTTATTGCATACGATCTTTTTGAGATGAAAAATCTTGACGTTGAAAATATTTTGTAAATGATTTTGTAAACCATTTGGGAAATGCGCTTTTAAGTGTTATGTGTCATTTTGAGAATTTTAAGGGTGCGAGTCCTTTTGGAAAAACCCTTTTGTTAATCCAAGATCTATCAAGATTAGAGAGAAATTCTAGAGAGAGAGTAGAGAGAGAAAGTAGATCTTGATTCATAAGCACTCAATATTACAAGATGTGAATTATGCTCTAAGTGTTGAGAGTGTTACAAGATTAGTCAAGCCACATGCTTATATACCTAAGACTAACAAGGCATTAAGCTACTTTGACAACTCTAATTATAAAGACTTTGACTTTATACAATGACTTTGACTTTGACTTTCTATATTAAATCTTGAAGACATATTTTAGCCTTAACAATCTCCCCCTTGGATTCAAGATTTAAACATTTGAGAACATCATTATTCGGCTTCTTGAATCTTTCAAAACTTCGGTCTTTATCAAGGTTTGTCAAAGTCAAATCGTCACAAAATCTTCAGACGGGGATCTGACGGAGATTTTCTTTCTTTGATATGGAGAATTTGTTTCTTCACACAAGGCATTTTGATACAAAGTAGCGCAAATCTAAGAAAAATAGATCTTCTTGAGAAACCAAGATGATCAATCGATTTTTCCTAAACTCTTGAAGAATTCTCCCCCTTTTCTTTCTTTGACTTGAGAACTTCAATCTTTAGTAAGGATATTCACCATATAGCACAAGTTTAAGAAAAAGAGATCACAAGATGATCAATCGATTTCTCTTAAACTCTTGAAGAAGAAATCTCCCCCTTTCCTTTCTTGAGACGATGTCTTCTTTAAACATTTCTCCCCCTGTCATGAAATCGAATCTTTGACTTGAAAGCTTTGACATGAAATTGAACTAAACATTTCTTCCCCTTTTTCGATGAAAGTGTGCATCATGATCATCGAAAACCTTCTTCAATTGCAGTCGCGTCTCTGATTCTCATTAACAATCTCCGCCTTAATGAATAACCTTGCTCCCCCTCAAAAATAAGAATTCTGGAGCAATTTGTTTTCTCCCCCTGAAAGTATGCATATATTTCATTACAATACAGTATTTGAAATTTTATACAAGGAAAATAAAATTCATTGAACTACATTTTATAACTACTTACATATGATCATTTGAAAACTTTACAAAAGAAATCCAACTTAATGAAATTTAACAGATTTTTCAATCAAATAAAATAAAATGCATGTGTTTGGATTCAAATACAAGACATCATTGCATATCAAGTTAAAAATGTTCAGTTTCAACCCCTTTATTAAATCTATTTGGTGTGCTAGCATGCGAAATATGATCAGCATCAAGCATATGCAATTCTAAAACATATAAGAATACTCTGCTCTACTCACACTATTTGTCCAAAATCAGAGTTTTCACAAATTTACAGGTTTATCGCGACTTTGTATTTTCCCCAAGTTTCAAGAGATGTGTGCTCATTGGCATCTTTTGATTTTGTGCACATTGGCATATTTTGATTTTGTGCTCATTGGTATCTTTTGATTTTGTGCACATTGACATCTTTTGATTTTGTGCTCATTGGCATCTTATGATCACAAAGTTTATTAAGAATAAGATACACCGTTAAACATGGCTTTCTATCTGGTTCTATAGCAGGATTTGGGTCAGCGGATCCCAGACCAGTTGGCCTTAGGTGCTAGGTGATGAGCACCCCTTAGAACTTACTTTCCCAAACCAGAAAGGCCATATCGATATATCTTAAACCCATTTGCACCAGTAGAATATGACTTTCTATCTGGTTCTATAGCAGGATTTGGGTCAGCCGATCCCAGACCAGTTGGTCTTAGGGACTAGGTGTCGAGCACCCCTTAGGACTTAATCTCCCAAACCAGATAGGCCACAGGCACAAACTTTCAAACTAAATGATTAGATTTAAAACTTAGAGCATCTCAATCACTTAGTTCTAAAACATAGTGCTTCTCCCATATTTTCGTTTCCATCCATCATTCTGACAAAAAGGCTTTTTGAGCATTATATTCTATATAAGTCTAGAATTACATAATTTTTAGTACTCAGCATAATTTCATTCATGCTTTGCTGACCTTTCGATTTATTTCAGAAGTGAAAGATGAAACAAATTTAACTCAGATAACACAAAAACGCTTGTAAAATCACCCTTGACACACATTTCATTCATTGAATGAAAGTTGAAAAAAAAATCCATCTCATTGAATTAAATTTGTAAAGATTCAAATTTTCAAAGCAGTAGAGATAAAACATAATGCAATGTTACCTTTCACCACTTGTTCCTAGAATTGAAAGATGTGACAGTTAAGGATATCACCTGATAAGTATGAGTTCTAAACTGATTTGTTTAGAAGTCTTAGTCTTTGAAGTACGGGTCCTGAACTGAATTGTTCAGAAGCCATAGTCGTTGAAGCACGGGTCCTGAACTGATGTATTCAGAAATCAATTCTTTACTCCCCCTTAATGGCACAAATAATCTTCTTCCGAGAGTTCAACGCTTTGCTTCTAAATCTGCAAAAACAGATTAAGTAGATTTTGGTACCCAACGTGTCTTGGGTCCTGGCTTGTTAAGCGGAGCTCTATAGGAAGGAAAATGATAAGTACCATACCAATATTGAATACTATCATTTTTAAAAAAATCATTAGTACCACAATAAGAACAACAAAAATTCTTTTGTGCTAACCTGATTAAATGATTTGCAGAATATAATGAATCAGGTTTAGCAAAAGATTTACCTTTCAGGTTAGTGTTCTTGTTGGGAGCAGATGATTTTGGTACATCTTTTTCAGGAAACGTACCTTTAATTCTCCATTGCATGTTGATTTTCTTGTATGAAGGAAGATCAGCAGATTGAAATTTGGAAGAATTATCCACTGAATGATCATAAAAAAAATTAGACGGTCGAATTGGACTTTCTGAATAGCTTTTGGATTTGTTGAGTGACTTCACTTTGTTTGATAAGTCATTTCGTTCCTTAGTCACGAAATCAAGCTTCTTCTGAATGTCAGACTTAACCCTATTCTCTATCATAATATCAGTTGATAACACTGCCAAATTCTTTGTTAGCTTTCGTATTTCTTGTTGAAAAATATTCCTTTCAACAGAAAATTCATCTTTAACGCTCCTAGCCTGAAAGTCAGCTTTCTTCATCTTTTCTAGCTCATGACTTTCTGTTGGGTCTAGAAAGCCCCAATTATATAGAAAGTTTTATAAAGTCCATGTAAAGTCAATGAAAGTCAAATGTATTGTAATTAGCTTTATTAGTCTTTTGGGCTTTGAGAGTTTAATGGGAGTTAAATGGGCTTGGGCCCATGTCATGTAATTTGACACTATAAATAGGTGTCTTGGCCTTACATTGTCATAAGAGACTTTGAGAGTTATTTGATAGATCAGTATACTTTGAGAGAGTCGTATACTTTCAATTCTCCTCCATTGTATTGTAAAGCATATGAATAGAGATTATTAAACAAATTGTTCTTCTTGCCTATTTTCTATTCTACATTTATGGAGTTTCTTGATTGTTTCTTCAACTATGGGACTTACAATTGGTATCAGAGCCAATCAACAAACAAATTCATTCGAGATCATGTTCGTGTTCTTGAAGATTTCTTGATCAATTCGTCAATTGATTCCGCTGCTACTAGTAATTCTTGAATTCATTCTACTTTTGTTCAAGAAATTCGATTTGTCTTTCTGTTGAATCGATTCAATTCAATTTTACAATCAAGTCATCCAAAGAATTTCTCTCTATGCTGATTAATTTTCGAAATTAAACAGAGATCACAGGTATGTTTTTGAAATTCTTGATTGGTTTCTTGATCAAAGTGATTATATCTGCTGCATGTTGATTAGTATTCAAAATTTTTGTTGAAAAGAAGATTTCATTAATTCATGTACTCTAATTGTTTGATGAAATGCATGTGACAGATTTGATCAATTCTTGCATGTTCTAGATCTGTGTTGATTCTCAATTTTTTATCATAATTCATAGTTGATATTTGAATTTGTCATTTCATCATGCCTGAGATTGTTGAAGTTTTTGTGAGACCTGCAAGTTCTATAACCAGTTCAGACAATTTACAAAAATTAAGTCCTGTAAAAGCAAAAGAAACAATTTCTAAACCAAAAACTGAGATTGTTCATTTTGAAAGCAAGATTGCTAATCTTGAAGCCAAATTTGAGGAAAGTGCAAAAGTTGTTGTAAATTTGCAAAAAGATAAATTCGATCTTCTAAAAGATTTCGAAAAGGCTCAAGAGAACACAAAGGTGTTAGAAAAAGAGAATGTTGATTTGAAAGAGAAAATCAATTTTAAAAGAAAGATGTTGACAGATTCTAAAAATAGAATCAAATCATGTGAAATGAAAAATTGTCAACTCTTGAAACAAATCTATGATTTTGAACAAGTTCTTATACTTGAAAGAGAGAAATTTGAGAAAGAGAGAAGAGACTTTCAAACTGAGAGGAAAGGTTTTGAAACAAAGTCTGTTGAATTATCTCTAAAAAATTCTGATTTGGAGAAAATTCTTGCAAAAGAAAGAAAAGAGTTTGAATGCAAGAAAAATGTTTTTCAAAAAGAAAAGAATGGTTTTGAGAAAAAGAAAACAGGAATGTTAAATGAGTTTTCTGTAAAAATCAACGAGTTGGAGAAAGAGTTAGAAGATGGAAGGAAAGAGACTGAAAAGAAGAAGGTAAATGGCTTTAAAGAAAAATGCTTAAAAGATGAGTTTGAGAAGGAAAAGAAAGTTTTTCATTTGGAGATAAGGAGACTTATTAAGAAATTATCTGATTTATCGACTAAAATCATGATAGATAGGAAGTCCAAATCTGATTTGCAGTCAAGGTTTGATTTGTATGTTAAAAAGTTTAAAGAATTTGAAACGAAAGTTGTTGACAAATCAAATCATAGTTCAAAAGATCAGATTCGTTCTTCTAATCTGTTTTATGATTCTCCTATTGATAAATCTTATAATTGTTCTTTTAAAAAGATAAAAATGGAATTGAGAGTTAAAGGAACTACTTCCAAGAAAGAAGTGCGAAAATCAAAGGTTCCTAATTCAAATGTCAAGAAGAACAATACATTTCAAATAAAATCTTTTGTTAAACCTGATGTGATTTATTCTGTAAATCAGTTAGTCAGAATTGCACAAAAGAAACTTTGTTGTTCATATTGTGGGACTGATGACTTTGTAAACAAAAGGTACATTCAGCACTGGTATGGTTCTTATAGAATATCTGCATATACCACTGCACCTAACAAACCTGGACCCAAGTTCATATGGGTACCAAAGACAGCTTAATCTGTTTTGCAGGTTATTCATGTGTAGAGCTGAATGATAATACTGACACATGACTTAAAACATATGATGTGCTTAAATTGAGAAATTTGACTTTTGGATAATTTCAGTCCAAAACTCGATATGAATGTGATTATGGATTTCTGATTCATACAGATCAATTTGTTGATTTTGAAGCATTTTTTTTAAAAAAAAAGTTCAATTTACTGTGGTGTAATCGAACTCATAGTTGTAGGTGTTTTTAGCAGAAAACATTTCCAGAGAATGTGTTCAGAATCACATTTTGAGCAACCCTGCAAATTTTGGTTGAAAAATTATGATTTTTGAGCAAGTTATGGTGATTTGAAGTTCAGAATGTTCAAAAATCACAAAATCCAAACATTTTTCTAAGGAATTTTCTCTGGATAGTTTTATCAGAATTCTGACTCTCTTACTCAGAAGTTCTGACTCTATTACTCAGAATTCTGACTCAACTAATCAGAATTCTGACTCTGATACTTAGAATTTTGAACAAGTTACTCAGACTTCTGACTATACTACTCAGAATTCTGACTCAACTAATCAGAATTCTGACTCTGATACTTAGAATTTTGAACAAGTTACTCAGAAGTTCTGACTCTATTACTCAGAATTCTGACTCAACTAATCAGAATTCTGACTCTGATACTTAGAATTTTGAACAAGTTACTCAGAATTCTGACTTTTCTACTCAGAATTCTGACTCAACTACTCAGAATTTGGATTTTTGATATCTAATGAGGAATCATCGTAGATGATTACCAAAATCTCTTGATTTTGCAGGATTATCTTGATTTGAGAGGGAATATTGTCTCAAAATTTGATCTGATTGTTTCAAGATAAAGTTCAAAACCCGTGCTTCAACGTTTTAGGTTTTGAACATATCAGTTCAAAACTCGTACTTAAATGACTATGGCTTCTGAATAATTCCCGTACTTCAGAGACTAAGACTTCTAAACAAATCAGTTTAGAACTCATACTTCTCAGGTGATATCCTTAACTGTCATATTTTTCTGTTTCAAGGAACAAGTGGTGAAAGGTAACATTGCATTATGTTTTATTTCTATTGCTTTGAATGTTTGAATCTTAACAATTTAATTCAATGATATGAATTTTTTTCATTTTTCATTCAATGAATAAAATGTGTGTCAAGGGTGATTTTACAAGTATTTTTGTATTATCTGAGCTATATTTGTTTCAACTTTCACTTCTGAAATAAATCGAAAGGTTAGCAAATCATGAATGAAATTATGCTGAATGCTCAATGTTATGAAATTTAGACTTATATAGAATATAATGCTCAAAAAGCATAATTTGTCAGAATGTTGGATGGAAACGAAAATATGGGGGAAGTACTACGTTTTAGAACCAAGTGATTGAGATGCAATATATATATATATATATATATACACAAAATCATTTAGTTTGAAAGTTTGTACCTGTGGCCTTTCTGGTTTGGGAGAGTAAGTCCTAAGGGGTGCTAGTCACCTAGTCCCTAAGACCAACTGGTCTGGGATCGGCTGACCCAAATCCTGCTATAGAACCAGATAGAAAGCCATGTTCTACTGGTGCAAATGGGTTTAAAATATATCTATGTGACCTTTCTGGTTTGGGAAAGTAAGTTCTAAGGGGTGTTCGACACCTAGCACCTAAGACCAACTGGTCTGGGATCGGCTGGCCCAAATCCTGCTATAGAACCAGATAGAAAGTCATGTTTAACGATGTATCTTATTCTTACTAAATTTTTTGATTAAAAGATGCCAATGTGCACAAAATTAAAAGATGCCAATGTGCACAAAATTAAAAGATGCCAATGAGCACACATCTCTTGAAACTTTGGGAAAATACAAAGTCGCAATAAACCTGTAAATTTGTGAAAATCCTGATTTTAGACAAATAGTGTGAGTAGAGCAAAGTATTCTTATATGTTTTAGAATTGCATATGCTTGAAGCTAATCATATTTCGCATGCTAAGCACACCAAATAGATTTAATAAAGAGATTGAAACTGAACATTTTTAACTTGATATGCAATGATGACTTGTATTTGAATCCAAACACATACATTTGATTTCATTTGATTGAAAAATTTGTTAAATTTCATTAAGTTGGATTTCTTTTGTAAAGTTTTCAAATGATCAAATGTTAGTAGTTATCAAGTGTATGAATCTTATTTTGAAATGAATAATTTTAATGAAATATATGCATACTTTCAGGGGGAGAAAACAAATTGCTCCAGAATTCTTATTTTGAGGGGGAGCAAGGTTATTCATTAAGGAGGAGATTGTTAGTGATACTCCGAAACGCGACTGAAATTGAAGAAGTTTTTCAATGATCATGATGATCTCAAATCATAAATGAGAGGGGGAGAATGTTCATTCAATGTACAATCATTGTCATTTTGATGATCATGGTTATGATAATCAAAAGGGGGAGAAGAAATTAGAAAATGATTTGTACTGAATCAACAAAAGAGAGAAATGTTATTTTTAAGGGGGAGAAGAGGAAAAGGAAACTGATCCAGTTTATTCAGAATTCTGATCAAGTGCAATCAGTTTTGAATGACTCCTCAGAAGTTTAAGTAAGTGAACTCAGAAGTCAGATCGTGAGATGTTCAAAGGCTAATCAGAACTCTGATCCAAAGTTGTCCAGAATTCTTGACTTTATATTGATGCAGACTTGTTCAAGAGGAGTTTGCTCAGATTTTATTGAAAGCCATTCAGAAGTATTCAAGTTTAGAAATCTGATCATGTTTATTGAGGCTATTCAGAATTCAGAAGTCAGATTGTGGAATGTCAAAAGTTAATCAGAAATCAATGTTCAAATGATGGTTCAGAACTAAGTCTTCGAAGCTTTATCAGAACTCCGACCCCAATAGTCAGAACTTTATCGTGTGGAATCAGAACTTTGGAGTTAGAATTTTTTCAGAAGTTCTTCACGTTCAGAATTCTGATTGACTTACTCAGAATTCTGAGTGGTCTTCTCAGAACTTTTACTTAGTATATTTCGAAGTAAAGGTGCAATTTCAGAATTGTTCGACAGCTTTGCGCACCTGTCGTATTTTGATTAGAACTTCCTCCTCGAAGCTCCAAATTTGACGATTTCAAATGCGCTGGATTCCTAAGACACAGATGAACATTTTTGATATTTTGAGTTTGTTCTGAATCGATGTGCTTATTGGTCAGATTCTGTGTCAAAGTCAGTGTATTGCTGCTGGATCGAAGCAACGTTTTTCACGATATTTCTCCCAATTTTCAGAAAGGTGTTCTATCTTCTATTTTTTGTGGATCCAAGCTGAGTTAGTGAAGTTTGTTGTGACACTCCCTCCTATGATCTTAATGGATTAAGATCTTGAGCTTAATGATCATACAACTCGAATTTCAAGGACGAATTCTTTATTATAAACTGAGGTTGTTTCAGTCACGCTTATTGCACATTGGATTTGATTTTAAAGTTGTAATTTGTGAAGAAGAAGAGTAAATTCTGAGGGGGAGCTTGGATAGATTTGCAAGGCGTGAAGATATGCAACACTAAAGTTTTCAAAGAAATCAAGGGGGAGATCATTTGAAGATGCTTTCTTTATAAAACTTTAGGGGGAGATTGTTGGGTCTAGAAAGCCCCAATTATATAGAAAGTTTTATAAAGTCCATGTAAAGTCAATGAAAGTCAAATGTATTGTAATTAGCTTTATTAGTCTTTTGGGCTTTGAGAGTTTAATGGGAGTTAAATGGGCTTGGGCCCATGTCATGTAATTTGACACTATAAATAGGTGTCTTGGCCTTACATTGTCATAAGAGACTTTGAGAGTTATTTGATAGATCAGTATACTTTGAGAGAGTCGTATACTTTCAATTCTCCTCCATTGTATTGTAAAGCATATGAATAGAGATTATTAAACAAATTGTTCTTCTTGCCTATTTTCTATTCTACATTTATGGAGTTTCTTGATTGTTTCTTCAACTATGGGACTTACACTTTCCTTATCTAGCTCTTGTCTTTCCTTTTCTAAATCCTTTTGAAGATCATAAATTTTCTTTGACAGTTTCGCATTCTTCACTTCAAACTCTTTCCTTTTATCTTCAAATTCAACCCTTTCCTTTTCTAATTTTTCTTTTTCAAGAAATAAAACTTTCTCAAAATCTAAGTTTTGTATGGAAAGTTTTCTGCATCTAAGTTCAAGAGCTTTCTTTTCTTCACTTTCTTTCTTCTCCGTCTTTGAAGCTTGTTCAAGTTCAGAAACTTTCTGGGAAAGAGAAAGAATTTGCTTTTTGTCATCTGAACAAGCAACTCTTTCTTTTCTGAAATTTTCTCTTTCCTCTTTTAGCAACTTTTCCGTTTCAGACAACTTCTTTGTAAGTTCAATAACCTTTTGCTTGAGTTCCTCATTTTCAGCATCTGATGATTTCTGTTCCGTATCCTCTTTTTCAGCATTCTTTTCTTCTTCCTTTCTTTTAAAAGCAACTTCAGATCCAAGCATTTGCTTTGTTAACTCGTTCCACATAAGCATTGGATTGTTTTTGAAACATTCAACGCGTTTGAAGATGTGTTGTGGAAGTTTGTAAAGTGCGAAGATCAAGTTGGATGAAGCTTCTTTGTCAGCTTTCATTCTTTTAATCTCTTCTTCTGTATAATCTTTGTCAGTTCTGATCATTGGGCCTTCAGTAAAAGATTTTATCATATTTTCACCATTTTCTCTACTTGCAATAAAATCGATGAACGAAACTCTCCATAGTTCAAAATCAGATTCTTTGAACAGCACTGGAAGCCGCTTCATGTTTGAAGAATTAATCTGAAAAATTCAAACAATTTCTAAGTCGGAAATGCGCAAGTCAAAGAGGTGCAAAGTTCACTTAGAAAAAAAATTGAAACTCTAAAACTTTTCTGAAAATAGAGCAATTCGGTAGGAAGCAAGCAAACAAGTAGCTTAAACTAATTAAGTAAGCAAGTAGCTAAAACTAATTAAGCAAGCAAACAAGTAGGTGAAATTAATTCAAGCAAGCAAGCAAGCATGTAGGTGAAATTAATTATGAGAATCTCGCAAGAAGCAAGCATGCATGTAGGTGAAATTAATTCTAAGTGAGAATCTCGCAAGAAGAAAGCATGTAGGTGAAAAAATGTTAAGTCAGAAACTCGCAAGAAGCAAGCAAGCATGTAGGTTGATATTAAATGATGCGCAATTCATGAATTAAGCAGGCACTCATGTAGGTTGCGCAATTCTCATTTAGCAGCTTGCGCAATTCTCAGTTAGCAGCTTGCGCAATTCTCATTCAGCAGCTTGCGCATTTCTCATTTAGATGCTTGCGCAATTCTCATCAATGGGTTGCGCAATTCTGAGAAAAGTAGTCTCCCTTTAATTGTTGTTGGCACTAGGCTGCCGCACATAAACACACTCACCAAACAATATTAGATTTTTCAATTTAGGATCAAAACATATCACAAACAACTTTTTATAAAATCTCAAATAAAAATATGGATCAAAAACTCATATTTAAAATTTTTATCCAAGAACACTCAAGAACACCTTCAACCCAAAAAATTCAAAAATGAATTTTATGCATTAAAACTTGAAATCTTTGATTGAAACATGTCTAAAACTTGTTTTTAGAAAGGATTTTGCACAAAAACGAATTGTTGGGAACTAAAGATATGCTAAGTATGGTTAGTACTGCCAGAACAACATTACTACTGCCAGATCAAGTTAGTACTGCTAGTTCAATGTTAGTGTTGCCAGAACAAAGTTAATACTGATGAACAAAGTTAATGCTGCTGAGATATTAATACTGCTGAAACATTATTAATACTGCTTATGTGAGGTTAGTACTGCTTGTCAAAGTTACTACTGCAAATCAAGGTTAGTACTGCTAGTGCATATTGAATATCTGTTAGTACTGCTCGTGACTTAATACTGCTGGAGATTGTTAGTACTGCTCATGAAGAATGAAGATTAATACTGTTGAGTTTGTTAAGATTGGTATGCGATACTTTTGGAGATAAAGAAGGAATTGATCAAGATGTGTTTAACGAAGATTTAGAAGATCAAGTTACTTTTTGATAGTTATCTTGTAATTATTTTTGTATAAATAGTATTGATAGATAGCTATTAGAAAAAAAAAAGAGACGAGTTAATATACGCGTGAAAAACAATTAAGATTGTGTTTCAGAGAGAATTAACCTCAAGGTTTAAGAACCCTATTTCTAGAGAAGTAGAAGTCGTCTTGTTGAGCTTGTTCAACAAGATTGAGGTTTGGTTGTAATCTTGTGAGTCGATTTAGTGAATACACAAAGTGGTGAATTTTCTGTTACATTGTTCTTGATTGTGAGAATTAAAGTTCTTTTCCGCAGATTCTTTAATTCTGAATTCTAAGTGTTAATTATCTTGTTAAGATTCGATCCTGACAAGTGGTATCAGAGCGAGTGTTTCTTAGAATTCTACAGTCATTATGGAAAATTCTTTTGAATCAAACAGTACTCTTGTATCTAAGGTTCCCATGCTCAGACCCAATGAATTTGACATGTGGAAAATTAGAATCAAGCAATACATTCTGCTTACTGATTATTCCATCTGGGATATCATTGAGAATGGTCCATGTGTTGAAGGAAGAACTGGACCAGATGGAAAAAGACCTCCTCCCAAGACTGATGCAGAGAGAAAAGTCAGACAAACAGAGATGAAGGCCTTAAGCACCCTGCTTTTGGCTATTCCCAATGAGTATCAGCATCAATTCCATCACTGCACTGATGCTCAGATTCTATGGAATGCTTTGGAGAAAAGATTTACTGGCACCAAAAGCACAAAGAGAAATCAAAAGGCAATTCTCAAGCAGCAGTATGAAAACTTTACTTCTACCAAGAATGAGTCCATGACTCAAACGTTTGATAGATTTAATAAGCTGATTGGAGAATTAGCCAATGTAGGAGTCAAGATGGAGGCTGATGATGTCAACAGGAAGTTCTTAAGATCATTGGGTGAAGAATGGACAATGTACACTGTGTCCTTCAGACAGAATGACCAACTGGAAGATAAGGAACTTGATGATCTGTACAATGATCTTAGAGTATTTGAATCAGAGGTTGAAGCCAAAAAGAAGCCCTCTGGATATGTTCATAATGCTGCACTTCTTTCATCATCACCTGATTGTACTGCTAACCATGATTTAGTTAGTACTGCTAGTTCAGTTAGTACTGCTGGTTCAGTCAATCAGGAAAAGTCCAAAGATACAGTACTAGAAGCTTTCTTTTCTAGTCATATAAATTCCTCTTTGATTAATGATGATTTAGAACAGATAAATGCTGATGATCTTGAAGAGATGGATATAAAGTGGCAGATGGCTATGCTGTCTATGAGAGTGAAGAGATTCATTAAGAGGACAGGGAGAAACAATTTTTCCCAAAGAAGAGAGGATGGTGCTGGATTTGACAAATCCAAAGTTGAATGCTACAAGTGTCACAAGATGGGACACTTTGCCAGGGAATGCAGAGGAGGAACATATCACAACAGCCATCAACAAACTCAGGCTGGAAGTTCCAATCAAAACAGAAGCTCCATTCAAGCTCTTGTTTCTCAACAAGGAATGGGATTTGACTGGAGTGACCAAGCAGAAGAAGCCATCCAAAATCAAGCACTTATGGCTGAAGTTTCAGATCTTCCCACTGAGGTAAAATCTAATCTCTGTACTCAAGCTTGTATAGACACTGTTAAAAGGTATAGAGATCACAATCAGGGTATGTGTGATGATCTTAAAAGGTTAGAAAAGGATAGAAGAGACTATGTGTTGATTGTTGAGAGGTTTGAAGAACAGATTAGGGCCTTTCAAGCCAATGAACTTCAACACTCATATGATACTAACTACTGGAAGTGGGAAAAAGGTGGTCTGGAGTTCCAACTGAAAGAGTCTAGGGAAGAGTGTGAGAAATTAAAAGAAGAACTTAAGACAGTTAAAGCTGATGTTGAAAAGTTTTCAAAAGCTTCTAAAGCCATGGACACAATAATAAATGCTCAAGTCCATGGTAAGATGAAAACAGGCCTAGGGTATAATGCCACTCCCCCACCCTACAACAACAACTACATCCCTCCTAGGTCAGACCTTTTAGAAACCTTGGATAGTAAGGACTTATCTGAAGGAGCCACTAGTGTAGACCCATTAGATGCAGTTGTTGTTGAAGATGGATCTGATGGGGAAGATTCCAAGAAGGACAGTGATGAGATCCCATTAGAAAATCACATCAAGACTAATGAGGAAGGTGGAAGTTCTTGGGATAGGAGTAAGGAGATGAAAAGGACTGTAAAAGGAAAGAAAGTTCATTACACACAGACCACAGTTGTGAACTCTAATGCTTGTGAACAGTGTTCTTGCAGGAAATCTCAAGAGTATAAGCCCCAAAAACATGATAATAAGAGGGGAAATCAAAGGAACTGGAATAACCAGTGGGCACTAAGGCAAGGAGTTGATCTGCAAAAGATTAACAGACCAAAACCTTGCTTTATTTGTGGCAAACTGAATCATCTTGCCAAATACTGCTACTTCAATCCTATAAACCAAAAGAGAAGTTTTCAATCCTATCAAAAACCTTTTGGCTATAGGAAGCCTACAAGAACAAATGTGGCTAAGAAACAAGCTGAACCAAAAAGCCACATGAAGAAAAATCCTGAAAAGGAATGTGTTACAATGTGGGTTACAAAAGGCACTAAAAATAATACTGCTGCTAGCAGTGTTAGTACTGCTAACACTGTTAGTACTGCTAACACTGTTAGTACTTCTTCAAGAGTTAGTGCTGCTAGCAGTGTTAATACTGCTAGTAATTCTTCAAGAGTTAGTGCTGCTAGCAGTGTTAATACTGCTAGTAATTCTTCAAAAGTTAGTGCTGCTAGCAGTGTTAGTACTGCTAACACTGTTAGTACTTCCTATTCAGATAATACTGCTGCTAGCAGTGTTAACTCTGTTAATACTGCTAACTCTGTTAGTACTGCTGATACTGCTGCTAGTACTGATAGTGCTGCTAACGATACTGCTGCTCCCAGTGTTAGTACTGCTAGCACTGTTAGTACTTCTAAGGTTAATACTGCTTCTAGTGCTGCTACACCAATCATATTGACAAAGTACTGCAGTACCTAAGTTTGAAAATCTCATCAAAACCAAGTGCAAGTACTTTGATGAGCAAGGGAGACCCAAGACCACTTCGGCTTGGGTTCCCAATAAAACTAACTGATTTATCTTGATGTGCAGGGCAACCAACAGCTCAAGGGGAAGAGCATTTGGCATGTTGATAGTGGTTGCTCCAGGCACATGACAGGTAACATGGCCTGCCTCAAAAATTTCAAAAAGATTGATGGATGACATGTTGCATTTGGGAATAATCCTGCTGGTGGAAAGATAAGTGGTAAGGGTGATGTTTCAAAAGGTAAGATGACCTTTGAAGATGTGTACTATGTTGAGCAATTGAGATACAACCTGTTAAGTGTATCACAGGTTTGTGACAAGAAGCATAGCATACTGTTTACTGATTCTGAATGTATTATCCTTGCTCCTGGATACAAAGTGGTTGATGAAAACATGATACTTCTGAGAACTCCTAGGAAGGATAATGTATATTGTTTAGATTTGGAAAGTGTTTCATCTGATTCATCCCTAAATTGTTTAGTTTCAAAAGCTTCTTTGGATGAATCATCACTTTGGCACAGAAGGATGTGTCACATGAACTTTAAAACAATGAATAAACTTGTTAAGAATAACCTTGTAAGGGGTTTGCCATCCAAAGTCTATTCATGTGATGATCAATGTGTTGCTTGTCTCAAAGGCAAACAACACAAAACTTCTCATAAGACCAAAGAGATAAACACTATCTCAAATCCTCTTCAACTGTTACATATGGATCTGTTTGGTCCTACTAATGTGATGAGTATTGGCAAGAAATCATACTGCTTAGTTATTGTTGATGATTATTCTAGATTTACTTGGGTATATTTTCTGAGAACTAAAGATGAGACAAGTGGACTGATCAAATCTTTTATTCTCAAAATTGAAAACCAATCAAATCAAAGAGTGAAAGTCATTAGATCAGATAATGGAACTGAGTTTAAAAATTTTGATCTAAACACCTTTTGTGAAGAAAAAGGAATTGAGAGACAATACAGTGCTCCTAGGACTCCACAACAAAATGGTGTTGCTGAGAGAAGGAATAGGACACTGATTGAGGCTGCTAGATCTCTGTTAGCTGATTCAAAGTTACCAATTACTTTTTGGGCAGAAGCAGTTAATACTGCCTGCTATGTTCAGAACAGAGTTTTAGTTGTATAGCCTAAAAACAAGACACCTTATGAGCTTTTCCATAAAAAGAAACCATATATTGGATTTTTCAAACCATTTGGATGTCCTTGTACTATTCTCAATACCAAATCTCACTTAGGTAAGTTTGATAGCAAAGCAGATGATGGTTTTCTTGTTGGGTATTCATCTCAGAGTAAGGCCTACAGAGTCTTTAATACCTCTTCTAGAATAATTGAAGAAAGTGACAATGTCAAATGCAATGAGAACACACCAAATCCTATTGGTTCAGGTCCTAATTGGCTATTTGACATTGATTCACTCACTAATTCTTTGGGTTTCAGTAGTGACGTATATGCAGGACAAAGGGATACACCAACATCAGAACACAGAATTCAATCTGTGATATTTCCACTCCCTTCCATTGATCCGGTTGAATTCTGTGAACAACAAGAGGAGGCTGAACCTATTCAAAATGAAGAAGAGAGGAGAGTAGAGGAAAATCAGTCTTCAGGTCCAAATTCCAGAGAATCTGAGGTGACTGAAGAAGCAGAAACAAATCCAGAATTAAATGAGTCAAATCTGGATGAGAACATACAAGAGGAAGCTGGTCATCCAACAAGAACTCAGAAAAATCATCCTCCTAAGTTGGTGATTGGAGATATTGCATCTCCCATGATGACTAGAAAGCAAAGCAGACTCCAAGAGTTGCAAGAGCAGCAAAATACAGTTAATACTGTTCTTACTTGCTTTCTATCCCAGATTGAGCCCAAAAAGGCTTATGATGCTATGAAAGACCCAAGCTGGATAGAGGCAATGCAAGAGGAGCTGCTACAGTTCAAATTACAGGATGTTTGGGACTTGGTAGACCTTCCAAAAGGTCATAGAGCAATTGGCACCAAGTGGATTTTCAGGAACAAGAAGGATGACAGAGGGATTGTGATCAGAAACAAAGCTAGACTGGTTGCACAAGGGTACACTCAGGAAGAAGGAATAGATTATGAGGAAGTCTTTGCTCCTGTGGCAAGGATTGAAGCATTCAGGTTATTTCTAGCCTATGCCTCATACATGAAGTTCAAAGTGTACCAAATGGATGTCAAAAGTGCATTTCTGTATGGAAGTATTGAGGAAGAAGTATATGTCTGTCAACCCCCTGGATTTGAGAATCCATTGCACCCTGACAGAGTATACAAGTTGAAGAAGGCTCTTTATGGTTTGCATCAAGCCCCAAGAGCATGGTATGACACCCTGTCTACCTATCTCTTAAAAAATGACTTTGAAAGAGGAGTAATTGACAAGACCCTGTTTATCAAGAGGAGAAAGAAAGACACATTACTTGTTCAGATCTATGTGGATGACATCATCTTTGGATCCACCAATGATCAAATGTGTAAAGAGTTTGAGGAGTTAATGCACAAAAGCTTCAAGATGAGTTCCATGGGAGAACTTACTTTCTTTCTTGGGCTTCAGGTAAAACAAAGGAAAGATGGGATTTTTATTAGCCAATCCAAGTATGTGAAAGACATCCTGGACAAGTTTGGTTTATCAGACACAAAGCCAGCAAGCACACCTATGGAGACACACAAACAGCTCACTACTGATCTTGAGGGGGAGGATATGGATGTCCATCATTACAGATCAATGATTGGATCTCTCATGTATCTCACAGCCTCTAGACCAGATATTATGTTTTCAGTTTGTGTTTGTGCCAGATTTCAAGTTACACCAAAGCAATCTCATCTTCATGCAGTCAAGAGAATTTTTAGATACCTAAGAGGGCAACCTAGACTAGGTCTCTGGTATCCTTATGAATCATCTTTTGACTTGCTTGCATACTCAGATAGTGACTTGGGTGGAGCTAACATGGATAGGAAGTCTACTTCAGGTGGATGTCAGTTTTTGGGTACAAGACTAGTATCTTGGCAGTGTAAGAAACAAACCACAGTGTCCTTATCTACCACAGAGGCTGAGTACATAGCTGCTGCAAGCTGCTGCTCTCAGGTTCTATGGATTCAGAATCAGATGTTGGACTATGGGGTAACATTTCTTCACACTCCAATCTTCATTGATAACAACAGTGCTATTAGCATTGTTAATAATCCAGTCAAACACTAAAAAACAAAGCATATAGAGATCAGGTATCACTTTATAAGAGATTGCAATGAAAAGAAATTAATTCAGGTTGCTAAAGTTCATACAAATGACCAGTTTGCTGATCTATTCACAAAAGCTTTTGATGTGGGTAGATTCATCTTTTTGGTAACAAGTGTGGGCATGATCAACCTAGAATAAATTCCTGACTTTCTGTTTTTATACCTGTATTTCTTCATATATTTGGTGCTACTAACTCTCTTTCTCAGGATCCTCTGTTTCCCTCAGATTACCAAGTGCAGAAAAGTGTAAGTGTAGTTACTACTGCCAGTGCAGAGTTACTACTGCTAATGCAGGGTTACTACTGCTAGTGCAGAGTTACTACTGCTAGTGCAGAGTTACTACTGCCAGTGCAGAGTTTCTACTGCTAGTACATATTTTCTACTGCCAATGAGTAGTTAATACTGCTTAACAGTTAATACTGCTTGTGTAGTTAATACTGCTCAGTAGTTAATACTGCTTTGCAGTTAATACTGCTCAGTAGTTAATACTGCGAGTGCACAGTTAATACTGCTTTGCAGTTAATACTGCTCAGTAGTTAATACTGCTAGTGCACAGTTAATACTGCTTTGCAGTTAATACTGCTCAGTAGTTAATACTGCTGTGTAGTTAATACTGCTCAGTAGTTAATACTGCTAGTGCACAGTTAATACTGCCAATGAGTAGTTAACACTGCTTAAGTAGTTAATACTGCTTCGTGGTTAATACTGCTTATGTCGTTAATACTGCTTTTGAAAATCTAGGGCAAATACTGCTATAAATACCCCTGTTTGCCCGCCAAAGTTCATAACGACTCTTCGCATTAACTTCTTCTCTCTCTCGTTCTAACCCCTTCTCCCTAGAATCTCTGTGTTTTCTTTACAAATCCTCAGGAAGCACAACGATTATGGAGTTTGTCGACGAGCATAATGAGATTGCAATGCTTCAGAAGCCGAAGCAGGCCGAAGGATTTCATGAAATTGTGGATTTTCTCAAGTCCACTCATATTTCGTATGCCCTAACGGTGAATCCAACAATATACATCGAGCATCAGACGCAATTCTGGGCCAATGCCACCGTAGAATCCGAAGATGGGCATAAAGTCATTCAAACAAGGGTATGTGACAAACCCTTGAAAGTTTCAGAAGAACTCATTCGCATCACTCTTCGACTAGATGATGCCTCAGGTATATCTTCTATTCCCAATGAAGAACTCTTCTCAACTTTACAAAGAATGGGGTATGAAGGTCCCATTGGAGTTTTTAAATTCTACAAGTCAAAATTTTTTACTCAATGGAGATTCTTTGTTCATACCCTAATGCATTGTATTTCAAAGAAAACTACTGGATGGAGTGAGTTCAGCAGTACTATTGCTTATGCTCTAGTCTGCTTAGCCACTAACCGGAAGTTTAATTTTTCTCAAATGATTTTCAATGATCTTGTGGCAAACCTGGAATCCAAAAAGCGTTTCTATATGTATCCAAGGTTTGTTCAGGAAGCAATTACCAAGGAATTGATGGATATGCCTCAATTTGATGAGGTATATGTGCCAAAATCCCCTAAAGGGAAGGTTTTTTCAAATATGAAAAGACTTCCTAGGGACTCGGAAGGAGTTGACACACCATTGTTCTCTACAATGATGGTTGTGTCCCACACACCTGAAGGTATGGCATCAGGGTCAAGGCCCTCATTAGACACACCCACTGATGACCAATCCCAACCTTCCATCTCAAAAGAAACCCCTCAGTCCATTCTTGAACGACCCACTCCCATAATAACCAAAAAGTTTGAAAGAAGAAAGGTACACAAGGTTCCTTCCCTTGCTGTATCTCCTAAGAGCCCGAAGCCTCTAAGCCCTCTGTTGGAGCATTCTCCAATGGAGAATATCGAAAGAAAAAACACAGGGGTGTCTCCCAACCCCAAGAAGGTGCTCACTAAGGAGAAGGTTGAGCATGTGAGTCGCAAGGCTGCCACTACTTCTGCTAGCAAAGAGAAGGCCAGTGGTAAAATAACTAAGCCCTTCCTCACGGCAACTCAGGGTGAGAAATCATCCAGAGGTCCCAGGTGCCAAGAAACCAAGGGGGTAGGTAGTGCTTTTGCTAGGCAAGAGACACCTGCTAAAACTTCCAATGATCCTTTAAGGGAGGTAAAAACTCCTAAACAGGGTGAGGATAGATATACGTACGAGGAATTGATGGAAACTATTGCAAATATCAACATTGAGGTCATGGATCAGAAAAAGGAAATTGATGAACTCAAGAAAGTGGTCCTCTATCAAAACTCACAGCTTGAGAAGCAAAGGAAGATGATCACTAAGTTGATCCACAGAAAGAAGAGAGCTCAGTTTGTCCTTAGGAGAAGAAACCCTACCAATGATGCTTCCAAAAAGGGGGAGTCAGACTCAGATCTAAACATGGAGGATGCAAACATTGAGGGGGAGTATAAGGTTGAGGGGGAGACTGAGGAGGCTGCAGATATTACAAAGGAAGCAGAAACAGAAACAGCAGCAGAAACCGTTACTGCTGCTGATATTACAAAGGAAGCAGAAACAGAAACAGCAGCAGAAACCGTTACTGCTGCTGATATTACAAAGGAAGCAGAAACAGAACCAGCAGCAGAAACGGTTACTACTGCTGAGGTTGCAAAAGAAGTAGAAACAGATAATGCTGCAGTATCTAAGACTGAAGCAGCAGTATCTGAAAGTGAGAAGAAAGCAGAATCTGTTCCTACAGTAACTAAAGCAGAGATTGACGAAGAGATATATGGGATTGTGAAGGACAGTGTCGAAGCAGCAGTATTAAAGGTCATAAAAGAAGCAGTAACAGCTATAGCAGTAGAAATGGTTACTGCTGCTGAAAAACAAAAGGCAGCAGAAACTGTTAGTGCTGCTAAGAGCCACAAAGAAGAAACAGCTGAAACCACTCCTGAAGCTGTTAAATCTTTCAAAAGAACAAAGAGGCCAAGAACAATGACAATAGCCTCAAAGAAGAAAGATGTAAAGAAGCCAAGGGTGGATCCAACTGAAGAAGAAGTGGCAACTTCATCAGGTCAACCAAGCAATGTACCATCACAATCAAATGCTCAATGTGATGTGTATATAACTGTGGTTGATACTAATCCAATCCAAGCTGAACCAATATCTTCTATGGCTCCTGAAATCATCTTCTGGGACACATTGAAAGATGGAAGAAAGGAGTTCATCAGAATCAAAAGGGCAGATGGAAAGTTTGAAGTTTGTCCTACTTGGGGAAAACTTATCAGAACATGCTCTAGATCTGACCTGGAAGAGATGTTCAAGGTGGGAATGAGGCTATATGGAAACATGCTGACAGAGCAAGGTATGTCTATCACAAAGATGGTTCTTGAATACTTGTGCTTAATGTTCAAACCATAAGCAGTTCAGCATTTGATGGCAAGGAATTTTCAAGTCATTACCAACTGGATGCTCATTGAGAATTGTGGAGTGTATGTCATCTCTCTTGACAATACATTTCATGAATATTATTTGGTGGATGTTGTATACAAGCACAGCATGAAAAAGTTGAAAGGAATGATGCATGCTAAGTTGGTGAGTGACAAAGACTCTAAAATAGCAAGATACCTTGTAAAAAGGATTCTCAATCAAAGTCTGGGATTGGATCCAAATTTATGCGTTGATGACTAGGTTTTGGAAGCATCATCTGAAGAACTTAACTTCTCATCCTGAAAAGTCAAGTTAGGGGGAGATTGTTGGGAACTAAAGATATGCTAAGTATGGTTAGTACTGCCAGAACAACATTACTACTGCCAGATCAAGTTAGTACTGCTAGTTCAATGTTAGTGCTGCCAGAACAAAGTTAATACTGCTGAACAAAGTTAATGCTGCTGAGATATTAATACTGCTGAAACATTATTAATACTGCTTATGTGAGGTTAGTACTGCTTGTCAAAGTTACTACTGCAAGTCAAGGTTAGTACTGCTGGTGCATATTGAATATCTGTTAGTACTGCTCGTGACTTAATACTGCTGGAGATTGTTAGTACTGCTCATGAAGAATGAAGATTAATACTGCTGAGTTTGTTAAGATTGGTATGCGATACTTTTGGAGATAAAGAAGGAATTGATCAAGATGTGTTTAACGAAGATTTAGAAGATCAAGTTACTTTTTGATAGTTATCTTGTAATTATTTTTGTATAAATAGTATTGATAGATAGCTATTAGAAAAAAAAAAAAGACGAGTTAATATACGTGTGAAAAACAATTAAGATTGTGTTTCAGAGAGAATTAACCTCAAGGTTTAAGAACCCTATTTCTAGAGAAGTAGAAGTCGTCTTGTTGAGCCTGTTCAACAAGATTGAGGTTTGGTTGTAATCTTGTGAGTCGATTTAGTGAATACACAAAGTGGTGAATTTTCTGTTACATTGTTCTTGATTGTGAGAATTAAAGTTCTTTTCCGCAGATTCTTTAATTCTGAATTCTAAGTGTTAATTATCTTGTTAAGATTCGATCCTGACACGAATCAAAATATCAATATTTTGCAAAATCACAATCCAAAAAATATCACAGTAAACTTTTTCTCAAGAACACCAAATTTTCAAATATCTCAAATTGAACAATTCTTGATGTATTTTTGTGAAATTGATGATGCAAATCTTGTTAAGAATGATGGATAAACACTTTGCAATCAAAATCAAAAACAAAAACACACTAAAAGTTCATAACCCATTTGTGTTCTTCAAGTTCTTCAAAAATGGTGGATTTCTCCAAAATTCTTCAAATCTTCATCAAATCTTCGAATTAATCAACCAAACTTTGCAGAAATGTTAGAAAATCAGTTTCTAACACGATGATGTGAAGCAGTTTCGCTGAAAATCACTGAATTAAAATCTGAAAACTGATCAGACTGATACGAAGGAACCGAACAAAAATCTTGAAATCCTTCAAATTGACCTCCAAATCTTTGAAATTAGCTCTCGATCCTTGAACAAGAAATGTTCCTCTATCAAAAACAAATCCAACGAACTAAGATTTGAACAAATTCGATCAAAAATCACCAAAATTTGATAAAATCTCAAGAAAACGAGATTTTCTTGAAAAATTCAAGAAAATCAATCAAATTTGCTTGTGAAATCACCAAATTCGAATGTTTGATCAGTAGAATTCCATCTCTAAATCTTATTCCAGCTCTGATACCAATTGTTAATCCAAGATCTATCAAGATTAGAGAGAAATTCTAGAGAGAGAGTAGAGAGAGAAAGTAGATCTTGATTCATAAGCACTCAATATTACAAGATGTGAATTATGCTCTAAGTGTTGAGAGTGTTACAAGATTAGTCAAGCCACATGCTTATATACCTAAGACTAACAAGGCATTAAGCTACTTTGACAACTCTAATTATAAAGACTTTGACTTTATACAATGACTTTGACTTTGACTTTCTATATTAAATCTTGAAGACATATTTTAGCCTTAACTCCTTTTGTTTAACCCGTGTTGAGTTTGGGACTAATGTTGATTTTAGAGTATTGCTTGCTTGAACTTTATTTAAACGCGTTTTTGACCGACTTATGGGTCTAGCAAGCGTGGAGCATTTTGCTCGGTTTTGACTTTGAGATAGTCATGGGTCAATTGCACGGTTTTAATGACTCGATGTGGAGTCTTGTTGATGGGTTGTTTTGTTGCACAGTTTTGCATTTATTGCACGTTGAATATTTTCATGTTTGGGTGAGTAAGTCATTCCGAGATAGGCATGTTGTTGGTAGACTGTTTTGCATTTGGACCCTTGGTCACGTTAGTCAGTCGTTGGTAATGGTCGGTTGGGTATCTCGGGGTGGGACCCCGGTATTCATGTGTTATGACCTTGACTTTCCCGTAGACACTGGGAGGATATAGTCTTGGGCACTTACCTGGGAGGTAGTTCCGATGTGCCGGGCCTTGAGACGTACCTGGGAGGTAGACGTCAAGGTGTATCTTGATACGGTGTAACTAGGCTTCGTAGAGCGAGTGTGGAGGATAAGTAGACGGTGGAAAGTTGGGTATTCCACGCGTGTTAGTACTGTAGGCCGAATAGTATCGGTTAAGGGAATGATGCCCTTTGTAATTAAGAGCATAAATGCGCAGTAACCTTTTGAGGTAAGTAGTATATTTAGGTGTCGACTTTTGGGCTTGAGGCCAAACACCTTTAGTGTAAGCGGAGATTTGTAGCCGATTTTAAGGAAATTATGTTGATGGTAGTAGTAACCCTGAGATGTTTGCTTGTGGTGAATGGTTATGGTGGAATCACCTTCGTTAGTGATTTTAAATTTACTGGTTTGACGATTCGCGTGAAATAAATTTCGGGAGTCTTTTAGAACTCGTGGAAGTTAATCGGCAGTAATGGTAGGAATGATCGGATTCGAGTATCCTGTAGGGTATATTGGTGAACACCTTTAGAATGGTTAGAGCTTGAAAGTTGAATCGGGATGTATGGAACATATAAGGTTGGAAGGCAACCGAAGTCGTTTGACTAGGAATGAATCCAGTTGTTGGAGTGTTCTTCCGATCATAATTTCAGTGTCCTTGAAGGAGTTTTGTTAGTAAGAAAAGTATTCGAGAATTTCTAGACGGGGTGAGAAATTTAGATTCTAGTTGAGGAAAGTCCAGTGGCCGCACCGAAAGGGTTCGGAGAGGACGTGGGAACCCGAAATGGAGATGCGCGAGAACTATCCCGAGTTATTTGTCGGTCGAGACTTTGAGGACGAAGTCTAATCCAAGTGGGGGAGAGTTGTAAAGCCCGTATCCCGGTATGTATTTTCTTATCATTAATCTTTTTTTAAGCTATTATTTAACGTGGTTACCGTTAGCGGGGTTAAACGATTTTAGACCTATAGTTAAATATGTCAAAACGTGGTTAGTTTGCGAGAAGGATGTAGTTGAGGGATCAAAATTGTTAAAGGGCCAAAATTGGGATGTTTTCGGCCCATGCAAACCCAAACCGAAATCCTTGTTGTTTTTGGGTGTTTGGTTTTCATGAGTAGCAAGGAGAGGAAGGAGAGAAACCCTACGGCCCCTCCCCTTCCCTTGTGTTTTTTCGGCCGTGAGTGAAAGAGATCGAGAGAGAGAGAGAGTCGCCGGAGAGAGAGAGGGTGTTCGCCGGAAAGAGAGAGGGTTCGTCGGGAAGAGGAGAGCGAGACGCCGTCGTTTTGTTGCCGGAAAAGAGGAGGAAGAAGGGTTCGTCGAGGTAGGTTCGTTTCCCTTTCCGTTGTCATCGTTTGACTAAGGTTTGCCGTGAACCGCCACCACCACCGCCGCAGCCACGGCTGCCTGCGGTGGGGCCGCCGCTGCACGCCGCCGTGGTGACTGCAGGGGGGTGCGTGTGTCTACGGGTGTGTGGGTGTGTGCGGGTGAGTCGGGATGGGTGGTGTTAGGAGGTTTCGCCGGAGGGTGTTACCGTAACCACCGTCGCCGCCGCCAGCCACCACCACCGCCGAAGGCGGCAGTGGGTGGTGCACGGCTGTTGTCCAGCCTAGTATGACCTTTCTCCAGTAAGCTTTTAGGCTTTTCGGGTCTGTTTGGATTAAGTCGTGACTTAATGGGTTAATTATCAATAGTTGTCATTTCATGTGAAATTCATAGTTTCTGTCACTGTTTTGTGAAAGCCATAACTTTTTCTAGGAACATTGTATTGGGGTGAAATTAGTGCCAAAATATCGCATTCTGAGTCTAATAAGTTTCATATGTTTTACGGAAAAACCAGTTCGGACCATAGCTAGTGTCAAATTGTCGTTTTGTACTGAAAGGTCATGTTTTTCGCTTTTCTGCAAGTCGGTTTTGTAAAATCCATATTAAATTGTAGAAATATCGTTAGAGCGCGTGCGATATGTCCCTGGAACCCTAAGACATGGGACTTTGTCATTATGGAATAATATTTCTGGATTTATCAGTTTATAAGGGGTTAAACAGGTCCCGAACAGACCTGTGTTTTTAGAGTAAAAGCTGGATTATGTAATTTATAATTTAGTAGTCGTGGTTTTGGGTTGGGGCTTCACTTTGACATTTGTTAACACTTATTTAGGTGGAAAAAGGTGAGTTGGTGTTGGCGGGCTCGTATTGCTGTTTGTGGATATCTGCGTTGCTTATCGAGGTGAGTTATCTCACTGCGTAGGATAGGGGTTATACGTGCATTACTATAGCTCGTGTGTGCTAGCTAATTTTGTTGTGTGTGGTACTAGTATGTGTAGTGTCTAGTATGGACTTTGGGTGTCGTATAAAACTCAGGGAGACCGAGGACTCGGGGAGACCGAGGAATACGTATACGGGTGTCGTAAAACTCGGGGAGACCGAGGACTCGGGGAGACCGAGGACTCGGGGAGACGGAGGAATACGTATACGGGTGTCGTAAAACTCGGGGAGACTTAGAAATACGTATACGGGTGTCGTACAACTCGGGGAGACCGAGGAATACGTACATGGTGTTGTATGAGATCGGGGAGACCGATAGTTATATATGTACAGTTGTTGTTGCATGAGTTTGCCTGTTTAGGATATGTTCTTGAACTGGCATGTGTGGATTAATTGTAATTATCTGTGGTTAGGGGTAGTGTTCATATGATTGCTACCCTATGTTGGTGTTTGAATTCACTAAGCTTCGTGCTTACTCTTTCCCTACAAATTACTGTTTCAGGTGCGAGTGGCAGCAAGGCGTGACGGTACACACTGGCGCGTTGAGAAGATCTTTGTTATTATTTATTCTGAGATCTAAGTTTAGAATTATTACATTTTCCGCTGTGTTAGTTTGGATTGGTTGTTTAACTTAACGGTTTTTGGTGAAACGTTTATTTGAGTCTAAACATTTATGGTTTTATTTAATAAAATGGTATTTTTTAAAGTTAAAATTTATTGTAATTTTTGGGACGTTACAGCACAAGAGAAGGATGTTGTCAAGCAAAAAGGCAAGTCCACCATTGCAAGCCCAATCGCTTTAGTTTCTGATTCTAAGAAAACCACATCAGAAAAGTCCAACAGAGAGAGTTCAAACAGAGAGAAAAAGAAAGATAAGTCAGTTAAAAAGAAAGGAAAGAAAAGTGTAGTTGCAGAGAGTGATACAGAGGAAAGCACATCAGAGGATGATGACATTCAAGCTTTTGCTCAATCTCTTGCTCTAATAACTCAACAATTTAACAAGAGATTTGGCAATAAGTTTGACAGAAGAGGTAGATATGAGAGAAAAGAAGACATAAGAGAATACGCTGCACCAGAACAAAGTAACAACAGAGTTACCACAGAACAAAGACAATGTTGGTCCCGAAAGGCTTAAACAAGTTTGTAGAAGGGGGGGTTGAATACAAACACACTATTTTACTTTTCTAAATTGTTTATTGATAAATCATTAACAATTTACAGCTTGTTGCGGAAACAAGATTAAGGATAAACCTAAATCTAAACAAGTTGGAACACTAAGGTTTTCTTGCACTAAGAAAGATAAGGAGATTACTAATAAAATCCTATCTTGAGAGATTTGAACTTGTCCAGAGTTAGCAAGTTACTTCAAATGAAGTGAGTTCATCTCTTTATATACTGCATGCATTTAATGCAATTCTGTATATACTTTACACGTGTCATCAGCGGATTGGTTGCATGTCATTGACCTTTGTTGACAACCTTAGTAGCCGCATGAATGAACAGTGTAGTATCAGAGTGGTTGTACGATTTCAGAATTTCGGAGGTTCTTTTCTGACATTTCGTACGGTGGCGTGCAAGGGAGGTTAAGACAAAAGTACTTTGTACGGAGGACTTCATGATCAGCTTTCGTTGATTCAGCGATTATCATTTACTATTCAGCAGATGATAAAGTTCAGCGATAGCTGAAGTCTTGTACTTGATACTTCACGTTGAGTGGACAAATCTGAGTCTTCGCTGATCCGCATCAGTTCATTAGGAGACTTGTCGCTGGTTCTTGAGCTTGATCTTCGACTTCAGCGTAGAACCTTTGTTGACGTGAATCTTGTCTTCAGGGATCATAAGTAAACAACTAACTTATCAGCGATCACCATAAGGACTGAACAGACTCAGCGATATGGTGAACAGTGTTCGCTGAATGTTTAATCTAAAAGTGCGAGAGTTCCTATCAGCAGTACTGTAAGATCTTAGTACTTATCAGCGATAGTGAAACTCTGATACATATTGTTTACTTACAATTTTCACTAAGTATTTAAGATAGGGTCATTATCAAATCACTGAGGGTTTGGATCAACAATCTCCCCCTATTTGATTATGACATAGCAACAGAGAAAATTGCTATTTAATGAAAACATAAGGATAAAAAGAACTCATAAAATATTTGTCCCTTTTACTGTTTTCTGGGATCTTTTCAGTACTGATGGAGTAAAGTACATTCGCTGAAATCTTTCTTTAAATCTTTGAATCAGGTTACAATATGAATAAGAAAGATTACAAGTACAAGCGAAATAAATTACAAGTACTGAAGGATGACTGATACAATAGAGAAAAATGGTGATTGTTGTCAGCCTTCAAAGGGTTCTTCCTTAATGAGAAGTTCATCAAGGGTTGTCTTTTCAGTTGGAATCATCCAGTCAGGAACCTTTTCTCCTTTATTCTTTAGCTTCAGAGCAGCTTCAAAAATCAAGGGTTTTAGGTGTCGTGCCTGAATGTCTTTTCTGAAGTCGCACCAGTAGATGAGATCTTTGAGCTGTTCGATTGGAGTGATTGGAAGCTCAGTGATCCGTTGAAAGCATTTACGTCCGTCGTAGTCAAGAAAGAATATTCCATAAGGATTACTGATGACTTTACCAGGGACGAAAAGTTCACATGGTGGCAAAGAGACATCAAGGGCAGATAGATCAGGATCAGGACCAAGTACTTCAGCGCGAGAGAAACCAATTCCAGTTTCATTTCGTATGACAGGACCTGAGTTTGAATCTTGACGTTTCTTCCTTGGAGAGTCCTTTTTTCTTTTCGGCTTTAGATCAGGAACAGGAGGAATATCCACACAAGAAGATATCAAATCGATCTGTCTGTTTATCAGCTTTTCGAAATGATCCTTGTACTTAGATTTTGATGGTTGGATAGCTAACCTCATCTCCAGCCATTCAGAGAGACCATACCTTTTTACAGTGTCAGCACGAAAGGTTTCAGATGAGTCATCTTCTCTGAACAGTTTGATGTCAACAATAGGTACTCCGATGGAGGTTCTTCCAGAGATGAATACCTTGTTGATCTTCGCTGGACGATATCTGAAGTGGATTTTCTCTTTACACCAGATCAGGGTGGTCTGAGAAACTTCAGCTTTCTTTTCCACGATCTTCTGGGCTTGTTCCCAAAGCTTTCGTTGGATTTGAATGGGAATACGCTTCAGCTTGGGGTCTTTGACAGATTCTTGAGTGAGCTTGATGGCGTATTCTCTGTCTTTATCTTCAGCTTCCTTCCTTTCAGCGATGAGGCGTTCAGCTCTGAGATGATCCTGGTATTCAGCTTTTGAAATTCTGAACTTAGGAGGAACTGAAGGTAGTTGATCGCGCCTTAGGATGATTCGCTGATCCTCGAATCGCTTTATCATTTCTTCTCTCCTCTTTTGATCTTCTTCACTCAGCCTTTGAGGAACTGAGGAAGGTCTGTTTCTATGCGAGAGAGGTTGTTCTTCTGGTTCATCAGTCTCAGAGATTAAATCTAAGACTGGGATTATGTCTTCAGCGGTAGCTGGAATTATTGGTGAAGTCGCAACAGATCTTTCAGCGATATCCTCAAACAGGGGAGAGGACTAGCTGAAACGCAGCGATCTTACAAATAAGAACTGGGTAGAAGAACTTGGGTAGAAAAGATAGAAAAAAAATGTGGATGTGTATGGTGTTTGTGGAATGGATAACTGATTGTTCAGAGATGATCAGGGAAGGAAAATTAAGTTTAGTGTACCTGACAAATCGGCTTTGCAAGTAGGATCGCCAGATTATCATCTTCAGCGATGCCTTTGTCTTAGCTTTTCTCAGCGCCAGAGGCTGAGTGCTTTGTCTTTGTCTTCTCCCCTGAAGGTTCTTTTATTGAAATACCTTTAAGAGCTTTGGTTCGAGGAGCAGGTTTGACAACAAAGAAATCATCGTCATCTTCATCATCATCATCATCGTTCCTTGGAGAGGAGGATGGTTCAGCTTCAGGGATGTCGAAGTCTTCGTCTTCTTCTGCTTCGGATTCCTCAGCATCTTCATCGAGTTGCTCCCCCTCAGATACAGAGGCGAGGTTCTCGGTTCCCTCAGGGTTTTCATCTCCCTGAGGTCCAGTAATCCGATCTTCAATACCCTCTCCCCTGATAGATTCATCATGGGAAAGGTCTTCAGCGCTCTTATTTTGATCTTCAGCGCTCTTCTCCTGTTCAGCGCTCTTCTCCCCCTCTTTCTCATGATGGGCGGGGGAGGAATGGGTAGATTCAGCATTGGTGTTGTCTCTGTCTTCTAGGCCAGAGACTTTCACACAACCTTCAAGCTTAGCTATTCTGTCTTCTAGGCCAGAAATAGCAGGCGTGATTTTCTTCAGCTCTTGGCGATCCTCTGCGGTGAATGAGTCCAAAACAGGTGCAGGGGCCGGAGCAGGAGCTGGATTATTTGCGTTGTTCACCAGCGTCTCGATCATTGTCTTGACAGAACTAAGATCGGTCTTCACTGAGCCCAAGTCGGTCTTGACCACTGACATATCACCTTCGAGTGTACCAACCGATTTCTTCAGCGTTGTAACCTCGCTGGAAATGGTGGAAACTGATGATTTGAGGTTGGTGTAGTCAGTGTAGATGTCGGAGAGCACTTTGGCAAAGTCGGCGAGAGTTTTATCAAGGTCTTTGATGTCATCAGAGGAGGCCTTCTTGTCCACCACAGTAGTCAGCTTCGTCAGATTCTCTCCAGCGTTTGTTACAGCTGTAGAGTTATTTGATAGACCGGTGGTGAGATCCGTAAGTTTCATCTCCATAGACTTCAGAGACTGGTTGATGTCTCCCAAAAAAGGACCTGTAACATATAAGTACCTGTGAACAAAGGAAAGCTCAGAAGTTTCAGGTTTAGTTACAGTGTTTAAGGTGGGATCTGTACCTGCAGGAGCGTTGACGAACTCATCAAAGTTTCGAGTCCCTCCATAGTGTTCCATATCTCCCTCAAAAGTTCTGTGAGGAATGGAGATCTCTGCAGGTCCTTTCTTCGTCATTCGCTGAGAAGCTTCAACGGCTTCTTGAATGATGGCATCTCCAGTTTTGACTGGAGGAGTGTCCAAAGAAGTAGAGGGAGGAGCGAAGGATAAGAATTGGGGTTGGGTTTCAAGTTCAGCGTTGGATTCGCTGAGAAGTACTTCATCAGTCTTTTGAGAGACTGACGAAGGTTGGGTAGATTCCAAAGTTCTAACCTCAGTGTTTAAGGACGCTGAAGTAGGTTTAGAAGGGATGGCTTGAATTGGTGTGGCAGAGCGTACCACGGAACTTTCCTTCAGCTCTTCAGAATGAGCTGAGGAGTCTTCAGCATGCAATTGCTGGGGTTGCTCCTTGGTTTTCTTGATCCTTTTGGAATCAAGAGGGGTAAGAGATTGTTTCCTTTTCTTAGAAGGAATGGATTTTGTGGCCGGGGTATCAGCGATGGGTATTGTCGCTGAAGGAGCCACAGAAAGCGGAGAATTAAGAAGAGTGAGAAGAGTAGAGAGACGTACCTCGTTGGCGACAGGCTTGAAGTCGAGAACTTTAGGGCCAATCTGAGAGAGTTTCAGATCACCCTCTTCAGGATAGCTGTCCTTCAGGCCATATTGAAAGATGGCGCTGATGAATCGCGGGTAAGGAACCCATGCTGGTCGGTCAGCGGCAGAATCAACACGTTGAATGAGGTCTTCATAGATGATGGAGGCCCAGTCAATGTTGAGACCTTTCAGCAGTGCGTAACCCATGGCCTGCTGAGGTTGAGCGGCTTGATCAGAAGATCCGGATTTCGCTGTCATGCAACTGATCAGGTGAGCGAAGATGAAGTTCATCTCGCTGGGCATCTTGGATTTCTTTATCAGCGTCAGCTTCTTCTCAGGTAGCTTGTCTCTTCCAGTCTCCCAGATGTAACCCATCGCATCAAGGAAAGCAATGATTTCTTCCCTGTCAGCGTGCTTCTTGTGGTCAGGAAATGGAATGAAAGGATTTTCTGAGGTAGCGTTAGGGAATTTCAGAGCTTTGCGGATTATTGCGGGGGTTATCTTGATGGTGCCATACTCAGTATCGCTGAGTATGCAGTCGATGGTTTTAGATGGATCTTTTGCTGAGGGTAGGTTGGTGTGTCTGGCAGAGTACCAGAATTGGGATAATAGACGCTGACTGGCAGGAGGTGTGATTGTCAGTGCTGTGTAGATGGGGCTATTCTTCAAAAAATTTACAGCGTCGTCTAGATGGGATACCTGCTTCCGAGGAGGAAACTCGAGAAGCGCTGAAAGGTTGTTTGCCTTTGTCCAGTCTAGTTGATCCAGCTCAAACTTAACCTGAGGAGCTTTAGTGATTTCCAGTTCCTCAAAATCAGTGGAGATGGACTCAGCGGTAACATTCAGCTTTGAAGTTGCCATTTCACTGTATTATCAGTTCAACCAAAGATGTTAACAAATAAGAAATATCTTAATGTGGAAAGAGAATTTCCATTAAGATTTTTCGAATTTTGTCCATTTCATTCAGACAAAAAAGTCTTAATGAAGATTAGGGTTTTTCTTGTTTTTTTAAAAAACAAATATAACACCTATAAGCCTTGTATTCCAGTTTTAAAAAAATGGATACGAAAGAAGAACAAGTTTAAGATTTTAGATTTAAAACTTGAAGAACAACCATGAAATGGTTGTGTTTATAAAACCATGAAAGAAAATGATTTTATTTTTGAGTTCTTTTGTTTGATCTTGTGTAAAACAATGATAAGATCGAAAACAAGTTATTTGCATTTGATAATAGATAAGAACATATTAACCTTGAGTTTGATGAAGAAGATGATGAACAGTTCTTGAAGATTGAGAGCACAAAATGCAACAGTGTTCTTTTCTTGCGGAGAAAGATTGATTCGCATAAAAGACAAATATAAACTTTGAGAGAGTTTATATAGGAAGAGAGTAGAGAGAGAAAAACTTGAGCGGGAAAGTTTTTCATCATGACACGGACACGTGTTTGCATTTGATTGGATAGACAACGAAACGTGCAAACGTGTGTCAGAAAAAGAAACGTGCCTGGTGTTATCCGTTGCAATGACGTCACAACTGTCCTTTCACATTCTTTCGTTGTCTCTGAGGTTTTGAAAGAAAAACTCAGGGACTCTTTGGAAAATATGAAGCACTGAATAGAAATATCAGTGAGGGTTTTAAGAAATTTCAAAATATTATTCAGCGATGAAAGAATTTGAAATCTTGCATTTTCATGCGTTTTGTCAGAGAAAACATACCTTGATATCAGTTTAACCCAATTTATTCAGAGAGAAGATGATGAAATGGATTGTACAAGTTTATTTTATCCTGATTAAATGTGAACTGCTGAAGATTTATCCTTCAAAGTTCAGCATTCCAAGCTCGCTGATGAGAAAGTTGAATCTTGTCTCATCAAGAGGTTTGGTAAACAAATCAGCTAACTGATAATCAGTTGGGATAAAATGAAGTTCTATATCACCATTCATCACATGATCTCTGATAAAATGATATCTGATTTCTATGTGTTTTGTCTTTGAGTGTAGCACTGGATTGTTTGCTATAGCGATGACACTTGTGCTGTCGCAATAGATTGGAATTTTGGAGAGCTGAATATCATAGTCTAGTAGTTGATTTCTCATGCACAAGACTTGAGAACAGCAGCTTCCAGCGGCTACATACTCAGCTTCAGCTGTGGAAGTGGACACCGAGTTTTGCTTCTTACTTGTCCAACTTACCAGCTTTCCACCCAGGAGCTGACATCCTCCTGTGGTGCTTTTCCTATCCATTTTGCAACCTGCAAAATCACTGTCTGAATAGGCGGTTAGATCGAATCCTGAATCTTTGGGATACCAAAGACCTAGATTCGTTGTACCCTTAAGATATCGAAAGATTCGCTTTACAGCTTTCATATGAGATATCTTAGGTTCAGCTTGATATCGTGCGCACAGACATGTTGCAAACATAATATCGGGTCGGCTAGCTGTAAGATACAGTAGTGAGCCGATCATCCCACGGTACAGCGTGACATTGACAGGAACACCCTTTGTGTCCTTATCAAGTATCAGCGGTGGTGCCATAGGGGTTTTTATAGCTGAACTTTCAGTTAAGTCGAATTTTTTCAGCATATCTTTAACATACTTTCCCTGATTTATAAAAGTTCCTTTTTCAGTTTGCTTAATCTGAAGACCAAGGAAATATGTTAGTTCACCCATCATACTCATTTTATACTCATCTTTCATTCTATCAGCGAAACGAGTACAAAGCTCAGGGTTAGTAGAACCAAATATAATGTCATCAACATATATTTGAACTAAAATGATATGACCTTTTATTTTTCTAAAAAACAAAGTTTTGTCAATCTTACCTCTCTCAAATTTTTCAAGGTGGAGATACGTAGAAAGAGTGTCATACCATGCACGAGGAGCTTGCTTCAAGCCATAAAGTGCCTTATCCAGCTTATAAACATAACCTGGACGCTTAGGATCTGAGAATCCTGGAGGTTGTTCCACATAAACTTCTTCATTCAGCTTTCCATTTAGAAACGCTGACTTAACATCCATTTGATGTACAGTGAAGTTTTTGTGTACAGCATATGCTAAGAAAAGACGAATAGATTCAAGTCTTGCTACAGGAGCAAAGGTTTCGTCATAATCTATACCTTCCTCTTGTCTGTATCCCTGAGCAACAAGACGAGCTTTGTTGCGAGTTACAGTACCATGTTCGTCCAACTTGTTTCGATAGACCCACTTAGTGCCTATCACTGTTTTGTTAGTTGGTCTCCGAACAAGTTTCCAAACTTTGTTTCTTTCGAATTCAGTCAGCTCTTCTTGCATAGCGCTGACCCAGTTTGGATCTCTGAGGGCATCATCTATTTTCTTTGGTTCAGTTAGAGAAATAAAGTTAACAAATAAACAAATATTACCTGCACTTCTACGAGTCTGAATACCAGCGTTGGGATCACCAAGAATTTGATCGATTGGGTGATTTACAGTCCATCGCTGAGCCGGAGCATGCGTCGCTGACTCAGTCTGAACTGGAGAAACTGAAGATGAGGCTTCAGCTACTTCTGGATAATCAGCTAAGAGAGGAATGCTTGCATTTGTCACTTCATTCACTGATTGCTGAGAAATAGATGGAATTTCTGAGACATTTGGATCAACTGCGGGTATAGTATTTATAGGAACAGCTGAGACCCAAGATGTTTCAGCTTCACTATTCTGCATATTGGGAATGATAGTAGGACCATCATTTTCAGTTGTATGAGTATGAGTAGTGGGAACATCTTCTGAATCACCAAGATGAGAAAACATCCATTGATTCAGTTCTTCTGTATTAGCGTTCGGTTTAGAGTTCGCTGAACGGGATTCGTCAAACGTGACGTGAATAGTTTCTTCTACAGTTTGTCTTCTTCGGTTGAAGACTCTGAAGGCTTTGGAAACTGAGGAGTATCCAAGAAAGATTCCATCATCAGCCTTAGGATCAAACTTTCCAAGGGCATCTCTGTTGTTCAGTATGAAACACTGACAACCAAAGATGTGAAGAAAGCTGATTGAAGGCTTTCTCCCATGAAAAAGTTCATAGGCTGTCTTTTTGAATCTTTTGACTATCAGCGACCTGTTTTGCGTAAAACAAGCCGTGTTGACAGCTTCTGCCCAAAACTGAGTAGGCAGGTGAGAATCGCTGAGCATTGAGCGTGCAGCTTCAATAATTGTTCTATTTCTTCTTTCAGCGACTCCGTTTTGTTGTGGTGTTCTCACTGACGAAAAGTTATGAGAAATACCCTTGCTCTCAAGGAAGGAATCAAGAGAACTGTTTTTGAATTCAGTTCCATGATCACTCCTTATTGAGCGAACAGTCATATTGTTCAGAGTTTCCATCTTCCGAACAAAGGTGATGAGTTCTTCAGGGGTGTCACTCTTAGAACGGAGAAACATTACCCATGTATAACGAGAGAATTCATCAACTATGACCAGCGTATATTTCTTTCCAGCGATGGATTGTTTGTTAACGGGGCCAAACAAATCCATATGGAGTAGTTGAAGAGGAGATGACACTGAGGAAACTTGCTTTGACTTAAAGCTTGCCTTGGTCTGCTTCCCTTTTTCACACGCTGAACATAAGGATTCTTTGGCGTATGAATGTTGAGGTAGACCAGTGACTAACTCTTTGGATGAAAGAGTATTCAGTGTCTTGAAGTTGAGATGTGAAAGCCTCTTGTGCCATAGCCAGTTGACATCAGAAGATGCCTTTGAGAAGAAACAGGAGTTCTCAGTGGTTGTTGAGTCCATGTTTATAACGTAAACATTTTCCAAACGATAACCGCTGAGAGCTATCTTCTCCTTTTTGTCAGAGACAAAGCAGGATTCCTTGGTGAAAATCACTTTGTTATCCATGTCGCAAAGCTGACTGATGCTCAGAAGATTATGCTTCAGCCCTTCAACATATGCGACTCTTCTGAAGGATGTTGTACCATTTGAAAGTACACCATACCCTCGGGTGTGTCCTTTTCCATTTCCACCGAAAGTTACAGAGGGACCCTTCTCTTCCTTGTATTCAGCGAGCAGGCTTTTCTTTCCAGTCATGTGTCTAGAGCATCCGCTATCGAGATACCAGATACCCTTCTTAACCTGCAATACAAAGGAAGATTAGTTTTGCTTGGGTACCCACTTCACCATGTATACGCGTTTGTCAGTGGAAGTGGTTGGAATGGGTTCAGCAGTCTTCGCAGCATTTGAAGATTCAGCTTTGTCTTTCTTCACTTTGGTCAATTTCTTGACCTCAGCGGTAGGAGTCACCTTGACCTGACTTGCAACTGGTTTGGTCTTCTTTGGTGCTATCTTCACCTTAGCTATCTTATCAGCTTTGGTGGCTGTGGGACACTTACTTGCAATATGATCGGTAAGTCCACAGTGATAACATTTCCTATAACTAAAATTAGTTCTAGGACCACTTGTGTGCTGAGCTTTTAATTTGGAATTAGAAGTGCCAGCACCAAGTACACTATTGGTTTTTGAAATAGGACGAACATTCAGTTCTTCAGATTTCGTACCAAGGACATCTACTCTGAGTCTAGGAGTAGGTCGCTGAACTGATCCAGAGGTCTGATTTCTAGAACCAGATGAATGAATCACTAAGGCTTTGGAAGCATTCAGCTTAGGTACTAAAGTACCCTTCTGAGGATTTTGATAAATTACAATTCCTTTACCTTTATCTTTAGAGACAGAGGTAGGTTTTGAATAAACCATTTTCTCCTTACCTTTTGAGGAGGTAGGAGTTTCCTCAGGGATTGGTGTAATCGACGAGGAGTACTGAGATGAAGAAGTGTCAGCTACTGAGGATACGAACGTTCCAAATTTAAGCATTGAACGTTCAGTGGTTGGTATTGGAGTATCATTTTTATAACCCAGATCACGTTTATCACTCAGAGGAATCTGAGCCTTAATTATCTCAGTGATCTTTGTTGAAGAATTACACCATCCTTCAACAGTAGCTTGTTCAGCTTTTAATGCAGCGATAGCTTCCGCTCGTTCAATTTTGACTAGCTGATTTAAATGGACTTGATCTTTAAAATCTTCTTCAAATTTAGAAAGCTTTTCTATTTGAAGGTGGCAATTTTTAAGCTTTTCAGCGAGATCAAGATTTTGGTTTTCAACCACAGCTTTGCCGTTCATGGCTTCGTATAAGCTTCTAGTCAGTAGTTCGATTTTACGGAGACTATCAGCTTCATCAATATTTACAATATTGGTAAAGAAGGAAGGTGATACCTGAATGGCAGATGTTGAAGTGGAGGGAATGTCTGAACTTTCTTCCTCTTCTTCAATCTTGGCCATGAGACATTGATTTGCTTCATCATCTTCAGAATCAGATGATGAGGCTTCTTCATCAGAAGCAGCCCAATCATAGTCAGCCATTAGGCCTTTTCCCTTCTTCTTAAAGCTTTTCAGCTTTGCATACTTCTCCTTCAGCTTTAAGTATTTGTCGTCTTTATTCCTTGGAACAAAGGATTTCTTTGTAAAGGCTGAAGGTCTCATGATTTTCTTTGACCTGCACTCGTTAGCGAAATGACCTGTCTTTTCGCAGTTAAAACAAGTAGCAGTAGCCTTATCAACAAAAGCTGATGACTTAGGCTTGTCAGCTATAGAAAGAGTTTTGTTCTTTCTAAACATTTTCTTCTTGGCGAATCTCCTGAACTTTTTAGTTAGGAGAGCCAAGGATTCATCATCTGAAGAATCAGAATCTGATGATCTTTCAGAGTTACTTTCTAACTCAGTGATAGTGACCACGGGTCGCTGAGTAGAAGGTTCCTCTGAGATTAAAGCAACAGGGGTGCTTTTGGAATCTTTTACAAGATTCTTCTTAAGATGGCTAGATTGCTCATGATTCAGCAATGTGCCATATAAGGTAGCGAGTGTCATTGATCTTAGATCTTTTGACAGCTTGAGACACATGGAATAATTGTCCCAGCTTTCAGGTAAACATTCTAAAAACTTTGTCAGAACTTCAAAGTTAGAATATTCCTTACCAACCGTTTTAAGATCTATAATTAAGCAGTTAAAACGTTGATGTACTTCAGAGAGAGTTTCATTCTTACCAGAGATGAAACTTTCGTATTGTCTTACCAGGTTGATCTTTCTTGAATCCTGGACTTCAGACGTTCCTTCATACTGAACACATATTGTGTCCCACATGGCTTTTGAGGATTTCAGGTTCATGACGGAATGGTAGACTTCGTCAGGAAGGGCCATGGATAGTATGGATCTGGCTTTTGTATCTATAGCCACTTTCTTCTTGTCTTCATCGGTCCAATGATGGATTTCCTTTGGAATCAGCCTTTCTGGAATAGCAGCTCTAGTTGCAGTGGCTGGAACGGCAGGATCAATCGTTACAGGGATGTGTGGACCGTTTTCAAGATAGTAAGGTATAGTAGGGTCTACACCTTCTAAGAAGAGTGTCATCCTATTTTTCCATAAGTTGAAGTTGTCTCTGGAAAATCTAGGGGGTTTTGCAAGAGAACCATTGTCGATATAGTGAGTGTTTGTGTTTGAGTTGGCCATTTTCAGATAATAGCAAGGAAGAGAAATATCTTAGATTAGATCTTGTTTATGAGATTAAACAAATCTGCTCTGATACCACTTGTTGGTCCCGAAAGGCTTAAACAAGTTTGTAGAAGGGGGGGGGGGGGGTTGAATACAAACACACTATTTTACTTTTCTAAATTGTTTATTGATAAATCATTAACAATTTACAGCTTGTTGCGGAAACAAGATTAAGGATAAACCTAAATCTAAACAAGTTGGAACACTAAGGTTTTCTTGCACTAAGAAAGATAAGGAGATTACTAATAAAATCCTATCTTGAGAGATTTGAACTTGTCCAGAGTTAGCAAGTTACTTCAAATGAAGTGAGTTCATCTCTTTATATACTGCATGCATTTAATGCAATTCTGTATATACTTTACA